>CM019153.1:17272234-17855389 GCA_009733165.1 Naja naja | reverse complement strand
GGTAGGGAGAAATACTTCTGCTTCTCCCACCTCGGTTTTTCCGCTCTAGAACAGTCGTCGTGGCAGGGTGAGTCCAACTCGAACACCCTTTGTGAGGAAGAAAACTTGAGCCGGTTTGGGAAGTGAACCAGGGCTTAAGAAGAGTTCCTGTTCTGAGCGGAAGAAGCCGCTGTCAGAGCTGCCTGGGAAGATGAGGCGCCGCCATTAGTGGGAAGCTGAAAGAGAAAGTTGCCGATCGAAAAGAAATCAGGAAGCTTGGTGAGAGAAATTACAAAGACTGAAAAATAATTTGTGGGGATTGTTTAAAGGATTGGGGCTTAAAGCCGAAAGAAAGCGGCACAATCTTAGTGACTACCCCACAAAAATAAAGTGGAAGACGAGGTTAGAGTCCAGCAAGCAAGAACAAGAAAGTTAAACAAGAAAGTGAAAGTCCTGTGAGGAGAGAGAAAGTACCAGTGAAAAGAGGTCTTATCCAACTGTGGAGAAGCTGAGGTTGGAAGAGATCTGAGAACGAAGGGGTGACAGGTGAAAGAGCTACTGGACAGCTGGCAGTGACAGAGTCCACTAGAGAGGTAGCCATTGTGATAGAAGAACTAACGGAAAGAAGCCGACCAGAAGGGTGATTGAACAAAAACACAGTGAGAGAAGTGCCAACGAGGAAAGAAAGAAGAAAAGGGATTTGAGAACTTGAAAGCTGCTAAGGATCCTAATGTGATAGTGTGATAGTGCAAAGTAAAGAGACGCAGTAAACTTTATATACTTTAGAAAACGGACAGCCTTAAGGAATAAACAGAAAACCGCAGAAAAGGAAAGTTACAAAAACTAATTCAAACCAATCAACATCCGAAACTTTCGCTGCTTAACAAAGAAAAGAGAAAGGAAAATAGAATTTTGGAACCAAGGACCGTGGATCAAATCTATCGGAGGGAAGACCAGAAAGGAAAGTTCCACCATTGTGACATTGCATTTTTTTTTCTTCTTCATGCCATTGACATTCTAACAATTGACAACCCGAAAGTGAAGAACAAGCAATTGAAAAACGAAGGAGCCTGATTCAACACTATCATGATATTATTGTATCTAATTTGTATTCTATTTCATATATTTTATAACGACTTTATACTACTTATATATTATACATATATATAGACATAGATAGATTTATAGCATAATTGGGGAAAACCTTATAGGACTGTTATATTATCACAGAAGAAGTTAGGATTTTGAAATATTGATATTTACAAACCTAATACTTAATTACTTAATTATATTTATTAACTTATTCGTAAGATAAACAACTGATTTAAACTTTTAGCAAGAGATTATTGTGGATAGATAAGTAGTGATCTATATTAAGTATCTATTTTATACAGAACAATAAGATTTGACAGTCGCTTCTGTCTTTGCTTCTTTTTTATATCTATAGACATATATTATTTTATTTTATTTGATTTTCATTACATCCAGTTTTCTTTTCTTTTTTTCTTTATATTTCTCTCTCCTTAGACTCCTTTTCTCAGATTATCATAAATTATATGCAAGATGTAATGTGATTTTACCCTCTGTCCCCCCCCAAGACTATTAAGAGAGATATTGACTTTAAAATTAACAGAAAAAAAAAAAACAAGGATAGGTAGTTCCTCTGCTCTCCATTTTTGGTTAGATTTGATTGTGTGAAAATATTGGAATAGAGGGACCTCTAGTAGATGAAAATTGGAAATAAGACGTGGGGAAATATAAATAGAATCATCAAAGAGCAGCAAAAGATAATAAAAGAAATGTCAACAGTAACTTCCACCATTACCAAAACAGGAAAAAAGGGAGTGACAACTGTAACCCCATCTACACCCACTGACTTCCTCCCAAAAACAATAGAAGGGATGCTGCCCCCGAGAAATCCAATACTCAGACCCCTCCCAAACGATACAAAACACACTACAGACATTACAAAGCATGATGATGTTAACGATGCAAGAATCAATGATGAACAACCACGTGGAAAGAAAGAAAGAGAAGAGATGAGAGAAGAAAAAAAAAGTGAACTGGGAGAGATGAAAATGAATTAAAAACTTTAGAGGGGAAAATAGGACAGCTGCAGGAGACAACAAAGACAAATGAGGAGAAAATTATAACAATTAATAAAAGAACAGATCAAACAGGGAAGAAGGTGGAAGCTATGGAACAGAAAATTAAAGACCAATATAGGGAAACGAACGAGGCTTTGACATATTTAGAATTAGATAGAGCCTCATATTATTTAAGGTTCCAGAACATACAAGAGGAAAGAGGGGAAAATTTGACTCGTGAATGGCAGAATTATTGGCAACTATTCTGCAAAAAGAAAGGATCAGATGGTACTAGAGATCGATGAGGCATATAGAGTTTATATACAATGCTAGAAGACATGGACTCCAGGGAGGTTCATGTCAGATTCTAGAAAAAGAGTTAGAGAGATAATTTATAGATTGACCAGAGAAGAGACAATAAAACACAATGGTAGACAAGTCATAATATTGAAGCAGATTCCAAGGAGAGTGAGAGACCAAAGAAAGGAATATAGATTCCTCACAAATCATTTAAATAAAAAAATATTTTATTCAGGTGGAATGATCCAGAAGGAATCCTAGTAACATGGGAGGGCAGAAGAACCAGAATTGATAATCTAGCTAAGGCTCAAAGATTTTATGAACAAACAGGAGGATTAGAGGAGGAATTGAGCAGTAGAGAAGAGTCGAGAAATGCAAGCCGTGAAGATCTAAGAGTCCATGCATGAGAGAGGAGAGAGAGAGGAGGGAAGGAGGGGACAGAGAATTAATGGTTTGTGAAGAAGGAAGGAGAGAAGAGACAGGAGTGAAGACTAGAAGTCAAACAGCAGGTAAAACGTAATAAAGTTAGAAAAGAAGCGACCAAATGGGAAGGGGAATAAAATTAATATCAATGAACATCAATGGACTAAATAGTCCAAATAAAAGGAAAAAAATATTCGGTAGATTGGAAAGACAAAAATGGGACATAATATGTCTTCAAGAAGTCCATATAAAAGAACAGGACAAAAAATATTTAGAGAATAGAAAACTTGAAAAGCATTTATGGCTTTAGCAGCTGAAAGAAAAGAGGAGTAGTACTATATATAAAAGAGGATTTAATGCAAAATTGATATACAATGATACAGATGGAAGAATATTAATGGTGGAAATAGAGATACATAATAAGAAAACTTTAGCTGTTGGAATCTATGCTCAAAAAAAAACCAAAAGAATTTTATAAAAACTTATATGAGAAATTGATAGAAATTGGCAACCGAGGATTTGTCTGATGGGGACTACAATGCAATAACTGACAATAGGCAAGATTATGAATCGGAATGCAAACAATACCAAAAACGAAATACTTTACCAAAAATATTTTTTGAAATGGTAGAGGAATTAGGATTGGAAGATATATGGAGAAAAAGGAATCCACAAACCACACAGTATACTTTCCACTCAGTCCACACAAATCCTGGTCTAGAATAGACATGATTTGGATAAATAGTGAATTAAATAAAGAAATCTTTGACACAAAAATTTTAACAAATATATGGGCTGATCATAACCCAATGTCTTTAATTTGGAAAGAAGGAGGAAGGAAAGGACTAAGATGGTCACTAAATTCTCAGATCTTGAAAGAAGAAAATATTTGCAAAAAATTAGAGAGGAATTAACAAACTTCTATAATTTTAATAAAAAAGAGGATACATCCCTACAAAACATGTGGGATACAATAAAAGCTTATATCAGGGGAATATCAATCGATATTTGTCAAACAGAAATAAGGAAAGATGGAAGAAACAAGATGAATTAATAAAAGAAATTGCAAAGTTAGAGAATAAACAAAAGAGAGGGCTGGACAGTGAGCAAATTAAAGATGCACTAATACAAAAAAAACATGAACTTAATATACTTGAGCAAGAGGAACTCCTTAGAAAGCTACAATACAAAAAACAAAATTACTTTGAATATGCAAACAAACCGGGAGATGGCTAGCATATAAATTGAGAAAAGAGGAACAGAAAAGAACGATACAATACTTAGAGAATGAAAATGGAGATCTTGAGGTTGATTTGGAAAAAAAGAAAGAAATTGCAAGAAACTATTTTGAGGAATTATATAAACAAGAAAATGTAGAAGTGTCTAAAATAAAACAATACTTAGAGGAAGGAAATATACAGAAACTTACTGATGAAGAAAGAGAACTGCTAAACAAAGAGATAACAATAGATGAATTAAAGAAAGCAATTCAGAAGCAAAATAATAATAAAACACCAGGTCCAGATGGATACCCAAGTGAATTCTATAAAAGAGATAGGGGACATATTAAATAATACATTTTTAGAAGTGTGTAACGAAGCACTGGGTAAAGCCAAAATTCCCAATACTTGGAAGGAGGCATATATAACACTTATACCTAAAGAAGAGACAAATAGTAATCAAATTAAAAATTATAGACCAATATCGCTTCTAAATACTGACTATAAAATTTTTATGACAATTATGGCACAAAGACTAAAAGGAATTATTAGTGGAAAAATCAGCACAGATCAAAATGGATTTTTGCCGAGAAGACAAATTAGACATAATATAAGAACAATAATAAATATATTAGAATATTACGAAAGTCACCCGAGCAATCAAATGGCCTTAATCTTTTTAGATGCACAGAAGGCATTTGATAATTTGAACTGGGATTTTATGAAACAGCAATTTAATAAAATGGAGTTTGGACACAATTTTGAAGGAATGATAAATGCAATATATGATACCCCAAAAGCAAACATATTAGTAAATGGCGAGACCACTAAAATGTTTAAAATAGAGAAGGGGGTCAGACAAGGCTGCCCCCTATCACCACTATTATTCATTACAGTATTAGAAACACTATTAATTAGAATTAGGGGAAATGAAAATATAAAAGGAGCCAAAATTAGAAATCAAGAATACAAAACTAAAGCATTTGCAGACTATATGGTTTTTATAATAGAAGAACCTCTAGAGACAGGCCCGATTTTAATGAAAGAAATAAATGATTTTGGGAATTAGCAGGTTTAAAGGTAAATAGGGGAAAACCAAATTACTAGTCAAAAATATAATAAATTCTAAACAAAAGAGGCTTGAAGAAATTATGGGGCTACAAATAGTAAACAAAATAAGATATTTAGGAATTTGGATAAGGGCAAAAACAATAATGTTGTGGGAAGATAATTATATAAAAATTTTAGGACAAATCAAAAAGGATCTGGAAATCTGGAGCAAATTGCAAATATCCTCTTAGGGAGGATTGCAACAATCAAAATGAATATACTTCCTAAAGTCCTGTTCCTATTTCAGACAATCCCAATATTAACAAATAAGAAGTTTTTCATGGAGTTGAATAAAATGACAATGAAGTTTATCTGGATGGGAAAAAGGGCAAGGATAAAGAGAAAATACTCAAGACGATAGAAGTAGAGGAGGATTGGGACTGCCAGACTGGGAAATTTACTACAAAGCCGCGATTTTGTTATGGACAAAAGAATGGGTAAGACTAGAAAATAGGAGAATATTAACACTAGAGGGGCATGACTTACAAATAGGATGGCATGCACTCTTATGGAACCCGACGGACAAAAGACAAAAACATACTACTTAAACATATAATATGAACTCATTGATTAAAAATTGGGCTGAGATAAGAAAGAAAAATTATACAAAAATACCAAGGTGGTTCTCAACAATGGAGGCAACCTTCAACCCAAACACAATGGATTTGAATAAAAACTTAAATACTATCAGATATTGGATACAGATGGAAAATAAAAAACAAACAGGACTTGGAAAACAAGGCATATTAATAGATAGTTGGGTTTACTTACAAATTAAATCAAGATATAATAAAGATATAAAGGAATATGGGATAGAAACAAAAAAACAAATCTGGATAAACTACTTGGGACCAGAGGAAAAGTTAATATCCAAATTATATAAATTACTATTAGAACAGGAAAGAGCAGGACAATTAGTAAAAGGATCAATGGTAGCCTGGGAGCAAAATATAGGATACAAATTGGATCTAAATGATTGGGAAGAGATTTGGGAAGAAAATTTAAAATATACAAAGTCAGTGGCATGCATAAGAAAATCAATACAAAATGATGTACAGGTGGCACTTGGCCCCTAGATTAGCAAAAATATTCCCCAGGCAAATCCAAATTGTTGGAAGTGTCAGGACAAAATAGGAACCTACTACCATGTGTGGTGGACATGCCCTAAAATTAAAAAATATTGGACAGGAATTAAAAATTGGATCGAGGATGTGATGAACTGTGAGCTGGAGTGGAAACCAGAACTGTTCCTACTTGGAATGATAAAGAAAAAGTTACTCCAAAAGACAAATACCTGATTGCACACCTCCTAACAGCTGCTCGAATCGCTTTTAGCGAAAAAATGGAAAGAACCTACAATTCCGCCTATACAAACAGTAATAAACAAAATGTATGAATGTGTTGAAATGGAGAGATTAACTCTCAAACTAAATGGAAAAGAAGATACAGATTATTATAAGATATGGGGTGGTATAACTGGATGGAACATAAAAACGAAGGGAATGGGAATGTTGGAAAATAGAGGACTATTAGAAATGTTAGAATTTATAGAAAGCAGGAGATAGTATAAAATGGGTGATGTAAGAATTTGAAAAATGAGATAAGAGAAAACTCTAAAAAGAGGTCAAACCAAGTTTAATATTACTAGAAGAAAACATGATTATATATGACTGTAATATTACATGGAAAAAAGCATTTCTGATCTGCAACTAAAAAAGAAACGAAAATGTGTGATGTATTTATGTTTACATGTGACTGTATGTTCTGTATGTTGTTGCTGTCTTTTTTAAATTGTAAATAAACTTTTCTAAAAAAAAAAAAAAAGAGAGAATGGCGCGCTTGAATTTCCCCAGCCCCTGCTCGATCCGATGGCAGAAGATCGAGTCGTGATGCAGATCGTTTTCCAAATGTATCTGGAAGGAAACGATCTTGCCGACATTTCTGAAGCTTGGAAGAGGGCGGTCTTTCTCATGCACCGCGGTCCGGCAGTTTTCAAGATATGGCATATGCATTGGCGAAGCTGCAGACGGAAGGTAATGGAATGGCCTGACTTAGAAAAAGCTGTTAGAGCCCATTACTATTACAAGTATCGCGTGCCTCATTAAGAGACACGAGTTTTACCGCCGGGATCAAGGGGAAGCGAAAATGTAAACGACTTCATGGCAAGTTTAAGACGTTGGGGTGCATGTGAATTAGAAGAGGCCATGTGATCAATTTGTTCTGGGCCTCAAAGACAAGGTGCTTCAGAGCAAGTTATTACTAAACCTAAGATCACTGAAAGAAGAAGCAATAGAAGAGGCCTCTTTAGCAGAAGCTTCCTCAGCAGCAGCTGCCATATGAAAAATTAACAAGGCCACAAGCCATCCTGATGGAAAAGTCCACAACAACTCATTGTGAGCAAATAGATTCTGAGTCAGACTGTAGTGAGGTGGAGGAAGGAATTGACAGACTCAGAATGAGAGGAAAAAGAAAGACCTGAAGAAAAGAGGCAAGATTTTCTACTGCAGAGGTGTGGGGAAGCCACCCTCACACTGAATGCAAGTTTTGACACCATTTGCCTCCGCTTAGCATAAAAGAGGACACCTAGCAAGAGTCTGCAAATCATCCAGAACTCCACCCATCAGAAGAAAGTTTGCTACAAGCAAAAGACAAAGAATTCAAGCCTAACAATTTCTGTGAGAAAATGGGCATAAAGCACAGAAGCAAATGGGAAGAATGAAACTCATCAAACAGTCACCATTGGTCATTCATCACCTTAAGAAGCAGAGTAATGTGAAGGTACTAATTGAAGGAAGGCCTTGCCAAATGGAAGTGGACTCAGGCTCATACCTATCTATGGTGTCATGGGACACTATTCACAGTCTTCTTCCCAACATCCAGAAGAAGCACTTCAAGAAGCAAGCATTGACTCTTAAAGACTACCAAGGGAACAAGATTCCAGTAGTTGGAACAAGAGAATTCAACGTGAAGTTCAAGGCCACACCAAACGCCTACCACTGACCATCGGGACAAGGACCGCCTAGTCTGCTGGGCCTTGAGTGGTTCAACCCGCTGGGCATCGAGGTGACTGGCATCAATCACGGAGCAACACTGAGTGGGAAGAGGCCTTGAAGTCTGAGTTTCCAGAGGTCTTCAGCAACAGATTAGGCAAGTGCTTGGGGACCCCTATCTCCTTTAACCTAGATCCCAAGGTACAACCAATCTGCTTAAAACCCAGAAGGGTCCCATTTGCCTTAAAGAAAAAATTGATGCACAATTAGATAAACTAATAGCCCAAGGGGTTTTAGAGCCCACTGATCACTCCAGGTGGGAGACACCCATAGTCACACCAGTCAAGGCTGATGGGTCAGTGAGAATCTGTGGAGACTACAAGGGGACATTGAACCATGCCACAACAGAGCTGCGCATATCCAGTTCCAGTAGTGCATCATTTATTACATTCCCTTGGAGGGGGCACAGTTTTTGCCAAGTTGGACCTGGCACAGGCATATCAACAATTAACAGTTGATGATGCCACTGCTGAAGCCCAAACCATTGTAACCCATAGAGGTCCTTTCAAATGCAAAAGATTGCAGTTTGGAGTAAGCATGGCACCAGGCATCTTCCAAAGCCTTATGGAAAGAATGTTACAAGGATTGCCATGGGTGGTGCCCTATTTTGATGACGTTTTAATTTCTGCTGAAAATGACACTCAGTTACATGAGAGACTCAGGGAAGTCTTAACCAGATTCAAAAAAGCGGGGTTAAAAGTCAAAGAGGAAAAATGCACACTTAGAACAGATAAAGTGGAATTCTTGGGTTACATGATTGATAAACATGGCATCCACCCCACAGAGGCAAAGGTTCAGGCAATCAAAGAAGCCCCCAGGCCAAAATGCAAAACAGATCTGCAAACATTTTTGGGACTCATTAACTTTATCATATGTTTCTACCTCAGAAGGCAACCATTGCAGAACCCCTACATAGGTTGCTGGACAAGAAATCTATTTGGGTCTGGGGAAGGAAGGAACAAGCTGCATTTAACAATATCAAGAGACAAATCACGTCTGATGCTGTGCTGATACAGTTCTCTGAGAACTTTCCTGTTGTTCTGACTTGTGATGCCTCCCCTTTTGGAGTGGGGGGGGTATTGAGCCATATGCTTCCCAGCAGGAGGGAAGCTCCTATTGCATTTTACTCTCGCACCTTGACTAAAGCAGAGAGGAACTACAGCCAACTGGATAAGGAAGCCTTGGCAATTGTAGCAGCTGTCAAGAAATTCCATGAGTATTTATATGGGAGAACATTTACTGTTGTCACAGATCACAAACCTCTTTAGGCATTGTGGCAGGGGACAAACCAACGCCCCACGATCCTGTCACCAAGAATGCTGAGATGGACTGAATTTCTTGCTGCTTATTCATACAAACTGATCCACAGACCTGGTAAAGACATTGGGCATGCAGATGCTTTGAGTCGCTGCCCACTTCCTTCACACATTGAGGACCCTGTTCCTGAGACTCATACTTTTTTCTAGAAACTGTTGCCAAGCTTCCAGTACATGCTGCTCAAATTGCCAGAGAGACTGCCAAAGACACTTTATTGGCTCCTGTTATAGGCTGGATTAAGAAGGGTTGGCCATTTCAAGATCTACCTCAACTCGCCCAACCTTTCAAATCCAGGAAACTGAATTATCTGTATTAAGAGGATGTATTTTGTGGGGTAACAGGGTGGTTATTCCTGCAAAACTACAAAAAGAGGTTTTGGAAATGTTACATGAGGGTCATCTGGGAATTGTCAGAATGAAGAGATTGGCCAGGAGTTATGTATGGTGGCCAGGTATTGACAAAATGGTTGAAAACTGGGTTGCATCTTGTCCCAACTGTCAGGTAGTCAGGCCTGCCCTACCTCTTGCCCCACACAGGAATGGGAATGTCCTAGGGCCCATGGTCCAGGATTCACATTGATTTTGCTGGCCCTACCAGAGGGCACACCTTCCTTATTATAGTTGATGCATATTCCAAATGGCTAGAGGTTATCCCTATGGCATCCACCACAACTGAAGCTGTCATCAAGCAGCTTAAAAGCTTTTGTAACTCACGGGTTACCTGATGTGCTTGTTTCTGACAATGGCCCTCAATTTACATCCAACCTTTTTGAATCATATCTAGCACAACAGGGTATCAGACATGCCCTGACAGCCCTGGGCATCCTTCGGCTAACGGCTGGGCTGAACGTATGGTACGCTTTTACCAAGGAAAAACTTCAGCAATTGGGTCCAGGGGATATCACTGAGACAGTTGAAAAACTTCTCAGTGTTCAGCATATCACTCCCAACCCCTCAACTAATTTGTCCCCAGCTGAATTGTTGATGGGTAGGAAACTCAGGTCTCCCCTTGATCGCCTTCATCCCACTTACACCAACGCACCACTAGATTCCACTAGCAAAATTCGCACATTCACTGTGGGTGATTCTGTTTATGCTAAGAACCTTATGGGTGAACCTTCATGGATTCCTGCTGAGATAACCCAAATCACAGGCCCCAGGTCTTACAGGGTACAAACGGAGGATGGTGTCCTCTTGAGCAGGCACATTGATCAGTTAAGATCCAGATTGCCTCAGGAGCATCGCTTTTGCTCCTCTTTGGTTCCCATACCTACTGCCTCTTCTAGGGGAAGGGAGGATCTTGAGTGTAATCAGCAAGCAAGAATCAACCCCATGTGTAACGAGCTAATACGACAGGAACCATCCCAAAACCTGTCACAATACCAACAACCATTATCACAAATGGAAGATTGTACATCACTACCTGATTTAGGTGCTGACATTGGGTTGGAGATGGATTGGGAGGAGAGACCAGGTTGTAGTAACCAAACAGGTTCTACCATTACTATAAGTCCTAGTAAGGAAATGTCAGCAGACACATTTCCTCCCTCACAAGGTGAGAACCTTAAAACATCTGAACCACGAGGTCTCAACGCATACACGTAAGAGCCCCACCTATTTAAAAGAATACATTAGATAGGCTGGGGTTTCAGTATGGATTGAACCTAGTGGGGAGGGGTGTTATGTATGTAGGTTTAAAGTCATTGGTTTAGTTTGAACTGTTCTTGTAAAATGTAAGAAATGATTGGTTTAAAAAGTGCGGGAAAACCCTGCACTCTGATTGGCTGGCAACTGCGGCTGCTGGCTATAAGTAGCAGCCGCAGCCCAGCCAAAGTGGGTCCATTCTGAGCTGTAAACAAAGAGCTGTAAACAAAGAGCTTGAAGCACTCCGCGCCTGTCTCTTCATGCAAACTTAACAATCTCCACTTCTTAGCTCCTTTGAAATTCCATTGCTTTTGTTACAGGGAAAGAGAACAGGGCAAGTTAGCAAGTTATCTAGCTGGAAAGGGAAGTTTTAGCCATGTTACTCATCTTACCTTAAAAGAAAGCCATAAGCAAAATAATATAGAAGGTCATTTGCAGCAAAACCAATATGACAGCATAGGATAGGAATGTATATATTTCCTCAGGCTGAATTTATTTTGGAATATTCATGGTATAAAGAGGAATGATAAAACTAGTGAAGCCCAGATATTTACTTTCTCCTGTCTTTGCCTCCTTTCATTTTCTAACTGTTTGGGAATTCATCTCCCTCCCCACCTTCTGTTCAATCATGTCCTATTCTTGGAGATGGTTTGGATCAGTTCCTGCAGTTTCTTTAGCAGGTGGTTTGCTATTGCCTCCTTCCTAGGGCTAAGAGAATGTGACTGGCCCAAGGCCACCCACATGGCTTTGTGCCTAAAGTGAGATTAAAACTTATGGTCTCTGGGTTTGTAGCCTGATGCCTTAACCACTGTACTAAACTGGCTGTAAATAATAACATCCATTTGCTAAGTTGAAAAGTGAATTTAGATATCTTCCCTCATAAGGCATGATAATTAGTCTACTAAAGAAAGATACAATTTAAATCCTTGTGCTGTTCAATAGAACTGAATTTCCAATCTCTGGCTTCCTTACTATAAAAAAAACAAGTGATTACTGAACTTTCTATTTTCCTCTGATATATGTCTTCTTATTTAATACAGCAAAATAAAATAAATTAATGATTCTATGTTCTTAATTCACCTTTTCTGTTGATATCAGATATATATATAGGAGAGAGAGATTTAAAATACTTTAGACTTTATAAATTATAAATATATACATTTATATAATTTATATTTTATATTTCTATCTTCCCTATTTTCAGGTTCAAATCTTTATTTCAGTTTATTCCCTGTGGAGAACTATTGGTTTCTTTTCACACCTGTCAGTATGGCCAATTTTGAGATATGTGGGATTTGCATCAATATTGAAGGGTATAACTTCCCCAACTGTGCCTTAAACAAAAAAGTTAAAAGTATGTAATTGTAATGAAAGGAGAGCTTTTATGTATGCTGTGGTTAGAAAAAAGGTGACACATACCTGATGCTTCATCTAACATTTAGCACAGAGCAGATTCTAAGCATTCTGTAGCAGATCTAGATATGGCTGTCAAACCTGCTATATATTCCAGTGATTATCTTTGAATATGATTTGGTCAAACTCTGCAAGTGCTATGACAGCCCTTATGCAGGTGGTTTTGGCCAGTGGAAAATAAAAGTATTATGTGGTTCATGCAATCACAAAATATGACAAACTTAATTATTTTTAATTATTTGCTGGGAAAAACAAAAATCCACTGTGACATTTGAATCTATTGTATTTCTAGTTTCGTGGAACACTGCTGCTGCTTGATGGGGGTGCTTGATTGCACCAATTAAGCAGTCTTAACATGGTTCTACTGAACCATGAATACATACACACACACACACGCACACACACACACGTATGTATATATGTATATCAGAGGTGGTAGTCAGCAGGTTCTGACCAGTTCTAGAGAACTGGTAGTGGAAATTTTGAGTAGTTTGGAGAACCAGCAAACACCACCTCTGATTGTTTACAGTATCCTTCCGCTGCCACGCCCATCAAGCCATACCCACCAAACCACACCAACAGAACCAGTAGTAAAAAAATGTGAATCCCACCACTTATATATATATGTATGTGTGTGTGTGTGTGAATGAAAGGAAGTTACAAGACTTCAATGTGGATAAAAAAGAGGAAAGTGTATATAAAAATCTTTTACAAATAGGATTACAGATTTATAGAAACACTTGTAGGAAAAAAATATGTTTAGAGGGTGTGGTAATAGAATTGCTATTTGACACAAAAGAACTAGGTTTAGATGAAATATTCACAAAGAAATTTAAAACTCCAGATGGGGCACATAAAGTGCTAACAGCTCAATGTCCATAGACTGTGTGGCCTAAAGATAGGAAAAGATTGGTATATAAATTTAAAGACAGTAATTACAAGGCAATGAAAAAAATTACCAAACTATTGCTGAATTGGTCTGTTGGAAATTAGCAAGGAAAAATATTTTGGATATGTGTTGATAAGCTATGGAAAATGGGAAAAACAATAGATACATTATATGGACAGAATGGAATGTAGTCTGAATTAATTGAAAGTACAGAGAACTTATCATCCAAATATTTACCTCAGAAAGGAGTAGCTAAGAGGGAGGCATTATTTATTTATTAGATTTAAAGGTTGCCCAACTCTAGAATGGCTCTGTGTAGTTATAATTGTTATGTATGTAGGTTTGAATGTTATTGGTTTATTTGAACTGTTCTTGTAAAATGTTAAATGGTATTGGTTTAAATAGTGTGGGAAGAAACCCTGTTTAAATAGTGCGGGAAGAAACCACTCCCATTGGCTGGCAACTACGGCTGCTGACTATAAGAAGCAGCCGTAGCCCAGCCAAGTCGGGTCCATTCGAGCTTTAGTCACTGAATAAACTCTTTACTGAAACTCTTCGCGTTTGACTCTTCATGCAAACTTAACACTGGCGATGAGGATGGGATTGCCCTGAAGAAGAGACAACGCGGAAGGCGAACAGAAGAGCAAGATGGCTGCACTGAACACCCCTCCAGCCCTGTTTGATCCGGCGGCGGAAGACTGGGAATCGTATGCGGATTGCTTCCAGATGTACCTGTAAGGAAACGACCTCGCCGATATTCCCGAGAGACGGAAGAGGGCGGTATTTCTCAGGCACTGCGGTCCGGCAGTCTTCAAGATGGCGAAGGCGTTGGCGGGAGCTGCAGAACTGAAGGTAATGGAATGGCCTGATTTGGAAAAGTTTTTAAGAGCCCATTACGCCCCACAAGTATCGTGCCTCATTAAGAGACACGAGTTTTACCGTCAGGATCAAGGGGAAAGCGAAAATGTTAATGACTTCGTGGCAAGCTTAAGGGACATGGGGGGTGCTTGTGACTTTACCAACTTAGAAGAGGCCATGCGTGATCGGTTTGTCCTAGGCCTCAAAGATAAGGTCTTACAAAGCAAAATGTTAATGAAACCTAAGATCACGTTTAAGGAGGCCATTGAAGAAGCTGTTTCAGCGGAAGCCACCAAGTCCTCAGCAGCGGCCATGAAAAAGATTAACAAGGCCTCAAGCCATTCTGATGTGGAAAAATCCACAACAACCCATTGCGAACAAATAGACTCTGATTCAGATTGCAGTGAGGTGGAGGAAGGAATTTTTAGACTCAGAATGGAGAAGAAAAGGAAAGACCCTGGGAGAAAGAGGCAAGAATTTTATTGCAGAGGCTGTGGGGGGCCACCCCCGCACTGAATGCAAGTTCTTAGACACCATCTGCCTACTTTGTAAGAAAAGGGGTCACCTAGCCAGTCTGCAAATCATCCAGAACTCCACCTAGTAGGAAGAAATTTCCTGAAAAGGATTTTAAGCCCAACAACTTCATTGAAAAGATGGGGCGCAATTCAGAAGCAAATGGGAAGAATGAAACTCATCAAACAGTCACCATTGGTCATTCTTCACCCTTGCGAAGCAGAAAAGTACACATGAAGGTGTTCATTGAAGGAAGGCCTTGCCAAATGGAAGTGGACTCAGGCTCCTATTTATCTATGGTGTCATGGGACACTATTCACAGGCTACTTCCCAACATTCAGAAGAAACATTTCCAGAAGCAAGCACTGACTCTTAAAGACTACCAAGGGAACAAGATTCCAGTAGTTGGAGCAAGAGATTTCAATGTGCAGTTTAAAGGCCACACCAAACGTTTGCCCCTGACCATCGTGGACAAGGATTGCCCAAGCTTGCTGGGACTTGAGTGGTTTAAGCCACTAGGCATCGAGGTGACTGGCATCAATCACGTGAGCAACTCTGAATGGGAGGAGGGCTTGAAGTCTGAGTTTCCAGAGGTCTTCAGCGAAGGACTGGGCAAGTATATGGGGACCCCTATCACGTTCAACCTAGATCCCAGGGTGCCCCCAATTCGTTTAAAGCCCAGAAGGGTCCCATTTGCTTTAAAGGAAAAAATTGATGCACAATTAGACAAATTAATTGCTCAAGGGGTTTTAGAGCCCACTGATCACTCCAGATGGGAAACACCCATAGTCACACCAGTCAAGGCTGATGGGTCAGTAAGAATTTGTGGAGACTATAAGGGGACACTGAACCATGCTGCAGCAGAGCACATACCCAGTACCAGTTGTGCATCATCTGTTACATTCACTTGGCAGGGGCACAGTCTTCGCCAAATTGGACTTGGCCCAGGCATATCAACAACTAACAGTTGATGATGCCACTGCAGAGGCCCAAACCATTGTGACTCATAGAGGTGCCTTCAAACGTAAAAGGTTACAATTTGGAGTCAGCGTGGCACCAGGCATCTTTCAAAGCCTTATGGAAAGAATGCTCCAAGGACTGCCAGGGGTAGTGCCTTACTTGGATGATGTGTTAATCTCTGCTGAAAATGACACTCAGTTACAAGAGAGACTCAGAGAAGTCCTTACCAGATTCAAGAAAGCAGGGTTGAAAGTCAAGGAAGAAAAATGCACTCTTAAAACTGAGAAGGTTGAGTTCCTGGGCTATATGATTGAAAAGCATGGCATCTACCCTACAGATGCCAAGGTCCAAGCAATCAAAGAAGCCCCTAGACCTAAATGCAAAACAGATTTGCAAGCCTTCCTTGGACTCATTAACTTTTATCACATGTTCCTACCTCAGAAGGCAACCATTGCAGAACCATTACACAGATTACTTGACAAAAAGTCTGTTTGGGTCTGGGGCAGGAAGGAACAATCAGCATTTAACAGTATTAAAAGACTAATCACGTCTGATTACTCATACAGTTCTCTGAGAATTTACCTGTTGTACTGACTTGTGATACATCCCCTTTTGGAGTGTGTGTGTGGGGGTTTTGAGCCACAGGCTTCCCAGCGGGAGGGAAGCCCCTATTGCATTTTACTCTTGCACCTTGACCAAAGCAGAGAGGAATTACAGCCAATTGGACAAGGAAACATTGGCAATTGTTGCAGCTGTCAAGAAATTCCATGAATATCTTTATGGGAGATCATTTACCATTGTCACAGATCACAAACCTTTGTTAGGCATTGTGGCAGGAGACAAACCTACACCCACTATCCTGTCACCAAGAATGCTGAGGTGGACTGAATTTCTTGCTGCTTATTCATACAAACTTATCCACAAGCCTGGCAAGGACATTGGACATGCTGATGCCTTGAGTCGTTGCCCACTTCCTTCTCACAAGGAGGACTTTGAACCTGAGGCACACACCTTTTTCCTAGAAACTGTTGCCAAGCTTCCAGTACACGCTGCTGAAATTGCCAGAGAAACTGCCAAAGACACTTTATTGACTCCTATTATAGGCTGGATTAAGAAAGATTGGCCTTTTCAAGATTTACCTCACCTTGCTCAACCTTTTAAGTCCAGGCAAACTGAATTATCTGTGTTAAGAGGATGTATTTTGTGGGGTAACAGGGTGGTTATTCCTGCAAAACTGCAAAGAGAGTTTTGGAAATGTTACATGCGGGTCATCCTGGTATTGTAAGTATGAAGGGATTGGCCAGGAGTTATGTATGGTGGCCAGGTATTGACAAAATGGTTGAAAACTGGGTTGCATCTTGTCCCAACTGTCAGGTAGTCAGGCCTGCCCCACCTCTCGCCCCCCCACAGGAATGGGAATGTCCTAGGGGCCCATGGTCCAGGATTCACATTGATTTTGCTGGCCCTACCATAGGGCACACCTTCCTTATTATAGTAGATGCATATTCCAAATGGCTAGAGGTAATCCCCATGGCATCCATCACAACTGATGCTGTCATCAAGCAGCTCAAAAAGCTTTTTGTAACCCACAGGTTACCTGATGTTCTTGTCTCTGACAATGGCCCTCAATTTACATCCAACCTTTTTGAATCATATCTAGCACAACAGAGTATCAGACATGCCCTGACAGCCCCTGGGCATCCTTCGTCTAACAGCTGGGCTGAACGTATGGTACGATTTACCAAGGAAAAAACTTCAGCAATTGGGTCCTGGGGACATCACTGAGAAAGTTGAAAAACTTCTTAGTGTTCAGCACATCACTCTTAACCCATCTAATAACTTATCCCCAGCAGAGTTGTTGATGGGTAGGAAACTTAGGTCTTCCCTTGACCACCTTCATCCCACTTACGCACCCAACGCACCACTAGATTCCACTAGCCAAAGTTCGCACATTCAGTGTGGGTGATTCTGTTTATGCTAAGAACCTTATGGGTGAACCCTTATGGATTCCTGCTGAAATAACTCACATCACAGGCCCTCGTTCTTACAGGGTACAAACAGAGGATGGAGTCCTCTGGAGCAGGCACATTGACCAGCTTAGATCCAGATTACCTCAGGAACATGACAATTGTTCCTCTCTAATTCCCTCACCTGATGTTTTTTCTAGGGGGGAAGGGGAGGAGCAGGAGGATAATCAGCAAACAAGAATCAACCCCATGTGTAATGAGCCATTATGACAGGAACCATCCCAAAACCTGTCACAATGCCAAAATCCATCCTTACAAGTGGAAGATTGCACATCACTACCTGACTTGGGTGCTGACATTGGGCTGGAGATGGGTTGGGAGGGGAGACCAGATTCTAACAATCAAACAGGGTCTTCTTTCACAGGAAGTCCAACTAGGGAAATGTCAACAGACACATTTCCTCTCTCACTGGGTGAGAACGTTAAAACTTCTGAACCACGAAGGTCTTAACGTACATGTAAGAGCCCCACCTATTTAAAAGAATACATTAGATAGGTTGGGGTTTGGTATGGACTGAAGCTAGTGGGGAGGGGTGTTATGTATGTAGGTTTGAATGTCATTGGTTTAGTTTGAATTGTTTTTGTAAAATGTCAAATATGATTGGTTTAAAAAGTGCAGGAAAACCCTGCACTCTGATTGGCTGGCAACTGCAGCTGCTGGCTATAAGTAGCAGCCGCAGCCCAGCCAAAGCGGGTCTGTTATGAGCTGTAGTCACTAATAAACTCTTCACTGAAGCACTCCGCGTCTGACTCTTCATGCAAACTTAACAAAAACCAATCCAGGAGCAGTGGCTGGAGGATTCTCATGCCAGCAAAGAGGTTGCAGGCTTCTTGGTGGAGGGGGAACACAGCAAGTCTCACCCGCCTTTCAGGG
This sequence comes from Naja naja, assembly GCA_009733165.1. Taxonomy (NCBI): domain Eukaryota; kingdom Metazoa; phylum Chordata; class Lepidosauria; order Squamata; family Elapidae; genus Naja; species Naja naja. The sequence goes on along the minus strand of CM019153.1, from coordinate 17,836,727 downwards.
CCTGCTGTGGGCTGCCGCCTGCTCGACCTCCACTCTGCCTTGGGTCCTGCATCCAGCCCATGACACGGCCAGCAGATCGGTGAGCAGGCAGCCCTCGGGGGAAGCATTTTTTCTCAGGCCTTGCATCTGGAAGGCCCCATGGAAGCTGAAGCTGGGCCTGAAAGGCAGCCGAGTCTCGCTGTGTGTCTCCCCCCCCAACCGAGGCAGTCCTTCAGCTGAGTGTAGCAAGCCCAGAATGGAAGTTCCTTCCCCGCTGTCAGCCTTACCTTCTATCCCATGGTGTTCGCACCATTCTCACAGTGGCGGCATGTGGGCGGAGGCCCCAGGGAAGGCCAGAACCAGGGACTGGCATGTTCCATGACCCAAGGCGAAGGCCAAGCAGGCAGCATGTGGGCGGAAGGATGGCGAGAGCCAGACCCAAAAGGCGGCTGAGCCTCTTCGTGTCCACCCTAAGGTGGCCCTTCGGCCAAGCACCTTACCTTCCTGGGCAGCCACAGTGACCAGAGCAGGTGAGGCACAGAGATCAGCTGGGCCATGTGGTCTGGGCAGGTGAGAGAGCAAAGAAGCCAGGGAGTAGCTGGGTGTGACTCTAGCCACTGGCCAAGGCAGGAGAGACGAGATAGGGTGGCGGAGTGGGGCCAGCCAGTGGTGGGATTTGTCGGTTTGCCGAACTGCACAGAATTTTAACAACCAGTACACCCGAACTGGTGAGAACTGGCAGCAGCACACCTCTGCATTTATCTTATCATTGTTCAATATGTGCATCTGGAAAGTCTGCTTTCAAATGCATATATTCATTCAGCAATACTTTTATTGGGCTAAAAATGGAAAGCTGCCAAGTTCTTTATAGTTCTTCATATTATTTTTTCTTATATATTCTGTTACCTTTTCCATTTTCCTATGAAGAAAAATAATTATTTTTCTAAGGTATTTTAGTAAAATGGTACCCACTTCAGAATTCATTTGCATAACTTCATTGTTTTTCATCCAAAGTTCTGCCATAATGTATTGAGAATCTGTAGCAACTCTAAATGGTAATTCTTCAAAGGTTAACTTTAAATTAATGGTTATTTTAAAAATAATGTACAATTACAATATAATGTAATGGTGAAAAAGAACAAAGGTTAATTTATTACCAACTCTAAATTTATGTGAATTATGCTTGACATTAATTTTTTTAGTGGCAATGAGACATTATCATACAACTGTTTTCCATTTTTATTGGAAATGGAAATCCAATCCATAGATTCAAATTAATGGAGTTTCATTCGTTCCATGATAAGAACTTAGTTAACCTCTGTCTTAGCTAGTAGAAAAGAGCATTCCATATTACAAAAAATAAAAAAATCAACGTATTCCCTTAATGTTGTTATCACTAATCCATTTGCCATTTGTCTGAATTGTTAACATTGGTCTGTAATTTACATTCACCTGGAAAGTTGTGTAACAAATCTCAGAAGGCATACTAGTTAAACAAAAATGTCATTCCCGCTTTTCAACAAGAATAGAATAGCAATATAATTTGGCAATTATATGCTGTATTATGGTACTGTGTATAGAATCTCAGTACTCAATTCTACTAAGCAGTAGTATATTAGATTCATATATCCAAGAATTTCAACCACTAAAAACCCCTCTATGATAATTCAAAAAAAAAAAATTACTCATCACTTTCCTAACATATAAGAAAGGTGACAGATCCTGTCAACTACAGTCCAATTATTCTTTCTTCTGTAATTAGTAAACTTCATGTTAGATTTCTCTCTCACTGATTGCACGTCCATATGTGTTCTGAGAACATTATAGTACCATTGCAGGCAGGATTTTTTAGAGACAAGCATTCTACAGCAATTCAGTGTACAGTATTACATTATTTAGTAGAGAAATATTAGAAACCTTTGAATCAAACTTTTTGTTGCCTTAATTGACTTTAAATCCATTCCTTGAGAAAAACTTGAGGAAATTGGCTAATTCAAAAATTGATCACTATCTTCTTAATTTGATTAGTCAATTAGACTGTGATAACACTATGCTGGCTAAAGGCAATTAGTTCAGTGATATAACAGAGTCTATCCCCACCCATAAAGTGTTTAACCAAGGATATATTTTAGACTCCTGTTGTTTAACCTTTACATTAATGATATTCTTGAAGCTTTTCTAATAAAAAATTTAAAAAGACCAAGATCTGAGACAGTATGGATTGTCACTATCAGTCCTACCTGCTTTAGGCCTAGAAAACCCTTGATAGAATTTAATTAGAGGGCATTGAATTTAGACATTCAGGTGGATAAACCAAACTCCCCCATCTTTTAAATAGACAAATTGCTCTCTCCCTCTGGACCCCTCCCCAATTCTATGAGATTCTGTATGGCCTGTAAGGCTTTTCTCCCTAGCCCATGTAGGTGTTGTTCCCAGTTGGGTGACAGCTGGTTGATATGTCAACTTTCTATATGAAGATCAGAGATTTATTTGCTCAAATATAGAAGTTGTGCATCTGTTTTGCATAATCTTTTAAAGCACCCACTCTAAACACACTGGTGAGTAGAGCTAATATGCCCTTTAATTAGGTAAACTCCACGCATCATGGGGAAATTGAGGTATTCATATTAATGATCAATATCCAGGTTTTCTGAAGGCAGTAGCAACTATAAAAAAGATGTCGAAACTCTAGAAAAAGTACAGAGAAGAGCAAAGAAGAGCAACCAGGATGATTAGGGGACTGGAGACTAAAACATATGAAGAAAGGTTACAGGAACTGGGCCTGGCTAATCTAGTGAAGAGAAAGACCAGGGGAGACATGATAGCAGTCTTCCAATATTTGAAGGGCTGCCCCAGAGAGAAGGAAGTGGTCCAGCTACTTTCTAAAGTGCCTATAGGCCAAACAAGGAATAATGGATGGAAACTGAACAAGGAGAGATTTAACCTGGAAATAAGGAGAAACTTTCTGACAGTGAGAACAATCAACCAATGGAACAGCTTGCCCTCGGAAGTTGTGAGAGCGCCATCATTTGAGACTTTCAAGAAGAGATTGGACTCCCATCTGTCAGAAATGGTGTAGGGTCTCCTGGGTGGACTAGGTGACCTAACAAGGTCCCTTCCAACTCTGATTATCTGTTATCTTTATTAATAGCTCTAGCTTAGTCCCTTCCATACAATTTGGGAGTTATAGGATGTCATGCACACACATTGTGTGCATGTTATGCCATTATTACAATAATTATTCCCTAGATGTCAGATCAGACCTGCACCACTGCATAATGTAACTGTCAGAACCAGAGACTTTGTTGACTTCCATTAGTTATTGTTTCTTTCATTTCAGATGCATTGACTGGGGCCTCAAAAATTGTTGTTGGCTTTCTGAGAGAATAGTCTCAGATTTTTTTTTTATTATCTCAGCTGAGAAGTACTCCTATCTTAGTAAATGTTTGAATAAAATTGCTGGAAGAGAATGTTAATGAATTTCAGGTTTCTGCAAAATTAGCAGTGTCCTTACTGATGCTGGACTTTTTTTTATCTATTTTTAATTTCCTGTAGTCTGTAGGCCAGGACCTGCCAGCCTTTTCTTGATTCCTAGTATGCCTGCCAGGTACAAGCTAATAGGAAATCATTTTCAAGGCATGTATTTTATTCATAGATCCTGGGTGCTCAACATGGTTATTTTTTTAAGAGCCATAGGACAATGTTATACCTCACAACTGAGAATAATTTGAGTTTCAACCTTTGAAGGTTCAGTGTTTGTTTGTTTTAAATGAGTAAAACAAAATAATATCTAGCTTTTAAAAAAAAACTTCCATTGTATCCAAATGAAGGAACATATTAATATTTGCTGAGTCATTATTTTCTAAGGCTAGCATGTCTAACCAGATAGTTTGCATGAGATTATGATCTATCTTAATCTCAATGACCTGCATTGAGATGCAGGTTCAAATTCTTTTTATTGGGATTAAGAAGAAAGAAGACCAAGGAAAGCCTAAAGATTAATAAGCAGCAAACTGAAGTCTGTATCACATTATACTTCAGCCTTTCCTAAATGACACCTTCAGATCTTTAGGCTTTACATTTCCTATAATTCCCAAATAGCATATCTAACATGCCAGCTGGAAATTCAAGAAGTTATATTCTTAACAATCTACAATGCAGAAGGCCAGGAATGGTTCATCTGGAAGACCCAGCTGTATACCTGCTATACATCAAGTTTAGATCCAAATTTTTGCAAACCCTACAAGGGAGGTTGGTAGTATTCCATTACATCTGATAGTTCTGTCTAGAATGCATGCCACTTATACTCAGTAGTAATTGCTTTCATTGTTTTTAATTGTTTTATTGCCTTTCCCCCCCAATATTATCCAAGAACCATTCTGTTGTAGCCCCTTTTTATAAAACAATGTAATATATTCTCTAACACATTAGTATGTTTTTTAAAAATCACTTCCACTAAAGAAATCACTCTGTATTCACAATATAAACAACAATACAGTCATACAGTCTGAAGCCAACTATTGATTACCTTCATTTTCAATGTCTATGAAACAACTATTTGTAGGAAACTCCCTGCTTCATAGAATAACAGAGTTGGAAGGGACCTTGGAGGTCTTCTAGTCCAACCCCCTGCCTAGGAAGGAAACCCTACACCACTTCAAACAAATGGTTATCCAACATCTTTTAAAAAACTTCCAGGGTTGGAGCATTCACAACTTCTGGAGGCAAGTTGTTCCACTGATTAATTGTTCTAACTGTCAGGAAATTTCTCCTTAGTTCTAAGTTGCTCCTCTCCTTGATTCGTTTCCACCCGTTGCTTCTTGTCCTGCCCTCAGGGGCTTTGGAGAATAGCTTGACTCCCTCTTCTTTGTGGCAGCCCCTGAGATATTGGAACACTGCTATCATGTCTCCCCTAGTCCTTCTTTTCATTAGACTAGACCAGGGGTGGGCAAACTTTTTGACTCGAGGGCCACAATGGGTTCTTAAACTGGACCGGAGGGCCGGAACAAAAGCATGGATGGAGTGTTTGTGTGAACTAATATAAATTCAAAGTTAGATTACTTCACGTAGCCTTCTGGGAGAGCAAGAGAACCTTCTGCTCTTTCGGCCCCACGGGCCGGATAGAACAGCCGAACGGGCCGGATCCGGCCCCCGCGCTGTAGTTTGCCCACGGCTGGACTAGACATACCCAGTTCAAACAATTTCCTCTCCAATATGAAAATTTAAAAAACAAAATTCAAATACTGTTGTGGGTTCTGCCTGGAACTGTAACAGCTTCCTGAGTCACAACAATCCTTTTTCCCTAGTCTATTCAAAAGAAAAAGAAAGAAAATAATAGCATCAACCTAATCCATTTGTGTATTATAGTTGGTCACACAGTCATCCAGATATTTAGGTTGGATGTGGCATTTTTATCCACCCATTGAGCCCTTCCCAAGAACCTGGGATAGGCAGGTATTGGTGTGAAATATATCATTGCAGAATGTAAGCTGTTCCAATGAAACCTGCCTTTCACAATTGGCTGATGGTGATTTTGTCAGTCTGATAGCGTTCAAGTTGTGTTTCAGTTGTTTGGGGATTGCACCCAAGGCACCAATTTATTTATTTATTTATTTGATTTGTCAATCACTTACAAGATAATAAGTATAAGAGTAAACATGCGTATGAATACAGGAAATAGGTACAAATAAATGGGGATAATACGACAGGCACGATTGTGAACTTATGCGTGCCCCTTACAGACCTCTTAGGAATGGGGTTAGGTCAATAGTAGATAGTTTAAGGTTAAAGGACTGGGGGTTTGAGGATGTAACTACTGAGTCAGGTAGTGCATTCCAGGCACTGACCATTCTGTTGCTGAAGTCGTACTTTCTGCAATCAAGTTTGGAGCAGTTTACATTGAATTTGTATCTGTTGTGTGCTCTTGTATTGTTGCGGTTGAAGCTGAAGTAGTCATTGACTGGTAGGACATTGTAGCAGATAATTTTGTGTACTGCGCTTAAGTCCAACTATAGGCGGTGTAGTTCTAGGTTGTCCAAACCCAAAATTTCAAGCCTGGTGGTGTAGGGTATTCTTTTGCAAGCAGAGGAGTGTAGTACTCTTCTCGTGAAATACTTCTGGACTCGCTCAATTGTATTAATGTCTGATATACAGTGTGGATTCCAGACAGATGAGCTGTATTCAAGTATTGGTCTAGCAAAGGTTTTGTATGCCTAGTTAGCAATTCAATATTACGGAGGAGAAGCTTCGTAAGATTAGATTTACAACTCTTAATGCCTTTTTGGCAATGGTGTTACAGTGAGCTCTGGCACTTAGGTCATTTGATATGAGTACTCCAAGGTCCTTGACAGAGTGAGGGTTGTCAATGAGGTTATATCCTCCTAGCTTGTATTTGGTGTACTGATTTTTTTTAACCAATGTGTAGGACAGAGCATTTGTTGGTCAAGATTTGGAGTTGCCAATTGTTTGACCATCCAGATACATAATCAAGGTTGCTTTGAAGGACAGTAGTATTGTTGGTGTTGTATAGTTTTACATCATCAGTGAAGGGAACGCAGTTGCTTATAAGGTGATTGCAAAGGTCATTTATGCAGAGTATAAAGAGTGTGGGTCCTAGAATGCTGCCTTGTGGAACAGCGCCGTTGACTGGTGCTAATTTCTATGGGTACTATATATTTTTTTGCTACAGTTATTCTATTTTTATTTGCAGGTTTTTGTATTTTGCTAATTTCTCCAGTTCCTTCTCTTCTCTTCTACTTTCTCTAGATACTGCAACATTCACTATCCAATTTTTTATGTCTTTTTTACCAGTGTTGGAGAAGACTCCTGTGGGTCCTTTGGACTGCAAGGCAATCAAACCGGTCAGTCCTAGAGAAGATCAATCCTGACTGCCCTTTAGAAGGCCAGATCCTGAAGATGAAACTCAAATACTTTGGCCACCTAATGAGAAGGAAGGACTCCCTGGAGAAGAGCCCAATGCTGGATTGAGGGCAATAGAAGAAGGGGACGACAGAGAATGAGGTGGCTGGATGGAGTCACTGAAGCAGTCGGTATGAGCTTAAATGGACTCCAGAGGATGGTAGAGGACAGGAAGGCCTGGAGGAATGTTGTCCATGGGGTTGCAATGGGATGGACATGACTTCACGACTAACAACAACAAAAGTCTGGTCTGTTATATGGCAATAATGATGATGATGAAGTAAGAAAAGATTTTTTTTCTTTATGGAGAAAGCCAGCCTCCTCCAAAGGTAATATTTTTAAAATGTTTCTATTAAAAAGCCTCTATAAGGTTGCTGTTGGGTAGCAGTTCTGAAACTAAACACTTTTCAGAATAAGTCTAACCATACTTTGCAGGCTACACATAGAGCCTTTCTATTTGCAAGTGGGCAGAAAATCAGGGGAGCTTGAATTCGACATTAGGAAAAATCAAGCTTTTTTTAGGGATGCTGTAGCTGATTTATATATATATATATATATATATATATATATATATATATATAAACACACACACACACATATACACACACATACACACACATACATACATACACACACGTGTGTGTGTGTATGTGTATGTACCGGTATATGTGTATGTATGTATATGTATGTATGTGTGTTTATATATGTGTGTACATATGTACATATAAACATTTTATTGCACACTGTCCACACTCCCTCTCTGAGGGAGATGGGTGTTTCAAAAAGGTGTTAAACAAACAAACAAATAAACAAATATATTTTTCTTAGATTAATTCAGGTTGTTGTAGACAGAGTATAGGCTAAATAATGCCCTCAAGAATGGAAAGAGGACTGGTGCAAAGTCATTATTTATTTGTTTATTTGTTTATTTGTTTGTTTGTTTGTTTGTTTTTGGGATTTCTATGCCGCCCTATCTCCCGAAGGACTCAGGATCGCTCACAACAATAAAAACATACAACACAAAATTTTAAAAAGTATTAAATAACCATCCCAATAAGCTAATTAAAATGAACAAACAACCACTAAACCCCCCCTCCCACATCAGTCCAGGTTGGCAAATTATATCCTTTAGGCTTTTGTCTTTCTTTTTGGACCCTTTGAATAACTTAGAGACTATTGGCAACTGCCTGGACATGACCCTACAGGTTTCTTGGCAGGGATTCAGAAGTAGTTTGCCATTGCCTCCTTTCTAGGGCTGAGACAGTATGCCTGGCCCAAGGTCAACAGGTTGATTTTGTGCCTAACATGAAACTAAAACTCACAGACTCTTGATTTCTAGCCTGATGCCTTAACCACTACAACAAACTCACTATCTATACATATTTACATATTTTCAAATGACTTTATAGGACCAATCATGTTCCATATTTTTTTTAAAAAAATCATTTTATGCCAACAGGAATATTCGCTTAATAGGTTCACGAGTGCTAAATTATGGCTGATCTACTTATTAAGTATATTTTGGCTGCTTATGTCTGTGTGTGTTAGGTTAATTTTAGCATCAGCTACTTTTCCCTAATCAGAGGATGATATTGTGGCACTGCTAGTTCCTTTAAACTCAATTATTCCCAGAGTGTGATCTCCTTTTGATTGTTCTGGAGTCTCCTAGTAATTGCATTTCGCTTTTCATATCTTCAGTAAAATAGATAAATGGTGTAATGGCAGCATTTTCTAAGAAAAGGATATCAAATCTTTATATTTTTAAAAAAACAAACAAAAAATGCCCCAAAGCTCATTGTAATTCAGGCTTGAACTGTTCACCCCGGGCATGTCCAGAAACTCATTTTCTAATACTAGATGCAGCATTCTCTGGAGGAAAATGTGCCATCTGTTTCCTTATGATGATAAGCTGCTAACTCTGTGCATTATTTATTATATATACCAGTTCATGTTAAGCAATGATTTTCTTCTTCCCAGCATTAAGAATTGATCTGGGTAAAAATGGGATATGCATGTTAATAAAATCTGGTATTAGAAGGAAAAAGAGAGAGATGAAAACACTGCTTATATTTTAAATTTCTGTCTTTGAAACATGGGATTAACAGTCCTCCTCAGTCACTGGAGCAGGGGAAGAGATATGGGTTAAGAGCAAGTGTCCTGAAGAACATTTCAAAATTTATTCCATTTGTATCTCAGCCTTCATCAAATGTATCTCATAATGAAAACTACCACTATTTTAATAGAAGCTAAATGTTCACAATGACTACTGCATTTTTAAATAGGCCTATTAGTTTAAATATCTGGAGGTTTCTACAATTTGCTACCAATTTTTGTCTTCCTTAGCCCTGTTAAGGTTTGCAAAAAGAAAAGAAAACTGAATAAATGTTGCTACTTTTTAGAATAAAATTTTTAAATATGTGTTTGTATGTGTACCCATACAGAAAGAATAATATATATACACACATATACATATACATAAACTTACACGTATTTCTGCATTGGAGGCATGATGGCTCAGTGGTTAAGTATGCTGAGCGTGTCAGCTGGAAAGCTGACAGCCTGGTTTCAAGACCCAAGCACTGTGGGGTCAGTTCTCGTTATTTGTCCCAGCTCCTGCCGGCCTAGCAGTTCAAAAGTATATAAATGTGAATAGATAAATAGGTACCACTTTGGTGGGAAAGTAACAGTGTTCTGCCACATTACTTCAGACAACACTGGCTCCCTTGGCTAAGAAACGGAGATGGGCACTGCCTCCTAAAGTAAGACACCACTGGGCAGGGGAAACCTTTCCCTTTCCCTTTATTTCTGTATGACAATGTTATGTATGTAGGTTTGAATGTTATTGGTTTATTTGAACTGTTCTTGTAAAATGTCAAATGGTATTGGTTTAAATAGTGCGGGAAGAAACCCTGCACTCCCATTGGCTGGCAGCTACGGCTGCAGGCTATAAGAAGCAGCCGTAGCCAAGCCAGGATGGGTCCATTCGAGCTGTAGTCACTTAATAAACTCTTTGCTGGAACTCCTCGCGTCTGACTCTTCATGCAAACATAACACTGGCGACGAGGATGGGATTTCCCTGAAGAGAAGACGACGCAAAGAACAAGCAACAGAGCAAGATGGCTGTGCTGAACACCCCCAGTTCAATCGGCGGAAGACTGGGAATTGTATGCGGATCGCTTCCAGATGTATCTGGAAGGAACGACCTCGCCGGCATCCCGAGAGACGGAAGAGGCGGTCTTTCTCACGCACTGTGGTCCGGCAGTCTTCAAAATGGCGAAGGTGTTAGCGGGAGCTGCAGAGCTGAAGGTAATGGAATGGCCCGATTTAGAGAAACTTTTAAGAGCCCATTACGCCCCACAAGTATCGTGCCTCATTAAGAGACACGAATTTTACCGTCGGGATCAAGGGGATAGCGAGAATGTTAATGACTTCGTGGCAAGTTTAAGGGACATTGGGGGTGCTTGTGACTTTACCAACTTAGAAGAGGCCATGCGTGATCGGTTTGTTTTAGGCCTCAAAGATAAGGTCTTACAAAGCAAACTATTAATGAAACCTAAGATCACGTTTAAAGAGGCCATTGAAGAAGCTGTTTCAGCGGAAGCCACCAAGTCCTCAGCAGCGGCCATGAAAAAGATTAACAAGGCCTCAAGCCAGGCCTCAAGCCATTCTGATGGGGAAAAATCCACAACAGCCCATTGCGAACAAATAGACTCTGATTCAGATGGCAGTGAGGCAGAGGAGGGGATTTTTAGACTCAGAATGGAGAAGAAGAGAAAAGACTCTGGGAAAAACAGGCAAGGATTCTATTGCAGAGGCTGTGGGGGGGGCCACCCTCGCACTGAATGCAAGTTCTTTGACTCCATTTGCCTACGTTGTGAGAAACGGGTCACATAGCCAGAGTCTGCAAATCATCCAGAACTCCACCTAGTAGGAAAAAATTTCCTGATAAAGACTTTAAGCCCAACAATTTCCTTGAAAAGATGGGGCGAAATTTAGAAGCAAATGGCAAGAATGAAACTCACCAAACAATCACTATTGGTCATTCTTCACCCTTAAAAAGCAGAAAAGTACACGTGAAGGTGTTTATTGAAGGAAGGCCTTGCCAAATGGAAGTGGACTCAGGCTCTTATTTATCTATGGTGTCATGGGACACTATCCACAGACTCTTTCCCAAAATCCAGAAGAAGCATTTCCAGAAGCAAGCACTGACTCTCAAAGACTACCAAGGGAACAAGATTCCAGTAGTTGGAGCGAGAGATTTCAACGTGCAGTTTAAAGGCCACACCAAACGTTTGCCACTGACCATCGTGGACAAGGATCGCCCAAGTTTGCTGGGACTTGAGTGGTTCAAGCCACTAGGCATCGAGGTGACTGGCATCCATCACGTGAGCAGCTCTGACTGGGAAGAGTCCTTGAAGTCTGAGTTTCCAGAGGTCTTCAGCAAGGACTGGGCAAGTATATGGGGACCCCTATTGCTTTCAGCCTAGACCCCAAGGTGCCCCAATTCATTTAAAGCCCAGGAGGGTTCCATTTGCTTTAAAGGAAAAAATTGATGCACAATTAGATAAGCTCATTGCCCAAGGGGTTTTAGAGCCTACTGACCACTCCAGATGGGAAACACCCATAGTCACACCAGTCAAGGCTGATGGGTCAGTGAGAATCTGTGGTGACTATAAGGGGACACTTAATCATGCGCTGCAGCAGAGCGCATACCCAGTACCAGTTGTGCATCATCTGCTCCATTCCCTTGGCAAGGGTACAGTATTTGCCAAACTGGACTTGGCTCAGGCATATCAACAATTAACAGTTGATGATGCCACTGCAGAGGCACAAACAATTGTGACTCATAGAGGTGCCTTCAAATGTAAAAGACTACAATTTGGAGTAAGCGTGGCACCTGGCATTTTTCAAAGCCTTATGGAGAGAATGTTGCAAGGTCTGCCAGGAGTAGTGCCTTATTTTGATGATGTATTAATCTCTGCTGAAAATGACACTCAGCTTCAAGAGAGACTCAGAGAAGTTCTTACCAGATTCAGAAAAGCGGGTTTAAAAGTCAAGGAAGACAAATGTACACTCAAAACAGACAGAGTTGAGTTCCTGGGGTATATGATTGACAAGCATGGCATCCACCCTACTGATGCCAAGGTTAAAGCAATCAAGGAAGCCCCTAAACCTAGATGCAAGACAGAATTGCAAGCCTTCCTTGGACTTATTAACTTTTACCACATGTTTCTACCTCACAAAGCATCTATTGCTGAGCCTTTACATCGCCTACTTGATAAGAAGGCTGTTTGGATCTGGGGGGAAGGAACAGTCAGCATTTAACAGTATTAAGAGACTAATCACGTCTGATGCTGTGTTGATACAGTTCTCTGAGAATTTGCCTGTTGTTTTGACTTGTGATGCATCCCCTTTTGGAGTGGGGGGGTTTTGAGTCACAGGCTTCCCACTGGAAGGGAAGCCCCAATTGCATTTTACTCTCGCACCTTGTCCAAAGCAGAGAGGAATTATAGCCAGCTGGACAAGGAGGCTTTAGCAGTTGTTGCAGCTGTTAAGAAATTTCATGAATATCTGTATGGCAGGTCATTCACCATTGTTACAGATCACAAACCTTTATTAGGCATTGTGGCAGGAGACAAACCTACACCTAATATCCTGTCACCAAGAATGCTGAGGTGGACTGAATTTCTTGCAGCCTGTTCATACAAACTGATTCACAGACCTGGCAAGGACATTGGACATGCTGATGCACTGAGTCATTGCCCACTACCTTGCCACAAGGAGGACTTTGAACTTGAAACTCACACCTTTTTCCTGGAGACCGTTGCTAAGCTTCCAGTCCATGCTGCTGAGATTGCCAGAGAGACTGCCAAAGATGCTGTGTTGGCACCTGTTATGGGCTGGATTAAGAAAGGTTGGCCTCTTCAAGATCTACCTCACCTTGCCCAACCTTTTAAGTCCAGGCAAACTGAATTATCTGTATTAAGAGGATGTATTTTGTGGGGTAACAGGGTGGTTATTCCTGCAAAACTGCAAAGGGAGGTTTTGGAAATGTTACATGAGGGTCATCCTGGGATTGTAAGGATGAAAGGTTTGGCCAGGAGTTATGTATGGTGGCCAGGTATTGACAAAATGGTTGAAAACTGGGTAGCCTCTTGTCCCAATTGCCAGGTAGTCAGACCTGCTCCACCTCACGCCCCACACAGGAATGGGAATGTCCTAGGGGCCCATGGTCTAGAATCCACATTGATTTTGCAGGCCCTACAAGAGGGCATACTTTTCTAGTTATAGTAGATGCATATTCCAAATGGCTAGAGGTAATTCCCATGACATCCACTACAACTGAGGCTGTCATCAAGCAGCTCAGAAAATTGTTTGTAACCCATGGGTTACCAGATGTCCTTGTCTCTGACAATGGCCCTCAATTCACATCTAACATTTTTGAATCCTTTCTAGCTCAACAGGGTATCAGACATGCCCTCACTGCCCCTGGGCACCCTTCGCCAATGGCGGGCTGAACGCATGGTACGCTTTACCAAAGAGAAGCTTCAGCAACTGGGTCCTGGGGACATCACTGAGAAGCTTGAAAAACTTCTTAGTGTTCAGCACATCACTCCTAGCCCATCAAATAACTTATCCCCAGCAGAGTTGTTGATGGGTAGGAAACTTAGGTCTTCCCTTGACCGCCTTCATCCCACTTATGCACCCAACGCACCTCTGGATTCCACTTCCAAAGTTCGTACTTTCAGTGTGGGTGATTCTGTATATGCTAAGAACCTTATAGGTGAACCTCTGTGGATTCCTGCTGAAATAACTCAGATCACAGGCCCTCGTTCTTACAGGGTACAAACAGAGGATGGACTCCTCTGGAGCAGGCACATTGACCAACTTAGATCCAGGTTCCCTCAGGAACATCGCCCCTGTCTCTCTCTGGGTCCCTCACCTGATGTCACTTCTATGGGGGAAGGGGAGGAACAGGAGGAAAATCAGCAAACAGGAATCAACCCCATGTGTAACGAGCCGTTGCGACAGGAACCATCGAACCCTGTCACAATGCCAAGATCCATCCTTAGAAGTGGAAGATTGCACATCACTACCTGACTTGGGTGCTGACATTGGAATGGAGATGGGTTGGGAGGAGAGACCAGATTCTAACAGTCTAACAGGGTCTTCTTTCACAGGAAGTCCCAACAGGGAAATGTCAGCAGACACATTTCCCCTCTCACTGGGTGAGAACGTTAAAACATCTGAACCACGAAGGTCTCAACGTACGTAAGAGCCCCACCTATTTAAAGGAATACATTAGATAGGTTGGGGTTTGGTATGGACTGAACCTAGTGGGGAGGGGTGTTATGTATGTAGGTTTGAATGTTATTGGTTTATTTGAACTGTTCTTGTAAAATGTCAAATGGTATTGGTTTAAATAGTGCGGGAAGAAACCCTGCACTCCCATTGGCTGGCAGCTACGGCTGCAGGCTATAAGAAGCAGCCGTAGCCAAGCCAGGATGGGTCCATTCGAGCTGTAGTCACTTAATAAACTCTTTGCTGGAACTCCTCGTGTCTGACTCTTCATGCAAACATAACAGATAACATTTTCCACTATCAGATGTTCCCTTAACAAAGTCAACTCCATTTATCACCTTATGGAGACTAGTGAGTGTCTCTCCCTTCTGTGAGATTTAGACTTGCAATATTTTGTCAAAGTAACCTTATAATAAGGCAGAATTAGCTTATCTGGCAATGCTTCCTGTCTGATCTATCTCGCAAGGCTGAAATCAGTCTTTCAAGTTTGAGAATAAATTCCTTCCTTCTTTACAGCCGAAACAACATCAGAGGGTCTCTGTTTGCCCTGCCCACATTCCTATTGTGGTCGAAGTTGTCTTTTATCCTACTGTTCCCTTGGCTGCATCCCTTTGCACTGTTTCCCAAGGTTATTCACACATACCTTTACACAATTGCAGCATTGCTCAGGCAAGCATGCAAACTCTTTAAAGAGAGAAGGGTGCCTCTCCATGTCATGGAAAGGGAAGGAAGAATATAGGGGGAAGAAAAATAGAGGGAAAATGTTAGGAATTTGTATGTATGTACACAATGATGAATAAAAACAAGGAGTTGAAAAATCTTGGGATATCTATGTGATTCTTCAAAGGATATTTGGCTCAAGGCTCTTTCAGGTCTGGCAGCACTATTCAGACATTAAGCTTCCAGTTATATATTTTAGGACTTTATTGGGAATAGTTTTAGTAATAACTTTTCTGACATTCTCAGTTTAAAATTCATCCTATCTTACAGCATATACGGCATCTATATCAATGAACTTTCCTATAAAATACTCTAGGTGGGGAAGACACCTGAAATCATCTAAACTAAGGGGTATTTCAATCAAAAGTAGGCTCAGAAAACAGTGAAAAAAATATCCACCCTCCACTTTTGGGTTTTTCTTGCACTAATACATATGCTTAAATATGCAAAACAGATTTGGATGCCTCTACTGGTATCTCTATGGTCACAGTGTATATTGAACTTTGAACTCTAGAAGTGATATTCCAGCAGTCACAAAATATCCTATGGTATGAAAAGTTGAGATAAAACTGAAAGTTCAGTCAGTGAGACTAAAAATTGAAAGCTTATATCCACGTTGCTGAGGTTTGTACTATATTTTCTTAGATTAAATGAATAAGGCTGAATAAAACAACATGGCTAAACTAGTTTTTAAAATATATTTTTATTACTTCTTCCCACTATCTGTTTAATTAGCTAATATGAAACATTATGTTTCATAGGTTGAGAGAAAGCAAAAGAAAAGTGGTAAGATAAAGTAGTAAAAGATGAAATATAATAAAGATCTATCTATAAGGCATACAAAATAGGCCATACAAATTTGAACAAGTAATTAGAGCGTTCATAGAGTAGGTAAAACATAACTTCCCTATCTCTTGTACTACTACCATCTTCCACTCTTATCAAAGCTAAATATCTATCTAGGATTTAATTTTAGTCCTATAATGAATTATTCTTGCTATCTTTTTCTGAGTCTCTTTTAGTTTGTTCGAATCCTTAAAATGAGTTGTCCAAAAATGTAATAAAGTGAAATTATTATTTTCCATGCTTTCAAAGTATTTTTTCAATTTCTGCAGCCTAAATTTATCTGTTTTGCCCAGCATATTTCCTACATATTTACCTTGCAACGTATTTGGTTTGAAACTAATATCTTAAGGATGTTTTATAGATACTCCCATGAAACTCTTGATACTGTTCATTTCATTTCAGTTTCTTAAATGCAAAGCAATAAAGGAGAATATTTGTAGCTTAGGGTTGAAATGAGGGGCCTTGGTGCTCTCTGACCTTGGTTTTTTTTCTTGCAGACATTTCATTACCGAAATTCAGTAACATCATCAGTACTAGTAAGCTAACTCCTTACTAGCACTGATGATGTTACCTAGTTTGGGTAATGAAATGTCTGCAATGTAAAGCTGCCTCTTTTGAATTTCATTCCATTATTTTTATTTCATTTCCCTACTATATTAGTCTTATTGTGAATTTCATTTACGTCTTCTAGAGTATTAACATTCCCCTACAATATTATGTCACCTGGAATTAGGGACACAATCATGATAATATGATAATACTGTATGTATACTTGTAAACAAATGCAGAATAATTTGCACCTGCTATTTCTAATTTTCTGGATCCAAGTTACTTAATACTCTCACGGCAAGAAAATTCTGTTTTTTTAAATAGATTTAGGGTTTCACAAATGTAATTTTCATAAAAAGAACCTCTCTCCCTTTCTGTCTCTCTCTCTCTCCCTTTCTGTCTCTCCCCCTTTCCTTCTCCTCCCTTCTTTCTGCCCTCCCCTCCCTATTCCCATCCCTCTCTGCCTTTGACACTTCCGCTCCCTCTTTCCATATACTATACATATAGTGTGTAGGGACAAAGAGTTTTACATTATATTAAACCTTAAATACACACTAAAAGTATATAACAACATAAAAAGAAATCTATCATTTTTACATTTCATTAAGAAATAGTATAATCAAAATTTTGTATAATTGTAAAAAAAGTATAATCAACATTTTGTATAATCAAATTTTTAGGTCTTACTTTATTTTTACATTGAAACATAGTCCAATGGGTTTTATTACACATCACAGATTAGCCCCCTGGAATACTCCCTTCTCTTCTTAACCCCCCGTCCCTTATTGACCATCTATTAAACTGGTGATTAAGAGGTCAAATTATTTTGCTTTACTATAGTAATTCTATAGATCATGAATGAAATAATAAAGCTTACTATGAAACAATTAAATTGTCATGCAGTAGGTAATAAGGTGAAAAATTATTGTTGCTTAATAATTTTTAAAATCGGATTCTAAACTAGCCAGTAGTCAAAACAAGAGGCTTTTTTACTTCCAATAAAATGACTGTGTTAACCCTGCAACCCAAAAGTAAGTGCATTTAATGATACATTTAATGGTGAAGGTTGCTTAGAGTTACGATTCAGCAATATTTGGAAATCAATGGCATTATATGGATTTGTTCCAATGGGGCTCATGCTTGAATAAATAGATAAAAAATTAATATTTTTTGTCAGATTAAGGCAGAGGATAGATATGATGTAAGTTTAGGTATATATTTCATTGCATTCATCCATGCAAATTTTCAATGCAATTCAAACAATCACACTGATATCAGGATGTACATCTGAATCAAGATATTATACATCCAGGTTTTTGTTCTTAATAGTACATGCTTTCTCTTTCAACTACTATGCATACCTCAAGATAATGGAAGCAACAGTGTTTCGATGTAGCATAGCTGGGATCTCAGATTATTTTTGTTGTTGATACAAGTTTTCTGTACATAGCTTCATCAAAGAAGAAAAGCAAGGTGCTTAAATATTAAGTTAAGATGCAATTTTCAATTATATTCCCTAACATCCACACTCTTTATATTACAATTTGGGGGAAAAATTCCCTCCTACTTTCCTGGTGACTTTTCCCATCAGTCATGATAAATGTGCAAAACAATATTTGCATATAGATTATTAGGATTTCTTTATAAGAAGTTATATAGAACTAATAACTAGCTGATCACAAGAGAAACTAATATATTAGAATAATGAGTGCCTGGTTTAGAGATAAGGATTTGGCTGTTGCACCAAAAATAGTCACTGTGAGTGTTAATCACCAAAATTGAATTTTACTGTGTACTGAACTGTGTACAAGTCTGACACTTTGAAATTGAACTAATCAATTTTCCTGCCGGAATACCAGCTTTGACACTGCAACCTTTACTATTACTGAATGGGAAGAAAACATACAAATGTCAGATACTGTATTAAGAATGGATTACGTTGTGTTTGATTTAATATTGTCTCTTTGGGTTTTTTCTTTTTTGGCATGATCCAGGATTCACACAAGTTTATGTAACTATTTGATTACCAAAAGATGACAATGCCATGTGATTTTTCTTTTCACAGTAGCAAAAGAATTCAAATCTTTTCCCCAACATTTTAAAACGTAATAGTTATAGTTTCTCAATCTTCTCTTATCTGTTTTGTTAATTATACTAACTATCCAATGTTTTCTCCTCCAAAGAAAACCAAGTGTGGAATACAAACCATCAGCAGTTCTAGATTATATCATGACTATCACCTAAATAGCAATAGCAATAGCATTTATATACAGCTTTATAGTGCTTTGCAGCCCTCTCTAAGATGTTTACGGAGATAGCATATTGCCCCCAACAATCTGGGTCCTCATTTTATCCACCTCAGAAGGATGGAAGGCTGAGTCAACCATGAGCCTGGTGAGATTCGATCTGCCAAACTGCAGGCAGCTGGCTGCAGCAGAAGTAGCTTGTAGTACTGCACTCTAACCACTGCGCTGAGGCTCTTGTAATCTAAATGCTAGATTACTGTTTTTTCTCCATTACTGAATTGAAGTACTAACTTCTCTATTTGAGTCAATGTAAAATAATTATGGGGTAAAACTTACCATGCTCATTCTTGCTTTGGCTGTTAGAAATTGATGAATGTTGTTGTCCTGCTTTTAATGTGCCACTTGTTACAGGCAAGGTTATCTGTTTACTTTGATGGTTTTGTTCCCATTCCTCTTTACTTTGTTACTACCTGGCAGGGGAATCAGTGTCAATGGGAGAGGGGAGGACTATACAACATAAAAAGGATGGATCTGACTCAGGATTTTGCCTGTATTCCTTTGTCTGCAGCTCTTCCCATATCCCATTTGAGTACATAAGGTGATTTTAGGAAAACCTTAAGGCAGCAATAGAAGGAGACTGTGTCTTGTCTGTGCAACTAAAAGATCCTGTAGACTGGGAGAACAGAAACGTATTACTAGCTGAACCATCACATTTCTTACTTGATCGAAATGGACAAACAAAGGGAAATGGGAAAATAAACAACAAAAACCCAGTTCCAGGTATATACATGGGTAAAGGCAGAGTTGTAGAATCTAAAGGTAATCAATGCCTACTGATGACATTTCAATACACAATTGCATAAATAAGTTCCTTCTTCCCAATACAAAAAAGGGGTGGTATCCAGACTTTGTAAGTTAAAAAAAAGGGAAATTAACCTATAAAAGAATTCATGAAAGAGTGCTAGAGATCTAGGCAAATGCTAGAAGAAAATGGTTCTGGTGGAGACTGAGTAGTGATAAAGAGAGAAAGTCACCAGTACTGCTCAAACATATTTCTGGTCACACTACAGTTACTCATTGATCATTCAAACTCATATCATATTAATCATTGATAATGAGTTACAGATTTTACATACCCTGAGATTGTGCTGGGATAGTGTGATCTTAACAGTAAAAATGACTTTTACTTCAAAGATTCAGCAATAATTTAAGGTTGTTTCATGCATGGATTGGAGCAGGATAAGGACAATAACTGTAATCAAGGAGAAGTGTTTGTGTTGTCAATGTATGATGGTGCCATGGTAAAGTCTAACTACAGCCTGGTTCTTTATGGTAGGCAGATAATTTATTAGATACTATAAAAAGCTTATGATTAGACTAGTGTTTATTTTGAATCTAGTACAGAGGTGGTATTCAGCAGGTTCAGACCGGTTCTGGTGTACCAGTAGTGGAAATTTTGACTAGTTTGGAGAACTGACAAATACTACCTCTGGCTGACCCTGCCCATCCACTCCTGCTGTTTCCTGTCCTTTCTTCCATTGATTTTTAGTTCAGCTGATTTGCACAGCAGAGTGGATTGCCATATCTCAGCTGAGCTAAAAAACAGCTCACCTCACTGAGGGCGATCTTTAAGTGCTGCATGCATGTGCAAAGCACACATTAGGTGCACATTTGCCCAAAGCACACATGCGTGCACAAAGCACGCAGAACCAGTAGCGTGCAATTTGGAATCCTACAACTGATATAGTGATACTATATCTCCAAACGCTTAAATTATATTATTCTGATCCAGTCCAACAAAGAATGTATAGTTGTTGTGGTTAGCTGGCAGCAGGTGTGGACAGCTGAGGAGACCGAGGACTCAGATGAGGGGTTAGGACCATTAGGGAGTAGACTGCTGTCGTCAGAGTTTGTGGGGACTGGCAGCAGCGATGAGGAGGTCCCCGAGGAGCCTGTGCCAAGTGCGTGTGCATGCAGGGCTGCTCACAGGAAAGAGCAGCTGCAGCAGCACACGTGACTCGGGAGTAAGTCTGCAAGGTAATGGTCCCTCCTTCAAAAAGATAAAAGCCAGCTGTGAATCGGATGTTCTTTGCAGGCAGCAAAGATGTTTTGAAACTTGTGCCTTGTGGACATTGCAGTATCTTAGTTGGTATTTGAAGACTCTTGTGTTGTAAAATATTTCTAGGTAACCTTATCTGTTATTCTTGGCAGCCTTGCACAGTTTTGGCAGTCAAAGTTAATTAGTTTGCAGCAGCCTTTTAACCGGGGATTTGTAAGAATCATTAAAAGGTTTCTGTTCCCTTTACTTCATGTTTGTTTTACTGGAAAAGGGTTTGGTCAGAACAATAGTAGTCAAGATACTGCAGAAAATTTTTGTGAAATCTTGCTGATTCAATAGTTGGAAAAGAAGGTAGAACATA
Source organism: Naja naja (assembly GCA_009733165.1). NCBI lineage: Eukaryota > Metazoa > Chordata > Lepidosauria > Squamata > Elapidae > Naja > Naja naja. Next base: position 17,815,747 of record CM019153.1, on the reverse strand, counting down.
TGTATTAAGGCTAATCCTATTCCAGCTACAGTAATAGATTAGGTTTTGGCTGGAGAGTGGTGTATATGAAGCAGCTATTCCAAAAGTTATTCTCCTTTTGGACAACAAAATGCACAAAACCAAAGAGATACACTTCTGCCAACAGAGCAACATAATCATATGTGTACATATATGATCACAAGATTATAGTAATAAATTGCATAAATACATTAAATACGAAAACAGAACACAATATTTATTTTCCAGTCTACTGAAAGCATTTGCCTGAATCTATGTTAGGTTTCTGATATGATTTTGTAAAGCCCTGCCTCTGCATTATAAAACTGTCACAAAAATCCATTTAATGATCAAGTTTTATTATGAGTTTATTATATTTTCAAGCAGAATTTAATATCAGTTATGAACTGATGATCATAAATATGTTGCTTCTGTTATTATAAAATACTGAACCACTTTAATTACTTTTTAAACATACAAGAAAAAAAATCTGAAAAGTACTTTTACTTACAGGATTAATGTAAGTGAAAGCATTTCTTCTTAGGTTTTTTTTCAGATTGGAAAGTGAATATGTGTACATCATTTTTGGCTTTGTACTATGGTATATGAACTGGTTAATTAATTTCAAATGTTAATATTAATGGATATTAGTTAATATCACAATATCTAGCTTGCTTATGCAAACATTTCTGGGTGAACATTAATTTAAAATAGTAATGTGGACCAGGGAAAAATATATGTTATGCCATGACAAATATTGATATCCAACTGAGTCATAGAGAAACTATTGGTAATGAGATAATAAGATAAGCATATTTGAAACCCACATCAGTGGAAAAGTCCTCTCCAATTTCTATTACTAAAATCAGTGAACTTATATTTTTGATTTTGGACAGTTGAATCTGATTGGTTGGTACCAAACAATCCATGACCCACTGAGTCATCAATTCAGAGATATTTCCTTACCTAAACAGAAAAACAGAATGACTGTGAGAGGGCAAAAAAGCAAGACAGATTTCCAACTTCCTCCTAGCTTCCATTGCATTTTCTTATGAGAAGCTGGCAAGCAACAGAAATATTTCTTTTCCTTTCCTTTCCTTTCCTCTCTCCTCTCCTCTCCTCTTTAGTTCCTCTTTCCTTTCCTCTTTCCTTTCCTCTTTCCTTTCCTTTCCTTTCTTTCCTCTTTTCTTTCCTTTTCCCCCTTTCCCCTTTCCCCTCCCCTCCCCTCCCCTTCCTGTCAGGCATGGAAAACCAGGTCCACTCACAAAGATTTAAATTAACTGATTTATTGCTAAAAGTCTATCTTCTTGCCTAATGGTCAATACCTGGTTAGAATTAGATAAGATCCAACAACAATCAAGGGGGGGGGGCTGGACTTAGTTCACTTAGTTAGCTACTAACTAATGACTCTAAACTGATCCCTCTTACTCCTCCTCCAGTCTTTCTCCTATACTATCTCCCTCCACTACTTTGCTTATGGGAAGCTTGGGAGAAAATGGCTAAGCTGGCAGGAAGTTGCAAGTCTAAGGTCAGCAGGCAGATTTGTGTCCAGAAGGGCACACAGAAGGGTGGCTCAGATTGGGAATGTTTGCACACTTACATAAAGATGAAACAAACAGTTTAAACCAAGTTGCAATTTCAGTAAGATAAAATTTTCTGAATTCAAACAACAACAAAAACAAAAAAATTAGCAATTCCTAGTAGCTTTCAATTTTCACTGTTTGCTTGAGAATCAGATAACAGATAATCAGAGTTGGAAGGGACCTTGTAGGTCATCTAGTCCAACCCCCTGCCCAAGCAGGAGACCCTACACCATTTCTGACAGATGGGAGTCCAATCTCTTCTTGAAAGTCTCAAGTGATGGCGCTTCCATAACTTCCGAGTGCAAGCTGCTCCATTGGTTGATTGTTCTCACTGTCAGAAAGTTTCTCCTTATTTCCAGGTTAAATCTCTCCTTGTTCAGTTTCCACCCATTATTCCTTGTCTGGCCTTCAGGTGCTTTAGAAAATAGCCTGATGTCTTCCTTAGAAGACTGCTATCATGTCTCCCCTGGTCCTTCTCTTCACTAGACTAGCCATGCGCAGTTCCTGTAACCGTTCTTCATATGTTTTAGTCTCCAGTCCCTTAATCATCCTGGTTGCTCTTCTCTGTACTTTTTCTAGTCTCAACATCTTTTTTATAGTGTGGTGACCAAAACTGGATGCAGTACTCTAGGTGTGGTGTTACTAAGGCTTTATAGAGTGGTATTAGTACTCAGTATTAGTAATCAATGTTAATTATTCACTTCTGTGAAATATCCATGGAGATTTCCTGCCATTTCTGCTTTTTAGATTTCAATGAACTTGGATCCCAACAAATGAAAAAGGATAGTAGGAAAATGGTAATACAGAAATAATTTCACAACAAAGAGTCTTATTGAAGTCCTATTACCTAATTTGTATCCAAATCTATTTGGATGCAACTTATTCATTGGCAAATGCTTACCAGTCGCTTCACTACAGTTCTATGCAGGTGTTTTACAGCATATTATTTTTATAATGTAGACAAGAATATGAAATCATAGCTGCTTATTCTTTAGCTACTATGGTCTTCATACGCACTGAGTTCTTTCCAAGAACCTAAGATGACATAATGTATTGGTGTATATGTGCAGATCCAAGCAGTATGGATTGACAGCATGTAATTGACAAATGGAAATTTTGTCAATGTGTATATATATATATATATATATTTGTTTTCGTAGATTTTCACGGGTAAAGGTATGTAGGTCTTGGTGTATTGGGTCTTGTCCCGTGTAAGATTGAGAATACCTTGGTAACGTTTCGACGAAATCTCATCCGTCATCTTCAGGCTGGTGTCTTCAGCTTCGTTCTCCTGGGAGAAGTGTGTGATTGTGGCTGTTTTCCCCTTTTAAACTCTAGAGTTGGCTGTGTTGTTACTTCTTGATTGGTTTGTGGAGTTGATGTATGCAGATTGGATGGCTTTTCCTGAGACCCTGTGTGGCTGAGGTGCTGGCTGTGTGTCTCAGCCTTTTGTGTTGTAACGACCTGGGTAATGGGCTGTGTGATGACCTTCTGAGTTCTATTGTTGTGACGTCCTGGGTGTGGTGCTGTAATCTCCTGGGTCGTTGTCTGTGCTGCAACCTCCTGATGTTTAGTGTTGTGTTCTCCTGAGTTCTGTGATGTAGTATCCTGGGTGGAAGGCTGGGATGTGGCATTCTGGGCCTTGGTTTGGCTCCGAGTTTGAGGTCTGGCTATGTGTTTATAGCGTGTCAGTTTGCTTAGTTTGGGGGTCGGAGTGGGTTGTAGCAGCTGGTGTTGCAGCCATAGTCTGGTTTCTGGATGGTGGTTGCCTTTCATCTGTGGCGTGGGCTTGGGTTTGAGTCTGGTGAAGGAGATTGGTGGTGGCATCCTGTGTTATTTTGGGTCCGGTGTTGGTTTTCGTGGCTGGGACTCGTTTGTTGACCAGGGCTAGTTTCCAGATGTCTGGTAGGTGGGAAGTATCATCCGTTTATTCATGTTATGGGGTGTTTCTCTATTTCGATGGCTTCCTAATTATTCTTTTGTTGAAGTGTTCAGTATTGGAGATAAGTTTGGATCCCTCAAAATCAATTTCATGTCCTGTGGCTTTAAGGTGCTGGAAAAGGAGGAAGTTTTTCTTCTTTTCTGACTGCGTTCTTGTGTTCTGCGATGCGTGCATTTATTCTCCTGTTGGTTTGTCCAATGTATGTGGCTGGGCAAATTTTGCATGGTATTTTATAAACTCCTTGGTTTTCTAGCTGGATCTTGTCTTTGGGGTTTCTTAAGATGTTGGCTATTTTTTGGTCAGTGCCAAAGGCTGTCCTGATATTGTGTTTGTGGAGATTTTATCTGTGGTGCCTTTGATGTAAGGGAGGAGGGTGATGCCATTGTCCCAAGACACAGAACAGGACAATGGCATCGCCCTCCTCCCTTACATCAAAGGCACCACAGATAAAATCAGCAAAATTCTCCACAAACACAATATCAGGACAGCCTTTGGCACTGACCAAAAAATAGCCAAACCAAGGCCCAGAATGCCACATCCCAGCCTTCCACCCAGGATACTACATCACAGAACTCAGGAGAACACAACACTAAACATCAGGAGGTTGCAGCACAGACAACGACCCAGGAGATTACAGCACCACACCCAGGACGTCACAACAATAGAACTCAGAAGGTCATCACACAGCCCATTACCCAGGTCGTTACAACACAAAAGGCTGAGACACACAGCCAGCACCTCAGCCACACAGGGTCTCAGGAAAAAGCCATCCAATCTGCATACATCAACTCCACAGACCAATCAAGAAGTAACAACACAGCCAACTCTAGAGTTTAAAAGGGAAAACAGCCACAATCACACACTTCTCCCAGGAGAACGCTGAAGACACCAGCCTGAAGATGACGGATGAGATTTCGATGAAATGTTGCCAAGGTATTCTCAATCTTACGGACAAGACCGAATACACCAAGACCTACATATATATATATATATATATATATATATATATATATATATATATATATATATACATTTATATGCCACCCTTCTCCGAAGACTCAGGGCAGCTTACAATTTTGGGATACAACCCAGTGTGCTCAGCAATAGCCTTCATTCCATTGTATATGCCTGCTTATTACTAAGCGGCATTTTTACAAGGTCAGCTAATTGCCCCCAACAATCTTGGGTCCTCAGTTTACCTACCCCGAGAGGATGGAAGGCTGAGTCAACCTTGAGCCTGGTGGGATTCAAGCCTACAGCAGTTGTAGGCAGCTGGAACTTAAGTGCAGGCAATTAACAGCCTGAGCCACCAAGGCCCTTTGCCAAGTGTTGTTCAAGATTTTCTGGAATGCCACATAATGTACCAATAATTACTGAGGACATCATATTCAGTTTATGCATAATCTTTCAATTTTGATTTTCAGATTTTAATCCAACTCTTTATCTTCTACTCTACTGTCTCCTGATATTGCTATATCAATTATCTATGATTTATCTTTTTAAAATCACAGTTAAATCTGATGTGATATGAGCCAGTCTTTTATCAGTTTGTATTCAGAAATCCCAAAATATTTTAACTGCTAATATTTTACTACTTTTTCCACTATTCCACAATTTTTCAGTACTCTCATATGATAATGTTTACAGATGTTCCAGTAAATCATTTTGGTTACTGTATTATGTCATTGTTTATAATCAGTTTCTGAAATCTTGTATGAGTTGAGTGATTTACTGTTTCTTCCATCTCTTTGCACAATCTGCCCTTTGAATCATTTGATGATTTTTCAATCATAGCCTGGAATGTATCACTTTGAATAGCTTGCTTTTCAGCAACAAAAATCAAGCCTTTGGGTTTTTTTAATGGTCCCAATTGTAAACAATTGGCAGGTTTAACTTTATCCACTTTCCCTTCAATATTTTATTATTAATCAATAATTTATTCATTATAAAGTCTTGGTGCAGAGTAAGTCTTTTTCAGAGAAAGCACATGACTTACTAATAAACCTTTACTTTTCCACTTGACAACTAGTTAATTACAACTCCAATTCAAACTTCTAACACAGATTATTTCTACCAGGAACATAAATATCTAAGTATGTTTCAGAAGAGTCATTGCTGGATTATAGGGAGAAGACACAAAAGTATTCTGAATTTGAAGGCAGACTTATATGACTCCCTCTCAAACTTTTCTTCATGGTATGTGCTTCAATCCTTCCACAGACAAAATCCTCATTTGAAACTTATGGTCTCCTTTTTGCAAGATAAACAATAAGAATATTTATAAATAAATAATTGAAAATGCCAGATACCTGGGAGATAACTGTTGTTATGCAGAAAAACCAATAAACCAATCAATGTGAATTCTATCTCATTTTATGAAAAAAGCAACATGCCTCTTAATTATGCCAAAACCGGAGGCAGGTTTAAAATGGATATTTGTTCTGGGTTTGATCATTTTATATGGCCAGGGAGGCCTCTTTGGGATAAGAAAGAGGATGCATTGTGTCTATGGACTTTTACTGCCTCCAAGAATATATGTTTTTCAAAATATCTGGCTTTACATTACAAAATTCAACAGGATTAGGTTCTGATTCCTTTGAAATATTTTGAGTAATCCCTTCCTCTACTGATTACAATTAATTAGACTTTAAATTTTAAAACACCCAGAGATCTCTGGGTTACTTATTCATAATGCCTTATTCTACTAGCTTTCCTTGCACTTCCTTTTTCAATTCAGTTGAAATGTCCAATGTTCAGGACTTTAGGAGTGGTACAGAGTTTCCACTTATGGGAAAACCACTCTAATTCTAATACATTAGAAAAGAGTAGCAAGAAGAGAGTATTACAGGATGATCAAAACATGAACGGAAGTGTGAAATTACAATCATCTCTTCTTAGCACATGTTACAAACTTTCAGGTACAAGTACTACTCAACTTACGACCATAATTGAGTCCAAAATAACTGTTATTAAGTGAGATGCTTTATTGATTGATTGATTGATTGATTGATTGGACTTGTATGCCGCCCTATCTCCTGAAGGACTCAGGGCGGCTCACATCATAAAACCCATAATACAAAATTTAAAATTGGTTAAAAGGTAGTAAATTCAAGCCAAACAATAGTTAAAAAACCCACAAAAGACATTAACATATAAAACATTTAAAAAACTACTCCCCCTCAGTCCAGGCCGGCTTGTTAGAATAGCCAGGTCTTCAGGCCACGGCGGAAGGAATGGAGGTCAGGGGCCAACCTCAGCTCCAAGGGCAACTGATTCCACAGGGTGGGCGCTCCCACAGAGAAGGCCCTACCCCTGGGGGTCATCAGCCGACACTGACTGGTCGACGGCACCCCAAGGAGGCCCTGTCTGTGGGAGTGCACAGGGCGATGGGCAGTCGATGCTGGCAAGAGACGCTCCCACAAGTACCCTGGCCCCAGGCCATGTAGGGCTGTATAGGTCAGTACCAGCACCTTGAATCTCACAGTAATTGAATTTTGCCGCATTTATGACCTTTTTTTGCCACAGTTGTTAAGTGCATCTGGCTTCCCCATTGACTTTGCTTGTCAGAAGGTTGCAGATCACATGACCCTGAGACATTGCAACCGTTATAAATATGAGTCAGTTGCCAAGTGTCTAAATTTTGATCATGTGGCTGCTACGGTTGTGTGAAAAACAGTTATTCCCTTTTTCACTAAGTTGAGGACTACCTATATACATGTGTGTATCGCAACACACCTAAAAATGAATGGATCTTTTCCAAAGGTGTAAATATGCACATGTTACAGTAGGTGGCAGCATGTAGCAGTTTCTCCAATATAAAACAAAAAACAACAACAACCCTAAGCAAAGTCAGTCTTGGTCGAGTAGTTAATGAGAGATTACCAGAAGTGGTATTCCACAGGTTCTGACCAGTTCTGGAGAACTGGTAGTGGAAATTTTGAGTAGTTCGGAGAACTGGTAGTAACCTTCCCCCAGGAGTGGGGAGGGAATGGAGATTTTGCCGTATTCTTCCCCTGCCATGCCCACCAAGCCACGCCCACAGGACCGTTAGTAAAAAATTTTGAATTCCACCACTGGAGATTACCTGTTATGGCCTATTGGCCCCTCTAGCAGCTGAATCCAAGGAGGAGGCGTGGGATCAGGGTCAGCATCAGGGCAACCTTGGAGCTCTGAGGGGGAAGAGGGAATGGAGCTGGCATAGAGAGAGACAGAGGTGGAGCCTGGGCTGTCCGTCAGCCCTCAGATGGAGAGTCAACAGCGCCCAGGTCTGGAGGTGGTTGATGAAGGAGAAGAGGAAGAGCGGGGTCCAGTGCCTGACGCGCAGCTGCTCAGAAGGCAGAGAAGGGGAAAGCAGTAGAAAGCTGTGGGCCGATCCTGGGGAAGGAAGAGCCACCACTGCTAACAAGGCCTCAACCTAGCTCTGGGGATAAATGGCAGGGGGCAGAGATGAACAGGTGTGGCAGACCTATTCATCTTCCGGCTGGCGGTGTAGAAAAACTTTTTGCCGGGGCTGCCGGCAAAAAGATTCAAGGTGCTGGTGTTAACCTATAAAGCCCTTCATGGCATTGGACCAGGATATATGCGGGAGACCCGGCTGCCGATAACAGCTTCCCAGCATCCCGTGCGCTCCCACCAGCAGGGCCTCCTCAGGGTGCCGTCAGTCAGGCAATGCTGGCTGGCGGCTCCCAGGGGTAGGGCCTTCTCTGTGGGGGCACCCACCCTTTGGAACCAGCTTCCCCTAGAGCTCCGGCTGGCCCCTGACCTCCGGTCCTTCTGCTGTGACCTAAAAACCTGGTTGTTCCAACTAGCCTACTACCTGGACTGATGGGGTTGGGGGAGGGTTTTTTAAATGTTTTTAATTGGCATATTTATGAGACCTTGGTTTAATTGCTTTTTAATATTTGTATATTTGTATTGGATTGTTTTTAGTTTGTAAGCCGCCCTGAATCCTTCGGGAGATAGGGCGGCATATAAGTCTCATAAATAAATAAATAAATAAATAAATAAATAAATAAATAAATAAATAAATAAATTCCTAATAAATAAATCTTTTGAGGTCACGTCAGAGGGTTTGTCGTGTTTGGGAACCTGGATCAGAACATTACCAAAATATTTCTGGGATGGAAAGATATTTTGGAAGACATCATTGGCAAACCATTTCCAAGTTCCAGGCTCCAAATGAACATAGCACTAGCACTTAGACTTATATACCACTTCACAGTGCTTTAAATCCTAAGTGGTTTGCAGAGTCAAGCATATTGTCCTCAACAATCTGGGTCCTCATTTTGTCAACCTTGGAAAGATGGAAGGCTGAGTTAACCTTGAGCCTGGTGGGATTTGTACTGCTAAAATGCAGGCAGTTATGATTGGAAAATGGCAAAGGGGAACCCATTTCTGTATTGTTGCCAAGAGAACTAAATGAATATGTCAATACAGTCATCAGGAGCCAAGTTTGACTCAATGGAACCTATGGGTTTTTTTTAGTGTGTACAAAATAAATTATGTACAACAAAATGTAGATAGTAATGCCACTTAATTATGAAAGTAAGGTTTGGGTATTAATATTCTAGGGAGAAGATGGAATCTGTAGAAATGACAGATTTAGAAGACTAAGAAGAAAACAGTACGGAGAACAGAACCACTGCAGTTCATTTTAGATGGTTTCAGAGTAGTGTGGGAAGCCCCCCACTCCTAGAAGAAGGAAATATTTTGGGAAATATTAAAAAGGCAGAATATTATATTTCCCTAATGGAGAAATGGAGAAACATGCTCTTAAGGACAGAAAGCAGTCTTTCTTAATAGCCCACAGCAGATGCCAGCACTTAAGAGATAAAGAGCTTATTGAAAGAGAAAGACAAGTATTTAAACAGCTCTATTCATAAGCAAAGCAAATACTGCAGGCAGAAATCCATTCAAGACAGCATATTTCAAAACTCCTTGGCAAAATGGTAGGATTAGAAAGCATTAGGACTAGGATTCGCTGAACTGGTAGTTGCAACGACTGGCTGGCCCCGCCTACCCCTCCCCTCCCTGGAGTTACCACACAGCTGGTTTGGATCCCAGGTAAGTGCAGGGCCCACACGGAGGCTCAAGGAGGGCAAAAAACAGGCCTCCCAGAGGCTCCAGAAAGCTGGAAACAGCCTGTTTCCAGCCTCCGGAGAGCCCCTGGAGCCCAGGGGGCCGTTTTTGTCCCAAAGCCTCCGGAGCCCAGGGAGGAGAAAAATGCCCCCCTGCCATGGTGCAGGCAGCCGACTAGGCCACGCCCACCACACCCACGCCCACCCAGCAAGCGGGTAGAGAACCTGTTGCTAAACTTTTTGAAGCCCACCCCTGCTTAGCATTATATCTAAAACTGATCCATTTTTTTCTTTGCCATTCAAAATTGATTGTCTTCATGAATCAAAATAAATACAAATAATCACTCAGAGATTATTTTTATAAATCATTGAAATATGTATATTTCTATATATTGTGATACTTGTGTATCTTAAGTTTCTTTGTTTTTTAGCAAATCTTTACAACAGGTGTAATATATCATATACTTGGAGAAAGAGTGAATGAGTGGGTGCTACTGAAGAACAGATGATATGAATATAGATGATACAAATTTAAATGAAATAGTTCTGGTCATAGATATAGACATAAATATAAATATAATTGCTGATAAATTTCAACTGTCAACTGTGATTATTCCAACTTCTTAATAGAGAAACTATACTTCCATGATGCAACTTGTAGCTCAATTAATTTCTAATGAGATAAACAGGATAATTAAACTCTAAGATCAAATAAAAAGGATGAGCTAATTTTATGTGGAATATTAAGTACAGTGCTGAAAAACAGCAAACTGGAAATGTTGCTGGAAATTTTGTCTCTTGTAGAACTTCCTGCTGTGAATTTTATCAGATGTCTTTATTGCATGGGTAATTTTGTGGTTGAATATTTAGTGGGTACTGTACAACCTGTTCACTAACCTTTGTTTAGAAATGAAGTGCAAAAGATCATTAACACTAAAGAACCAAAAATATTTTTGACCATTATGTTGTCATCTCTGTCATTGTCTACTGAAGTGATTTTCATTTACTTATTATTCATGCCAGATTGTCTGATGATCTAAAAATGCCATATTTGGGCAAGTTGACACAATTTAAAATCATTGGAGGCTTTACACTTCAGATATTTTTCATTGCAGTCATAAAGTTCAACACTTCTTTCAAGAGGAAAACTGAAATACAACAGAAACAATAATTTCATTATTATAATACTAATATCCCTCTGATTACAGATTACAGTACATCTGGCAAGTATTATTGCTGTAACAATGGAACAAATTACTAGATATTTCACACATAAAAAGAAGATATGCTGATGCATATGGCAAGTTTAAGTTATTTGTGTGTGAACAATATAATATGATTATATTTGATTTGAGATAAAATGGCAATTTACATGTACTGGAAGTGGGTAAGTATTCAGTGTTTCTACAAAACAAGAACTCCTAGAATAAAGGAAGCTGCTGCTACAAAAAGTAAGCATTTATTTTTGAACTTTTGCTATAATAATGGGTCACAAAAGGTGGAATGAGAGATAAATGATTATGCAATGACATCTTCCAATTTGGAACATATTAAAATTGAATGAACAGAGCAAAGTTTCTCAACCTTAGGAAGATGGGGTGGTGGGAGGAATCTGGGGGAGCTTTTGTTCCAAGAGCATCCAGACAGTGGTGGGATTCAAAAATTTTACTACTGGTTCTGTGGGCGTGGCTTGGGCGTGGCAGGGGAAGGATACTGTAAAATTTCCAATCAGAGGTGGTATTTGCCGGTTCTCCGAACTACTCAAAATTTCCACTACCGGTTCTCCAGAACTGGTCAGAATCTGCTGAATACCACCTCTGATCCAGTACCCCAAGTTATAATCAGAAACCAACATGGTTTGTCAAAAACAGTTCACACCAAACAAATCCTATTGCATTCTTTGACAAAATGACTGCATTAGTGGACCAATGAAATGCTGTAGACAACTCAGAAAGCCCAGGCTGCCCAAGGAGCTTCTGATACAGTTCTATAGAGGAATTATTGTGTCTGTCATCTGCACCTCTATAACTTCTGGTTTGACACTGCAACCAATCAAGACAGACACAGACTTCAATAGATAATTAGAACTGCAGAAAAAACAATTGCTACCAACCTGCCTTCCACTGAGGACCTGTATACTGCACAAGCCAGAAAGAGGGCTTGTGAAAATATCTACAGACCTGTCACATCCTGGACCTAAACTGTTTCAACTTCTACCCTCAAAACGACACTATAGGGCATTGCACGCCAGAATAACTAGACACAAGAACAGTTTTTGCCCCCATGCCACCACTCTACTAATATCCTAGTATGATTTATGATTGCTTATTTAGTATTCTATGACTATCACTAAGTGTTATATTTTATGATTTATGATGAATGTACTTTTATGATGACTAAGAGCATGATTGACCACTTATTGCTTGTATGTACACTGAGAGCTTATGCACCAGAGACAAATTCCTTGGGTGTCCAATCTCACTTGGCCAATAAAGGATTCTATTTCTAATCTATTTCTATTAGTATACTTGGACTTCAGTAAGACATTCAACAAAGTAGACCAACCTACTTCTTGGTAAGATATAAATCTGAGGTTGTATTTATCTACTTTTAAAAACTATTAAGAACCAGATGTTTCTTAAAACCATAAAACTCAAAGGATGTACTTTCTTTTTCACATGACTATAGATGATACCTGGCTCAATAGTAGTAACTGTGACAGGGATCTAGGAATCTTAGCGGATAATCACTTAAATATGAACCAGCGATGTGCTACACCACCAAAAAATCAACACAGTCTTAGGCTGTATTAACAGAGGGATAGAATCAAGATCACATGAAATGTTAATATCACTTTATAATACCTTGGTAAGGTCACACTTGGATTATTGCATTCAGTTTTTGTCACAATGATATATAAAAAATGGTAAGAGTCTAGAGAGAGTGCAGAGAACAGCAACAAAGATGTTTAGGGGTCTGGAGGCTAAAACATATGAAGAAAAGTTGCAAGAATTGGATATGTCTGGTTAATGAAAAGAAGAATTAGGGGTTATATGATAGCAGTGTTCCAATATTTGAGGGGCTGCCACAGTCGTGGGATTCAAATTTTTTTACTACCAGTTTTGTGGGCGTGGCTTGTTGGGCGTGGCAGGGGAAGGATACTATAAAATCTCCAGTCAGAGGTAGCATTTGCTGGTTTTCCAAACTACTCAAAATTTCCACTACTAGTTCTCCAGAACTGGTCAGAACCTGCTGAATACCACCTCTGGGCTGCCACAAAGAAGAGGGCATCCATCTTTTCTCCAAAGCACCTGAAGGCAGGACACTAAGTATGGTAATAGGTGGAAACTAATCAAGGAGAGAACCATCCTAGATCTAAGGAGAAATTTCTGGACAGCGAGAGCAATTAATAGTGGAACAGGCTTGCTTCCAGAAGTTGTGGGTGTTCCATCACTGGAGATTTTAAAGAAGAGACTGGACAACCATATGTCTGAAATGGTGTAAGGTCTCCTGCTTGAACAGGGGATTGGATTAGAAACTTCTAAGGTCTCTTCCAACTTCGCTATTCAGTACCCTCCACCTACCCACTCATCCATCCTGACTCCCTCCTCCCATGTTTAGGCCATCTAACAGGGATGTCAAACTGGATTTCTTCAAGGGCTGGATCAGCATTGTAGTTCTCCTCTGCGGGTAGGCCAGGAGGGAGAGACAGGATGGACATCTCCTGCAGCACCCTGCTGGCCAAAACAGGGCACATGGGGCCATGCTTGCCCCCGGGACCCATTTTTCGCTTGGACAGCCTCCTGCAGCAGTGTGCCAGCCAAAATGAGGCTTGGGGCATGTGCATGGCCCACACACACCCCATTTTCAGCCTGGATGGCCTCCTGCAGCATTTTGCCAGCCAAAATGGGGCATTTTGGCCGGCAGAGGCACTGCGGGCCAGTCCTTTGCTATTTGTAGGCCAGTCCCATGGGCCAGATTTAAGGACCACATGGGCCAGATCTGGCCTGCAGGCCTTGAGTTTGACATCCCTGATCTAGAACCTTAGAAACTTCAAAATCTGTAGGCTTCCAAGTTAAAATCTACATATTTTCAATTTCCTAAAGTTTAAAAACATTGGAATAGAGTGCTGACTGATCCAATCTTGTTAGAGCAACGGATCCCAACCTGTACGTTCTTGATCTCTTTCATTTGTAGTTCCCAGAATTCATCATGATTAAGAAATTTGACAATTTATGGTTCCCATATTACCCATATTACTGGTAGACTGGGAAAGCTGAACTTGAGCCTTGGTGGTGCAGGCTGTTAAATGCCTAGCACTTAAGTTCCAGCTGCCTGCAATTACTGCAGGCTCGAATCCCACCAGGCTCAAGGTTGACTCAGCCTTCCATCCTCTCGGGGTAGGTAAATTGAGGACCAAGATTGTTGGGGGCAATAAGCTGACTTTGTAAAAATGCCGCTTAGTAATAAGCAGGCATATACAATGGAATGAAGGCTATTGCTGAGTGCATTGGGTTGTATCCCAAAAATTGTAAGCTGCCCTGAGTCTTCGGAGAAGGGCGGCATATAAATGTAATTAAAAAAAAATAACAGTAAGTGAAGATTCTGTTAATGTACCCTTACAGTAAAGATAGAGATAATATTGTTTGAACTGCCTTGCAAGGTTGACATTTGCATTTTATATATGCTTGTGCGTTGTTGAGGTTTTTAGCTGTCCCTTTGCCATTTGTTTCTCTGTTATCTGTTCCAAATTTGTAATGACTCATTTGTGGCTTTCTAACTCAGATATAAAAGGCAGAATGCAAACTGACTTGAAAGAAAGCATCCTGGGATTCCAGCAGTGTCTGGATAGGGCTAAAAAAAAAGGGGGGGGGGGTTGACGGTGACATCACTGTGATCAAAGCCCTGCACATTTTGCATACATTGATATTGCATGTAAGGCTTTGATCACAGTGATTTTACTGCCATTTTGAGTTTTTTTGAAGGTCCTGTGTTGGGATTTATAATCACAGCATAAGAAATTCTGAAAGATTGTAGAATTGACCTTAGTACATGAAATAAATGGGGGGGATATCTGAGTGGTATTGTTCAGGAATTTCCCTTTCATTAACATAATTTGACACAGAATTTAATTTGCTGAAATTATCTCTATTTGGAGATAAAAAGTATGTCCCTATTCTTTTTTATTCTAGAGGGGAAGAACATGAATTTGCTAAAATACTGAAGATGTTGATTAGATTAAGCTCTTTTTTTAATTTGGTATGCGAGGTTTGAATATTACAATTGCCTTTGCCATAAATATTATTTTCAGTTTTTACAGCCAAATAGTGAATAGTCTAGTGAAGAGAAGGACCAGGGGAGACATGATAACAGTCTTCTAATATTTGAGGAGCTGCCACAGAGAGGAAGGGATCAAGCTATTTTCTAAAGCACCTGTAGGCCAGACAAGGAATAATGGATGGAAACTGAACAAGGAGAGATTTAACCTGGAAATAAGGAGAAACTTTCTGACAGTGAGAACAATCAACCAGTGGAACAGCTTGACCTCGGAAGTTGTGGAAGCACCATCACTTGAGACTTTCAAGAAGAGATTGGGGTCTCCCTCTTGGGCAGGGGGTTGGACTAGATGACCTACAAGGTCCCTTCCAACTCTGATTATCTGTTATCTATTAAATAGCCACTTCATCCCTATTCCCTATCTTCCGTTAAATCCTCTGCTCTTCAAATACAAAATCCTTACTAGAATGCTAAATGATTGAAAATTTAGAATGTTAATTTTAGAAGCAAAACAAATTATTCAAAAATAAATGACAGATGCACATCCACATGCATAAATAATTAACCTGTATATTTTAATTTGAACCAAAGCCCGGCATATTGCCAAATAGGAAAATAATATATCTGCAATACAAGCTATAATGCTAAAATCTACTTTTATTTTTGACAGTAATTGTGCTGAGATCCCATGCTGCTGCTCAGCTATAGAAAAACAATTCTCCTAGATATAACCCCAGAAGCAGTTTCTTTGACAATTGTAAGGCATGCAGGGACCCTTATTTTTTCAGAAACGGAGAACTAGTAAAGTAATCTCCATGGAAAAAGTGTCTCTGTGACCAAATCCTTTAATTACATCCAGTGGAAAAGCACCTGTGGCAATTATCTCCTCTGACTCCAGCGTAGCAATTTTAATTAGTTGTGGCAAAAACTTTGCAAACTTAAAAAAAACATGCAATTATACATATTACAATTTGCAAAAAGAAGTGCACATGAGCCAGCATAGATTATAGTATCTATTGTCTTCTATACTAGTTTTCAAGCTACCTTTAGCTGTACTTGCAGTTTGTATCTAAGTTATATGGGTTTATCAGTTCTTTGAACTAGGTAATTTGATGTAATACTATTTTTTCAAATACAGGTAGCCCTCATTTAGTGATTGCCCCATTTAGTGATTACTAGAAGTTATGGCAATAATGAGAAATTAAACAGTCCTCACATTATAGTTTTTGTAGATCTATAAAGCAAAGGAGTAAGAGTAAGAAGTAAGATCATAAGCAGAGTCACAGTATGGTGAATATGGTCCTATGACCCCCAAATATTGTGTTTCAAATTTCTTAATTCTTAACCTAATCCCGAATGGCCAGGAAAGAGGTAAAGAGTTTTATGAAGTGTTGGAAGAAATGTCCATCTGGGTTCAGTTCCAAGTGGGGAGAAAGACACTGGAAACATGGAGGATATTTGGAAAGATGGTTTAATGGTGGACAGTACAACATGGTTTGAAGTCCTGGGCAATCGAGCACATGGGTGAGAGAGAGAGATTTATACCCTCTCTTGGGCTTTGAACTTGCTTCCTGTTCCTGTGAAAGAAATGTATTTGTCAGTTGTCTTGAGTCCCAGGCTTGGATGAATCTTGCTGGGTGACGTAATGTTCCCAGGTGATTTTGCAATGTAGTGAGATGGGTAGAGGGCTAATCCTATCATATCCTGAGGGGCCATGTCTTAATCCCATCACCCTGGAGCTGAAGGTGGGGATGGGACAGGGAGCTGCTTCATCTTTAAAAACATGTTTCTCCTTTTCTCATACAGGGAAATATAATATTCTGTCTTTTTAATATTTCCTAGAATATTTCATCTTCTAGGAGAGGGGTAGGTGCCAACTTTCTATAGAAGGAAAGAGTTTTGTGTATATTTATTTATCTAAGCTAGGTATAGATCAAGCATAAAATTCTCATGTTCAAGAAATTGATATTTTGTTAATCTGAGAAAGGTCCAGGGTTGTGATATAGAGCCAGAATACATAGCTCCATGTCTCTTACAAAAGTTTCAATGGCTAGTTGATATTTAACTATTATTAAAGTATCATTTGAAAGTAATAGAAAGTAATAGATTTTGCAGCAAATCCCTAGACCAGTAGATGGCAGGAACGAGCTATAGAAAACTCATTGCTGCCATCCAAAGACCAACTTTTGAAGCCCAGATCCAGTAATCTGGTAAAATGAAGCCTGGGAAAGTAAAACAAAAAAGAAACCTTTAATATCTGTTCATATTGCTGTAAACCACTGAAAATAATAGGCAATATGATGTTTAATAATAAACAAATACCTTTAGATGAGGAGGGGAAAGAAGGAATCACACTTTGGGTTAAAAAAAAATCAGCTTCCACATACTATAAATTAAGGCTTAATTGACATTGTGAAGCATCAGAAAAAGCCCTGAATACTGCGTTCCTGAAAGTTGTAGCTCAATTGTTAGAGTCTAGTTCCTGCCATATCAGTCAAAGACACTCAACAGAGGCTTCTATCCAAAAATGATCAAGCTCTACTACACATGGATATTTCTGAAGAAGTGAAAGTAGAAAGGCCAATTCTTCTTTTTTGCTATCCAAAATTAGTGTGTTATATCTCTTACTATCTGCACAAATTCAGTTTTAGTCCTATGGTGTTGTTTGGTAAAGGAAAGCACTGGGATAGAGGCTCATCTAGGTAATGACTTTATAGGGAAGTAATTCCTTTAAGGTGCCAATTAGCTGGCAATAAGCCCAATTTTACTGGCACTGTATAGAAAAGAATACGTAATTAAAAGAAAAACAACGTATTTTTTAAAAAAATAAGAAAAAATTGGGGCAAACAGTTTTAGTCAAATTGTGTGCCAACATGTGTCAGATCAAGTATTTGGGCTTGGCTGGCTTGTTATCTTCGCTCCAAGAGGCTGCTGCTCCCTGGATAGTCATTTGGGGCCTCCTTGAACAGCAATTAGGATTTTTTTTCTCGGTAGGATGATTCTGGACTTTAGCCATGAGTAAGTTTTGTGAATGGAAGGGTATGGAAGAAAGCATATTGCCTGCCCTGCTTGAAAGTCCTAAAGTCAATATTATCTTCCCATCTTCTATAAAACTTCTGTTAGAGGCTGGCTAGAGGATTAAGAAGGAACTATGTTTTGTAAGACAAGGCTATGCTTATAAAATCTATGACTTCTAATCTAGTCCGTACATCCTGAATTTGTCTCTAAAGTGTGTAACTTTTCTTTTGCTGCTTAATATGCTTCTGAGTCTGCTACCATATAGCAAAAGGCATTTATTACTTTATTACCAGTTTATAGAAGAATAGAAACAATATTTTCATTGGGCAAAATCAGTTAAAATATTCCATGACGGCTGAAAGGGTGGAAAGTGCATGACAAAAAAAAGATTCATTTTGTAAACTTTTCACCCTGGAAAGCCTTAATTCATATATTTGATATAGTCACACTTTCAGTTCCCTATACAGACTCAACAGAGGCTTCAGTTCCCTATACAGAGGCTTCAGTTCCCTATACAGACTTTCATAAAAAATATAGTTATATTTAATTGCAGTGGGGAAATGGTAGCAGAAATCCTAAGAGGCAGCAGTATGCTTTGTATTTATTAGGGTGCATCTAAACCTATTGTCATCTATCCATTTTGGTTTTCCTTTGCACATTCAATGGTTTGCACCATGCATCAGTGGTTCATAGCATACCACAGTGCTGGCTGTTTGCCAAGCTTCATGTTTCCAGGAAAGTGAAGGGCCTTGGTGGCTCAGGCTGTTAATTGCCTGCACTTAAGTTCCAGCTGCCTACAACTGCTGTAGGCTCGAATCCCACCAGGCTCAAGGTTGACTCAGCCTTCCATCCTCTCGGGGTAGGCAAATTGAGGACCCAAGATTGTTGGGGGCAATTAGCTGACCTTGTAAAAATGCCGCTTAGTAATAAGCAGGCATATACAATGGAATGAAGGCTATTGCTGAGCACACTGGGTTGTATCCCAAAAATTGTAAGCCACCCTGAGTCTCCGGAGAAGGGCGGCATATAAATGTAATTAAAAAAAACAACGATCCACTTAGTTATCCTTCTCCTTTCAATCAAATCTTGATGTGGGCTGACTGTTCATGGCCTCTGGAAGATCTTTATATTTCTAGAAGGTAGGAGAGAAAGAAGAGTATCGGAATTATTATTAGGCAGAATACACTAGAGACTAATAAACTAAGGATGTGCAGTCTAAAGCACCCTCAAGAACATGACAAGTTAAAGCTAATACAGAATTCTTATGTGCATTCATTTTATTTATGACTGATGGATTCCATTGTGATATGGCTCGACAGTTACGGGTACCATCTATTTAAAAATGTGCATCAGGGGATGTGCTTGATAAATTATTTTGCATTTATGCTTGTTAACAGCACTGAATAGTAACATACCAGTTCACACTATAATAAATGGAAACACTGCATATCAATGTAAATTTATTTTTCTTTTATTGCAATACATTGAAGATAATGGGTCAGACATTCTTTCACAATTAAAACACTGCTTATGTTTATTCTTATACTACAGTGCCTGTAATGGCTTATATTACTGAAGTACAGATTTTTTTAAATAAATTCATGTCTGTAAAATCAACATATAAACAATTTAAAAAAGAAGAAAGGTTCATTTTTTTTTCTTCTCCTTGGTTTGCATTTATAATAAATTGTTTATAATAAATTGTCTGTATTGGCACTGGACTTGGGCAATGTAGAGGTGTCCCATTTTGGAATCAGATAGCTAGATAAGCTTGTAACTTTATTTTGTAAGGTTTTTAATATTCATGTTGGACTTTTTTTGAAGAAAAGGGATTTTTGTTTCAGGAAACCACTACTTTTAGAGTAAACCTGAGTTAAATTCAGACTGCTCAGGGCAAACTGATACATGAAGTAAACTTTAATATAAAGAGCCTTGAAGGTGCAGGCTGTTAAATGCCTAGCACTTAAGTTCCAGCTGCCTGCAATTAGTTGCAGGCTCGAATCCCACCAGGCTCAAGGTTGACTCAGCCTTCCATTTTCTCGGGGTAGGTAAATTGAGGACCCAAGATTGTTGGGGGCAATAAGCTGACTTTGTAAAAATGCCACTTAGTAATAAGCAGGCATATACAATGGAATGAAGGCTATTGCTGAGCGCATTGGATTGTATCCCAAAAATTGTAAGCCACCCTGAGTCTCCGGAGAAGGGCGGCATATAAATATGAAAATAAAAATAAAAATAAAAAAATATCAAGACAGATGAAAGTTTTTTTCAAGATCCAACATCTAACTGGAGGTCAGGTAATCAAGGGTAGGCACACATGTATATGCTCAAACAGAAATATAAAGTCACCAGTCTTCGCTCACCTTGTCATTTCCAACTAGGTGCATCAGATGGTTAACTATCTGGCAGAACAGATAATTGAAAGGGTCTTTCCTGCTGATTAAAATAACCTAACCTCACTCCTAAAGTGTTTTTTTCAGTGAACAGTGTCATCTTAACATGCAATTGAGGGATATGCTGGGATTGGGCTCTTTTAAAAACCTGTCAGCCTTCCTTGAGCAATCTTGAAAAGACAAGGAGGGCTGGAGATAACTACTATAACAAGGATAGCAGATAGAAAATCCCAGAACTGTAGGCTAGACTTAAGAGACAGCTAGAGCTAGAGACAAATAGACAGCTAGAGATATAGAACATGTATGTGTATGTGTGTGTGTGTATCTATCTATCTATCTATCTATCTATCTATCTATCTATCTATCTATCTAATCTTCTAGAACAGAGGTCGCCAACCTTTTGGACCTCAGGGACCACCAAACTCCTAATTTTAAATCCCAGGGACCACTAACTGGTTCTGTGGGCGTGGCCTAATTTCTGGGTGTGGCTTGGTGGTCATGTGACTGGCTGGGCATGGCTTGTATGTAAATATTATAAATATTTATATAAAAAAGAGCAACTTTTACCCAAAGTTAGGCAAAGCAGGCAGGCAGATTGAATTGTTCACAGAATCATTCAGTGATCTATCTATCTGCCATCGGCTAGCTCAGTCTCTCAAATTTGCTTGCCGTGAGTCTGCACTGAATAACAGAACCTTCAGTCCTAGGGGAGGTTCGGCTGTGCTTAAAAGCAGAGCCGAAGATCTAAAGACTAGCTAGAAAGCAAGAAATCCAACCATTTCCTGCTTCCTAGCTAATCTAAATCTCCCGGCACAGCAGAACAGATGATGGTCGGAAAAAGGAAAAATAGCAATTTTAGCAGGCGAGTTTGCTGGGTAAGGAGTGAGTGGGCAGGGAGCATTCCTGCGGGCCATGTGGACGGCGCAGCCTTGTGTTTCTGCCCATCCTGGATTAATTGCTTTGGGGGGGTGCTCTGGGGGTGAGATTGCGGATTTTCTCATGGCCCACCAGTGGGCCGCAGCCCACCAGTTGGTGACCGCTGTTCTAGAAGACACTTCCAAATTTGCTATCTCAAAATCTATATGCACATGATGCTTGAGTCACAGGCACAGAAGTACCCTCAGAGATCACCTAATTCAGTCCTCTGCCCAGGCCAGAAATTCTCAGATTGTCCCAAAGAAATAGCTGTACAGTCTTTGTTTGAAAATGTCCAATGATGGAGCACTTATGACTTCAAGAGTCAGGCTGTTCCCGTTTAATAGCCCTCATTGTCAGGAAGTCCGTCCTTATTTTGAGTTTGATTCTCTTTGTAAAGCTTCCAGCCCTGGATTCATGTCCTACCCTCAGATGCAAAAAAGAAAACAATAACCCTGTTCCATGTGGCAGACTAAGATATTAGAAGACTATTATTTCTCCCCTTCTCTTCTTTAGCCTAAGCATACTCAGTTCTTCACAGGATTTTGCTTCCATTTTTGTTGCTTTTCTCTGGACTTTTTCCAATTCCTCAGCACTGCTCTGTGTGCCATGACCAAAACTAGACACAATGTTCCAGATGCTGCAGTCTGATCTGTGCCTGTAGAGTGTGATCTTGATAAGCAACCTGGAGTTCTTCCTTCCTTGAATACTGCTCCAAAGTACCAATTCATGCACCTGAGGACTATCTGGACTATTAATTTGCCTAGCTAGTGATCCTTCTTCAGTCATGTCCACACTCTGTCCAAAATATGCTTGATGTTATTATATGCTTCTTTGCAACTTGATTGGGGCACTTAGGAAAGGTGGATAGGGTAAGATTTGAGGTTCCTTAGCTTGCTCTGCCGTCTCCCAATTTAAAGGACAAATATTCTGTTTGTCCCAGAAGAGGCTTCTGAGGAAATATTTGAGCAGGGCCACGGCAGAGAAGGATGTCTGACAAAGCAAAGGTCACCTTAATCAATCCCGCTCCTTTCCCTTTCCTTCCTCTTCAGCACAACCCTTTCTCCTGAACGTCTGCGAAGGCGGCTTTGCCACCGTCGGCTACTGAGACAAGCGTATTTTCAGTGGCATTTAAACAAACAAACAAACAAACAAAAAAAAACCAGCACAAGGGTCGAAGTCGACGCAAGGAAACAAAAGCGGGCAGAGGCCCGGTTTGTTTATTTTTCAAGCCACCCCTGAGGAAACGCCGGAAGCTTCTTCTGCAGCAGCCTCAGCGAGCGCGCCAGCCTGAGCGAGTCACACGCTGCATACACGCATTCCCCACGCTGGGCCGAGAGCGGGCGGGAGAGGGGGGTGCGTGGAGGAGGGGAAAGGGAAGCGAGAGAGGCGGCAGGCGGCCGAGGGAGAAGAAGCACGCCGAACAAGAGCGCCGGCCGCCGCGGGCCGAGAGAGGGAAGGGTGAGGCGGGGGGAGGGTGAGAGACACCTCCGGCCGCTGCGTCTTTCTCCAGGCGGGGAAGAGACGGGCGGAGAGGGAGGGGCCGCGCGAGCTCCTTCTTCCCGCTGTGCGCCCACCCGCGGCGCTGCGAAGGGGCACCGTGGCCGCCGCGCGGCTGCAGCTGAGCGGTGCTGACATTTTCCAGCACCCGCGGTTTCACCATGGACAGCTTCGATTTGGCGCTCCTACAGGAGTGGGACCTGGATGCTCTGTGGTAAGGCTGGGTGTCCGCGGTGAGAGCGCTGCGTTTGTTCCGTTTTCCCACTTCGGGTGCCCGAGTTCTGAAAGAGCCGCGGGAATGGGCTACTCCAATCCTGTAACGCGCCGCGTTGGGAATGCCTTTTGGTGGTGTTATTCTAGTATTCTTACCAATACTAAAGATGCGGCAATGGTACTAAGAAGGTTAACATGATGGAGCCTTATTGCTTGTCGTATTTTCCTTTGCAACTGATATTCTTCACGCTGTCCTTCGAAACTCCCTTTCTGGGGGCTGAGTTGGGCAACTGCACCCCTCAGTTTCTTCTCTGGTGCTGCCACTCTTTTCTTTTGCAATTTTCCTCTTCAGTTCTGCTATTCTCCCGCCTCCCTCTAGTCTAAACTATTCACCTCTGTCTCAGCCTTCTTTCAGGGCAAGTTCCCCAGGGCTCTCCCCCTCTTCTCCCCCCGGGCGCGTTTATGTCTTCCCCGTTTCCCCTTCTTTCCTTGGAAACACCTTGGTTTGGCTCTGCCCGATCCCTCCCTCCGCCTGTTCCGCCTTCTGCTTCTCGAGTCATTGTCCCCCCTTTTTTTGCGGCTTAGCCGCTGCTCCCCAGCCTGACCCGCGTCTTCACCTGGATTTCTCCTGGTGTCAATAAATATAGAAATTGCTGCATTTCCAAGCGACATCTGGCAGCAGTCAGAAACCATTTCTAGAAATATCATTAACCACTCCAGGTGGAAATTTCTTCCCTCTCGTTGTCATTCAAAGAGCCAGCCTTCACAAGCGAATACCTCCAGTACAGTAATTGCAACTGATGGCATTTAGCATATGGGCACCCTTAGCTCATTCCCTCTCGCCCTATAATTACAGTAATGCATTGCTGTGAGTTAGCCTTGATCTGTGTGTGTGGGTGTTGTTTATACATCTCAGGTACTTTTTGCAACTGCTGGGTGCCACTTCAGTCTGTGCCAGCTTTCCTGTTGATTATAGCCTTTATGGCTTAACCTTTTGTGTGTGCTTCTAGGAGAAAGTAAGTACATCATATGGTTAAATGAATGATTATTTATGTTCTGAATTTAAAGAAGCATAATATACATTCCTTTAAAATTCCTATTACATATGCCCCAAGTCACTATTGATTGCTATATAACAGTCTATTCTCTTTTTGCAAGGAAGCTGTTCAGAAGATACCGTTATTCTGATATGAGGATATTTCTATGTTTAGTGTATTTGGGATAATGATGGGGTTGTTTTGCCGAAATATTATTTGTAGTTTTGTCTCAGGTTTAGGAATCGTGGATGTATCTCATTGACAATACATGCAGCATGTTCAAATCTGTCGGTCCATCCATCCATCTTTAGGTGATGTGCTTTTTGTCTGAACATTATGCATTCTGTTAAAATTTGCTGGACAGATAAGACTGGCAGTGGGTTTTCTATGGAAAAAGGATATTGTGTTATATAAGCTTTGCTAATACTGAATACTGCAAATTGAGAAATGGCTTACTGAAAAGTTTAGATTTTAAATGTAAATGGGCTACGCAATACATTACGAATGGAGTTGTACATTACAATTACTAATGAGTTAGAGGTATTGGATTCTAGAAATATAGCCCTTGATAATGGATACATTCTATCCATATTACTCTTGATTTTAATGAATAGATATAATCAATAATTTACTGCTATAAATGTCCTTATAACTTTACTAGTTAGTCTGTGGCTGAAATTATGTTATCAGGGTCAATGCTTGTTTTGGAACTAAACCATTGTATTGCTTTCTTTTTAATGTATTTAGGCCAATTCAGTCATGAATATGCCATAAAAACAGAATGGCTTGATTATTGAATAATAGGACCAAAAAAACCCCTTAGTTTCCTTTACTATAGAAATTAGCTATTTCTTTGGCATAGTAGTATTTAAAGAAATCTGGCAAAAATGTTGGGAGACTAGATGTATTTGATGTATTTAATTTTCAATATTTTTCTGTAACTACATGATTAATTTCAGTGTTTCCTATTTGCACTAATATTAAAAAATTAGCCTTAAGTAAATGCTGTGAGTTTGTCTAGAGAGCAACTTTAAGAGAACTATACAAAATATATATATTATTTTTGTTTGGAGATAAGATTTATATGGTTGCAGATATTGTCACTGATTATGCTCAGCAGTAAGCAGTGTGTTATACCCTGAGAATGGCATAATTAGTTTGAGATGGGATTTGCATGACAAGTATTAATATTCTGTATTTTACTGATTAGCCTTGTTTTTTTATTGCCAAGCATTTCATTGCAAAAAGAGGCTGTTTTGGTCAATCATTTTAAGATTAATTGAGAGAATAGTTATGTTTTACAAACATAGGAGAAAGTGGACACTTTGAAGCATGAATATTGATAACATCATATCTTCACCACAGGGTGAACTGTATGGAACAGAAAACTGCAAGCTTCTTGTGATTGGAGGCCTTATGCCACATTGTGCATCCTTTTTCTCTGTCAATCCTTTCCTTTTTTTAGCGAGCAATTCGGTTATTGAAATTTGCAAAACTTCTGTCACCTCTACCCCTCCAATAAACTTCACCGTGATATATTTAGATATAATAACATAGTTTTCTTCTTTCTTCTTTGTTATTGCAAATAAGAAAAAGGCAATATTATTGTGTGAAAAGGAACCACATTCTTGGGTAACAATAGTAAATCATTGCATTTTGAACTGTATTTACAATGATTTGGTTGCTCATTTAGTAATGTGAACCTTGATGACTTGATTTAAAAATGTAAGATTTGATAGCTATTTATATAATTTTTTATGATTAAATAAAAAAGTTTAACCTAATGATGTTCTTATATGATGAGGAAATGAATGGCAACATAAGAAATCTCATTGTTGCATACCAGAAAGACATAACGTATTTTTATTATAATGATTGTATCAGTATTATTGATTCATAATACAGATATGTACACGTTTTTGTAAGGATGTTGTTACCACAAATAATTCCTATTACTGATGTCCTGTTTATCCAATAGTATTCCAGCTGCAGGATATTGCTCGTAAATACATTTGTGCTGAAATTGCTGTATTTTTTTGGAATTCACATACAATGTATTATGTATTTATTTATTTATTTTTTGGACTTGTATGCCACCCCATCTCCGAAGACTCGGGGCGGCGCACAACTAAAAACAACAACAATAAATACTTAAAAAGAAATTAAACTAATTTCACAAGCCCAAAAATACAAAAACTAAAATTTACAGTGGTTAAAATAATTAAGAAACCCATCCCCCAACCCAAGGAGGGGTCACAGCCCGGATTGGTCGAACAACCAGGTCTTCAAATCATGGCAGAAGGTGCAGAGGTCAGGGGCCAGGCGGAGCCCCAGGGGCAGTTGGTTCCAGAGGTCAGGGGCCACGACAGAATAGGCTCATCGCTGGGGGACCGCCAGCCGACATTGGCTTGCCGACGGGACCCCGAGGAGTCCTTGCCTATGTGCTCGCACAGGGCGGTTGGCACTCGATATCGCCAGAAGACGCTCCCTTAAATATTGAGGACCCATGTCATGAAGGACTTTGTATGTTAAAACCAGAACCTTGAATCTCACCCGGAGTGCAACCGGCAACCAATGCAGGCAGCGCAGGAGGGGGGTAACATGGGAGAATCGGGAAACTCCCATCACCACCCGCGCCGCCGCATTTTGCACTAGTTGCAATCTCCGGATGGTATGCAAGGTAAACAGAGAGCGTTGCAGTAGTCGAGTCTAGAGGTAACAAGGGCGTGAGTGACTGTGCGCAGGGCATCTCGGTCCAGAAATGGGCGAAGCTGACGAACAAGGCGGAGCTGGGCAAAGGCCCCCCTGGCAAAAGTTGTCTAACACAGTTGGGTCCAGGGCAGGCTTCTTCAGGAGGGGTCTCACCACCGCCTCCTTCAAGGCGGAGGGAAAAACACCCTCTCTTAACGAAGCATTGACAACTGCCTGGAGCCAACCGCAGGTGGCTTCCTTGGCGGCATAAGCCAACCAGGAGGGACACGGGTCCAACAAACATGTGGTGGAACTCAGCCGCTGCATAGTCCTGTCCACTTCATCCTTGGAAACAGGATTGAACTCATCCCAGATCACACCGGCTGGACTGCTTGTATCCCATTCCCCAGACCACCGCAAATCAGAGGACAACCCGCTCCGAATCCAAGCGATCTTATCCGACAGATATTGACCAAACTCCTCAGCCCTTCCCCGCAATGGGTCCGCCCCTCCCCCCGTACAAAGGAGAGAGCGGGTAGCCCGAAACAGGGCGGCTGGGCGGTTATCTGCGGACGCTATGAGGGCGGAGAGATAAGACCTTCTCGCCGCTCTCATAGCTACCAGGTAAGTCCTAATATGGGCTCTTAGCTGGGCTCGATCGGATTGGGAGCGGGTGGACCTCCACCTGCTCTCTAAACCCCTCCGACGACGCTTCATCTCCCGAAGCTCCTCGGTATACCAAGGAGCCATCCGGGATCCACGGTGTGTGAGGGGATGCATGGGGACAACCCTGTCGAGGGCATCCAACGCAGCCTGTTGCCAAGCGGCCGCCAGATCCTCGGCAGAGCTGTGGGCAAGGGAAGAGGGAAAAGACCCCAGTTCCGCCTGGAACCTCTCAGGGTCCATCAGGCATCTGGGGCGGAACCATCTAAGTGGCTCCTCATCCCAGCAGTGGGGGGCGGCCTGTTGGAAGACCAGCCGTAGGAGATAGTGATCAGACCATGGAACGGGCAACGCTGTAAAAGTGGCTTGCCCTCTGTCACTACGCTTCAGAGACAAAAACTAGGTCAAGGGTGTTTCCCCCCTCATGAGTCGGGCCTTGAATCAATTGGGTCAGGCCCATGGCTTCCATAGAAGCCATGAATTCCTGGGCCAAACCCGACGCCCCTCCCCAGGGAGGGCAGATTGAAGTCCCTCAGGACTATAAGGCCCGGGAACTCCACCGCCACCCCTGAGAGGAGATCGAGAAGCCCAGGCAGGGCCGCTGTCACACTGCTGGGGGAAAGGTATGCAAGCAGCAAGCCCACCCGACCGTTAGGCCCCCACCTCAAGAGGAGGGTCTCACTCCCGCCTATCTCTGGAACTGCGACCTCCCTTGGAAACAGGGTCTCCCGAATAACCACGGCCACCCCGCCATCCCTTCCCTGGGCCCGTAGCCAGTGCAGAACCCGGAAACCTGGAGGGCACAGATCAACTAGAGGGACACCTCCCTCTGGGCCCAACCAGGTTTCAGTGATACAGGCCAGGTCTGCAGCCTCCTCCTCAATGATCTCACAGAGGAGGGAGGACTTATTAGCCACAGACCTGGCATTAAAATACACCAACCTAAGCCCAGGGGTCCCAGTTCCCATTCCCGCTAGGGAGGAGGCCATAGGGTTGGAGCGTGCCACCGCACAAAGATGGCGGGTATGCACTCCCAAAACATTTAAAATTTGGCCCTTTGGTCGCGCCATGCCACCTCTCAGGATCCCAGGATCCGTCCTTAAGGTAGGCTTTTGGTAACCCCTTGGGCCATCCCAAAGACAAGGGAACAGTCTGGAAGGCCCGTAGTTCCAGCAGCGAGTAAGTGAGCATGTTACAAAGGTGGAAATCGATGGGAAAAAAAAGGAGGAACATTCGGTGAAAGATGGTAAAAAAGATGTAAAGTGCATAGATGTAAAGTGCATAAAGGGAGAGGTCCAGGCAAAATGTCCACAAAATCCTGCACCCCCCAGCTCTCTCACAGCTGTTGGGGGACCAGAACCGAATTGGCCAGCCCACTGCACTCCCATCGTCTTGACACTGAACAGAAAATCAACCCCACTGCCCTCTCACAGAAGTGGAGTCGTATTACATGTATAACCTGTTGTTTAGGTTGCTTATACTTTGAGATAATCTAAATAACAGTTCCTCAATGACCAGTAGTATAATTAATCCCAAGAAACACTTAGAGCAACATAATGCACTTTGTGTATTTTCTGTATCCATTAAAAAAAGTGTATAATGTGCAGTTAGTTTGCAATCAATTCACTACATTTTTCATTGACATAGCAATAATATGTTGGTGGGGAAGCAGCTTTTTATTTGGCTGCACTCTAAATGCACTTTACAGCATCTACAATTATGTTTATGCAAGACAAAACAAGCTGAGAATCTTGCAAAATTACTGTAAATTGGATTGTAGGCATTTAATGAAAATATTTCTGTTTGAAGACTATCTTAGGGGCCTTTTAAAAAGGCAAGGTAATTCACAAATGCATTATAATGTATTGTGTGTGTATTTGTGTGCCATTTTGAAATTTATTTTTTCAGTATTCTTTTACAGCTGCTTATAAAACATTGGACTGAAGACTGTTACCATTAAAATCTGCAAATACTTTATGCTTTATTCATAGCCAATTAAAGTAAAAGATAATACAAGATAAGACTTTATGAGAAGATGAAGAACATAAATGAGATTTGAATCTTTTGTCCTAATGGTTGAAAATTATGAGAATGAGTTCAGATTAGACTGAAGGAATTCTACTTTGAAATTTGGAAAGTTGCTGCTAATCAGTGTGTCCAGTACTGAGCTAGACAATTCAGTCATCTGACTAGGAGTAAGGCAGCTTCTCAGATTGCCATAATATTTGGAAAACCAAGAAAGCAAAGTGCATGAATGCTGGTTGTTACCACTTCAAACTCTTACGCATATGATATAATATTTTCCATTATGTATCTTAGAAGCCTTCTATAAGAAAAAGCACACCTGGGAGGGATGCTAAAATAACAGTCCCATATTAAAGATACCTAGTAAATTTGAATGTGGTTTATTATTTATTTATTAAATTTATATTATAGAATGAGGTGTACAACAAGGTGACATTGATACAATATTACCTATCCTTTTCACAGCCTGCCTTGAAGATGTATTTTGCAAATTAGTTTGGGCAAAAATGGAATTAAAATCAATGGTGCCTATTTAAACCACTTAAGATTTGAAGGTAATGATGTTCTCTTTTCACAAGACCCAGAAAAGCTACAAAGACACATATAAGAGCTGCACACAGCAGGAGAACCATTTGGCTTAAAAATAAACCTAAAAAAGAGCCAGGTTATGTTTAATAAATTCACCAAAGGTAAAAAAATTATATCTGGAGAAGAACTAGACATAGCAGACCACTACAAATACCTTGGCTAATGGATCTCAATGGAAGGTGATACAAAAAAGGAAATAGAATGGTGTTGGCAGTTGGCAAGTTAAACGTAATTTTCAATGCCTCTATGCCTGAAGAGAAAAGTTTTCTATCAATGTGTGCTATTTGTTCTAACATATGCCAGCAAAACATGGACACTAACCTCACAATCAGTACAAAAGCTCGGCATCACAAGACAAGATAGAAAGGCCTGCACATGGATCAGGGGTAGGATTCAAATTTCTTAACCGGTTCTGTGGGTGTGGCCTGATTTGTGGGTGTGGCTTGGTGGTCATGTGACTGGGTAGGCATGGCTTGTATGTAAATATTTATGTAAATATTTAATCTTTTATTAAAAAAGAGCAACTTTTACCCAAAATCAGGGACAGCAGTCAGGCAGATTGAGTTGCTCACAGAATCACAGATTCACTTAGAGATCTATCTATTTGCAATCTGCTACCTGAGTCTGTCACATAAAATTTGCTTGCAAGCAAACTCATAAAATTTGCTAGCAAGCAAACTCACAAATTAACCCACAACACACCATGTATGTAAATATTGAAATTTCTTTAATTAAAAAAGAGAAACTTTTACCCAAAATCAGGCAAAACAGGCAGGCAGATTGAGTTGCTCACATCACAGATTCACTTAGAGATCTATCTATCTGTAATCTGGTACCTGAGTCTGCACTGAAAAATAGAAGCTTCAGTCCTAAGGAAGGTTCAGCTCTGCTTTTAGATTAGCTAGAAAGCAAGAAATCCAATGATTTCCTGCTTTCTAGCTAATCTAAATCTCCCAGCACAGCAGAACAGCTGATGGTCGGAGGGAAAAAAGGAAAAATAGCAACTTAGCAGACAAGTTTGATGTTGCACATGCCAGGTAAGGAGTGAGTGGGCGGGGAGGGGAGGGGAGGGGCTAGCCAGTGGCACAATTTGCTGGTTCTCCAAACTGGCCAGAATCATAACAACCAGTTCTGTAGAACCGGTCCGACCAGGTAGAATCCCACACCTGACATGGATTAAAGAACAAATGAAAATATACGATGCCATTAAAAGAGTAAAAGAATTGAAATGGAAATGGGCTGGTCACATAGCAAGAAGAACTGATGGCAGGTGGACTAAGACAGTCATAGAATGGATTCCACTAGATAAAAAGTGTTCACAAAAGAGACGTAAAACAAGATGGATCGATGACATCAGCAAGTATTGTGGGCCCAAAGGAAAGCTCAAGACCATATTAGTTGGAAACATGTGTAAGAGGGCTTCATTCTGCAGTGAATAGACAATGGCCGGAATGATGATGAAATTTATATACTGCCCAAATCCCAATGGTGGTTCACATTAAAAAGAAGAAGAAAAATACAGTAATAGATTAGAATAAGAGAATAGTTTTATTGATATAGCTTATTTTTTTAAATGTGAGCAATTTCTGCAAATGCTTATGACAGTGCAATGATCTTCCACTTTAGAATAAATAATATTTATCTTTAACGATACAAATAGTTAAAGGAGATTTATTTAGAATATTTGTTTGTTTACTTGTACACCATTTATGGACAATTCCAGGAAGTGAACTACATATACTGTACAAGAGAGCATATTGGTTACCTCTTTTTGTTAACCTTGAAGAACTAAATTCCTTATCTTTCATTCTCTGTCCCTTGCATAGCTTAACTGTAAAAAGACAAAATATGGGATGAGTGGAAGACTGAGTTCTCTTTCTAACTTGAGTTTTCTTTTTAATTTTCTGAGTTGCTCTGAAAGATAATCAATAAGAACACCAGGATTAAAATGTTACAAAAATAAATAAGTTAGATTTTCTTAAATTTTGAGATCATGGTCCTGAAAAATAAATTAGTGATAATTCACATACCTCAGTGATTCTGGCGAGGCTACTGTATTCATAACAAACTTTGGTATCAAACCACAGTTTCTTCCTTTATTACTCCTTCAGCTAATCATTACATGTAGTCTAAACTAGAATTTTCACCTTTGGCAACTTTAAAATGGATTAAAATTTCAGCTTTAAAATTTCAACTTCTATGGAGGAATTCTACGAATTAAAAGTCCACCCATCTTAAAGTTGCCAAGTTTGGGAAATGCTGGTCTAGAAGAACATATAGGATGTAGGTTTTAAAATCAGTGTTTATTTTATCTTGAAGTATGTAAAACATTGTGTAAACCTTTCACAATAAAAGGTTGTATTTTTATATAAATTAAAAAAGATGACAAACATGGAATAAATTCAAAGTTGCTGTAAAGGTAAATGAGACTCTGTGGATTTTACTCCACTAATCGTTGCTGACTATAAGGGTGTGGTGCTGTTTTCTATTTCAGATGCAGTATGTTTATAAAAATATCCTGTATATACTTATGTACTTTCATTGTGTGTGGTTCACACACACACACACACACAAACACAGCATGGTGGCTTGCTTATAATCTGTTAAATCAAATTCTATCATTCCTAGCCTCTCATTCACAATGAGTTCTTGATTTCAGGAATGTTATGTTTCAAAACAGAAACATTTAGCAGGATTATGCAAGATAAATACCAAATTACACAATGATACACCAGGTTGATTTAATTATTATTATATTTCCTTTTATTATAACATTATGAAACAGTCAAAAATGCAAATATCTTAGTTGATAAGACTACTGTTGTCTTATGACCTTCAGATTTCTCATCAGAAATAGAGTATGGTGCAAATAAGGACATTCATGATTTGGTTTTGTGAAGGTTTCCAATTTTTTCGACAGCTCTTAATTTAGCATTGGCAGACAGAGACTACTGCTGTCAGAATATATTTTATTGACACTTTGTTAGCTATGCTGTATGTTGACCTTTGACAAAAAGCCACTGCTGCCATATATCTTGCAGACCCTGAAAAAGAAGGGGGAAAAGGTATCTTTCTTGTTCTTGTTCTCGCAAGAGAAACAAAGCAAAATAAATAATATGAAATCTAAAATCATTTTAAAAGAAACTGAGATTGCAGTCCTAGAATAAGGTAATGCTCTTTGTAGGCATGCATATACATTTGATTTCAGTTATAATATTGATGCATCCCAATATTTTTAATTTTCCCAGCAGGGGATTAACCAGAACTTCAAAACAATTATCATATTTGATAAATATTTTAACATACAATGGTTTTCCTTGACACAAAGCAACTTTTACAATATGCTTAATTTGCAGTGAAAAGCGAGCATGGAATAGGCATTTAATGGCTGTGCAAAACCATTAAAATGTGCATTTGAATACACAGAATCACACACGAAGCAGGTTTTTATTGTTAAAATAGTGCAGCTTTGTAGGGATGGCTGGCTTAGTTGATTCAGAAGCTGCTTCCAGCTGTCTCTATGTATATGTATGCATAGCTACTTCACCTTGCTGAGAAAGTATTGAACAAAATATTCAACTCAGAATAATACTAGATTTGGATTAAAAAAGGATGACTTTTGAGAAAAAAAGGGAAACCATATTGAAATACATACTCAGTACGCATAGTCTTACATTACAGTATATGTCCAGAAATTAGAGAATGCAAAAAAGACGATGCAATTCAGACATCTTTTTTTAAAATATAAAACATCTCCAGATCCATGTATGCTTTCTATATTGAGAGGTGGACATATTTTAAAATTTTAATATAAAGGCATGTTTTTAAAGAAATTTGTTCTTAATGAACTGATGATACTTTCTAGCACTAGAGTGTATGTGGACATCAGCATTGAATGTGGGGTGATGTGTCCTAAAGCCCAAAGCACATAGAGACTATCTCTGAGGATGGGCTCCAGAATGAACCCAAAAGCTCATAAGACAAAACCTCTGGTCCTGGTGACCCATCTAGATTGGATACGGATGTGTCTTTTCCCTTGACAGCTTGCTGGGGCTGGAGGATGTAAGCAAATGAATAAGGGAAAAGAAAATGTCAGAGAGGGAAATAGAATATTGGCTTAAAAACATAGAAATGTGTTCCATGGTAGAAGTTTCTGTTCCTGAGTGAAGAAAGAAAAGGTCAGGAAAAGGAACATATAGTTGGTTTTTCATTAATAGATAAAAATGTCATGTTTTAAAACTCACATTATTCGATTAATAATTTGTTCCTTTCATGTCATATTTAAAATTCAAGATAAACATCACTAATGTATATAGTGATGCTCTAATTATATATAGAGCAGTGTTGTATCCTAATAATTTTAAAACATGTCATAGTAAAAAACATGTGAAATGTGATCCAATAAAGAAAGAAAGAAAGAAAGAAAGAAAGAAAGAAAGAAAGAAAGAAAGCCATCAAAAGAAATAAGACTTTTCCCACATCGAATCTGCAATTATTGCTTGATTAATAGGTTTATTTGAATCTGTTACTGCTTTCTGTAATATATGGCAGGGGTTCCCAACCCCTGACCCTAGACTGGTACTGGTCCACGGCCTGTTAGGAACTGGGCCACACAGCTGGAGGTGAGTTGCAGGTGAAAGAGTGAATCTTCACCTGTTTTTTCAGCCGCTCCCCAGCATTAGCATCCCTGCCTCAGTTCCACCTCAGATCATCACGCATTAGATTCTCGTAGAAGTGCTGTAAACTGACATGCAAGGAATCTAGATTGCATGGTCCCACTTCCCCTTTCAGTCCATGGAAAAATTGCCTTCCACAAAACTGGTCCCTGGTGCCAAAAAGGTTGGGGACCACTGCTATATGGAAAAAATCCTGAAATAGTGGTCCTTTGACAGTGACAGAGGAAATGGAGTCTGGTGGATTGAAAAGAACAACTTGTTTATGAGGCCACAACAATGTTATTTCCTAGGAAATACTAGGAAATTACTTTTCTCCCACAACTTGGAAAAGGACAAATAGAAAGATAAATCTACATTGTTTGGGAAATTAACTTGTTCACTTCTTTGTATAAATAGAAAAGAGAGACAATTTGGTGTAGTGGGTAAAAGATCAACTAGAAATGGAAAAACTATGAGTTCTAGTCCCACATTAGGCAAAAGACAGACATGATGACTTTGGGCCAGTCACTTTCCCTCAGCCCTAGAAAAGAGGTAATGTAAGCCATTTATGAAAAATGTTGCCAAGTAAACTGCAGAATCCTCTCCAGGAAATCTCTGAGAATCAAATATGAGTGAAAAGAAGGTTAAAAAAAACAGGAGCACATTTCAAAATTAGTCATTAAAATACTTACAGTATCTTCAAGAAACCAGGCTATAAAATATGTCTTAATATTTTTAATTTCTTTACCAAGATTTCTAATTTTGAAATATGGAAATGGGAATGATAACACTCCCTCAACAAGCTCTATATCCATGTCTTCTTTGTTTGATAATACAAAATTATTTTGTCACATAAACCTGGCAGTATAAATTCAGGAGACACATTTGGTTTAATAGACATAGCTTGACTGAATGTCAAATCAATTAACTACATATCTAAGAACACCTATATGCTCAATTATAGAGAATGCTTCTAAGTCTATTTTATACAGTGCTTCAGCACAATATTAGTACTTTTTCAGATTTCACTTACATTAAAACCAAACTCTTAGGCTACGTGCAACAATACAAGGCTTACTGTTAGGTTTACTACAACTCATTGCAGATGACATTAAACTACTACTAAAAGAGCCCATAAAACATACAAATATACTTGGAGCTTTTAATGTTACTAAAATGCATAACAACAAATTTTTTTACATGTGGGCAATTTGAAATAATACAATAGCATGACAGATCAGTACTCACATGAGTTAATTGAACATTTGAATTGCTGAACAATTTGCCATGATATTAAGATATATTCCTGCTCTGCTCTGCCTCAGGCATTTAGACAAATAGCTTAGTATTCTTATTTTACCCTGAAGAAAGGGTTGGTTATAAGAAGAAATAAATAAATTCTGAAGTAGATTATGTCAAGAGATAGAAGTTTGCATATACAACTAAACCATACAAGAGAACTGCAGGAAAGCATGACACGCTCTCCAAATTTCATAAAACCTGAATGGGATTTTATTTTATGTATGAAAACTCTGTATTCTGCTTACTTTTTTCCTCCTATTCTTCAACCAGGAAGCATGTGAAGTGAAATCATAGTTTGTGAAACCAATCGTCCCATAATTTTAATCTTCCCACCCTGAAGAACATACGATCTTATGGAGTACGTGTATGAATTCTCTATGTATGGATAAAACAAGACTTCAAAATTCTAGTAGTAATTCTATTAACTTCAACCTTAACCTCCAAAGTTCAGTAAATCTTATTTAAATAGCAATTCAAAAACAAAATGAAATAAATCAACTCTTTTCTTATCTGATGCCTGCTATAATTTATTTGCTTTATTGCAGATTGTCTTCCAGCCATTTGTCAATATGTCCAGTCAATCAACGTGTTCTTCTTTGTCTTATAAATAAAATGCATAAATCCAACATGAAAATAATGTTCCTGTAGCTGTCTCATAGACAGAACAAATAGACCCAAAATACCAGAAAATGCAAATGTTTTGGAAGAATTGCTTTTCTCTTAGAATGATAAGTCTGTTGATTCGTTAGCTTGTTCTGGTATATAGGGACTCCCAGTGAATTTGTTCAATGGCAAATTGTAACCTCAGGGCAACATGAGAAAGGGGAAATACTTCTTTATTCCTGTATTCTCTTCCATGCTTTTCACAGAAGTCCCTTTTTACAGCAACTTATTTAAAAACATGACAAGTGAGGCAAGTTGGCGAATTCAGTCACAATAGTGAGGTTTTCTCAAATAGACCTCTCAGGTATGCCATATGGTTGTTCATCCAACTTCTTTTAATGAATATACTGTGACAAAAGAAATAGTGTATATGTGTGCTTTTACAGGACCAAAAATGATATATTATCATATTATATCATTTATATGATGTAAAGCATCAATTGATTCTCTTTTATATTTATAGCTAGCAGCCCAGTGTTAATAATTTATGTTTCTCTTGATGCATTGCCCAAAAAAGTCATCATTTGACATTTGACATAGCCACTTTTGCACCCTCCTAGTGTCTTCTGGGAATGTGTGTTCACATCAAGAAAACACTTCTGTTGGAATAGCTGTTGAATGACTTGTAAAGATCTACTGGATACTTATTATACAAAATCTCTATATATAGTAACTAAGAATCTTATAGTATTCACACATCACATTGAGATAATAGTTCTTCAGAAGTTTGTGTTAGTGATTAAGGAGATTGTTGTGGCATTGTTCAAGCAGGAGGAGAAGCTCAATAAACTGAAAAATTGCTCTTGTAATTTAATTAACTGAAGTCTAAACTGATATCTTGAAATTCTTCCTGTCTTAATAAATCAAAGTTCACAAAATAACATTGTTATAATAAACCCTGTATATTATCTACAGTGTACTTTGGAATACTATGTATTAAGTTGTTAAAATTGATGCAATTTAAGATTGTTGGATGTTTAGTTTTTTAACTTTAAATAAGTGGAAAGAATACAAATGAAGTATGTAAAATTATGGATTGTATTGTGAGAATTCAGAGAAATTGTTCAATAAGAATTATTAGTATTATGATATACAGTTGCAGTGTTTAACATTTGAGATACTTCATTATACAGAGGTCTAGAGTGCTATTGATCAGATCTAAATTATGGTGCATAGTCTTAAAGATTAGCTATATTTGTAATGTATCAAAGAGCTGAGTTATCATTTTAAGAAATTCCTGGTTTGTCAGAAGAATTAAAGCTATAGCTTAATAAAGATATATTTAAGTCAGGTTTATATTGTTCAACTTTGGTTTTATTATAGTGATCCTGGAAATTAGTAAATTTTAGTAGTTAAATTTAAAATGTAATTCAGTAGTTAAATTTACTATATTTTTTTTTCATTTGTTGAATTTATTAGGTGGTGGAATTCACTCAGTGGTTAATAATACTGGATTTTTGGTTACCACCCACTATTAATTAATGTATCATAACACTTCATTTATTCTTGACATTGTTATGCTAAATTCTTCTTAATTTGAAGAAGTTAACCTTTACTGCAACAGGAACTTGTAGCAACTAGAAATTAATATTAATGTTTAATTTTTATAGAATTCTTTCTATAATTAATACCTTACATCTGTGAATTCACCATTTGGCCCAACTGTATTCTGCTCTAAGTGTTACTCTGGGAAATGGACATTCAGTGTGGGTTCCATTGTAGAATGTCTGCTAATCATCTTTTTTAATTACTTTTATTACAGGTCATTGTTATACATGATGTTCCTCCCATATGTCTTACAATCTATTTATCTTTAGAAATGGTGGTTTGGGTTTTTTTTAATTTTAATTAGATTTTATTTCATGTTTGCTGAATGGTTTCAGGAAAAAAGTAATGTTGAATCAACTCAATACTTGATACAATGTAATGTAGGTGATTTTTCAATATTATATTTGTTAATTTAAAAATTGGCCTACTTTCCATTAAAAATAAACTCATATGCTTATATTACATGCTTCAGCATCCTTTGGAATTTGCATTTTCCCACATATTTTCTCTTTATTTAAATGTGTTAAAAGCCGTCTTTCAAAGAATTCAGATTTGCTTCTTCTCTGGAGTGATTTACATCCACTTTACTGTATGGCACAGCTGGCATGCTCTAATCAGATTCAATGGCAACAGAAATAATGCACTCATTGAATTTCTATAAAACGTAGGTTTAACTGCCAGCCTGTTACTTCTACACAAATTAAATGGTAGTCTATGTTATAAGGCAAGTAACACATATATATACATTTTACCCATTTATGATATAATGAACTTGTTTTAATAATTACGTAAAACTTTATATTACAATTTAAATTTTGGGCTGATATAAGTTCAGCAGTTTTGATATCTTGAAATATAATTCTTCAACAAAGGAAGTGCTTTAAGTAATCTAAGATGTAACATACTTATGCAGCAAAACCATATATTGCCACAAAATATTCCTAACAATTTCCAACAAATTGAAACAATAACAAATTCATACATTTTATGCACATGGCTTTCTTTACATTTAAGATCTGAATAGTCAACTAAGATGGTGTATTTGATTAGAAGCATATGTCTTATATGGTTTATATGTTTATTTATATTGTATTTGTATATATTGATTTTGTCTACAACGTTAAGTTGTATTTGATGTATATAGTGTTTTTTTTAAATTGCTAATAAAGTTTTTTTTCTACCAAAAAAAAAAGATCTGAATAGTACTCCTTGCTGTACAAATGACCTAAGTAAGGCTTAACCTTTAGCAATGTTTCATAATCTTTTGTTCAATTCAATATGCATTGCATTAAAGAAAAACCAGAACTTCCAGCTGGCTTAAAAATTATATTGACTTGAATTTACATTGTATTTTTTACTTGAATTTACATTGTATTTTTAAAATCAAGCATAATTTTAAACCAAATCTGCTCTTTTCTTTTCAGGAGAAAGTCCTGAAACTCAGTAAACTAAGTTCTTACTTGATTTTATATTAAAAAAAAACAAAAGCAAAAGTTTCTTAGCAGATGAAGCTTTAATTCATAGATTGGATCACACCCAGGTCATTTGCAAGCAAAATATCATGCAACCAATACTAGTTTGAGCTTAGGGCAATTGTGGTCCTGAAGATGATTGTGTTAGAAGAGTTGTTGTCTCTTTGCACTCCAAACATGCCATGTCAACTGGCCATGCTGACAGAAAAGTGCGAGGAGTTGAAGTCCAGAACATTTGGAAGGCATCTGATAGAATAAGTTGCCTTGGAGTCATGCATTATAAAATTGCCAAATTCTTTCTTACCTGAAGAAGATATCCATTACAGGAACAAGTAAATGGGGTGAAAGGCAAAATCACTGACTTGAGAGTTTTTATTCATTTAAATTTATCCCATTGAACGAAGACCCCATTTCTAATGGAATGACATTATCACTTTAGAAACATATGTTTTAAAGTTAATGATTCCAAAATTCACATATCTACTACATTGTAGGCTCCTGTTTAAAAAAACCTATAATTTAGCAAAAGCTGCCAGGATTATTAAACCTTCCTCCTTTGTTTGTTTTAATATCAAAATTGTTTGGAGGTGGAATTTAGGAACTTAACATCTAAGTTCTGCTAAAAGTTTGAGAGTGAGATTCATAAAACCCTGTGTCACTTTTCTCTGGCTCTTCATAGCAGCTTTAAAAAACATAATTCTATTAAGCATGTCCCACCAAAATGAGTAGGTTTAGTTTTAACTTTATTGATTTATAGTCAGACATACAAAATCCCCCCTATATTCAGGGTGACACATATAATGTATTGTGAATGTCTCTTATCCTATTTGGATTCCTTTATTTATTCATCATTGAAATCTCTAAAGTCTGTGGGTTACAAACATAGCTAATACTGATGAAATCAGTTACGTACTGTACATCTCTCATGAAATGTTTACTTTTTTACCATAAAGAATATAAAAATGTCTACATTTTTCCTTTCATTAATTCCTTAATATATTTATTTTGTCTAGAAAAATCCATAGTATTCTGTTTAGCTCTGCTGAAATGTAGTTAAATAAATATTATATTAAAATGAATTAAAATAAATATTTGTATTTTAGGTGAAGTAAATTTATGTTGTAAAAAGAACGAGATACTTATTTTATTATTCAGTTATCCTTGCTAGGTGTCCCGTCTGCCGACGATGATCTTTCAGTTCTTGTTTCATAAATATGCATATCGTGTTCAAGATCCCATTTAAATGCATGCATAAATAAGAAGCACTGAATTTGATTAACTTTATTAGCCATAAATTATCAAGTGTATTATTTTATGTTAAACCCCTTCTAAGAGAAAAATATGGCAGACTCTTACCTGTGTGATTTGTGATTAATTCTACTTATGCTAATGCAAATTTCTATGAGTATAGTGTTTTAAATGTCAGTAGCAGGTAGTAGCTGTGATATGTTGCAGCCTTTCATAGCTTTTGCTATCTGGACAGGCAATCATTTGCATCCTTTAAAAATTTATTTACAGCTTCAACTAATTACTTCTTAGGATGTAAAGCCTATCACATTCACACAATTCATTAAAGCACATTCAGTCTGAATAGAATAATTTTTCAACTTTTTGGTGTCACTTTTATAGACAAATAACACTTGTAAATGATGGATAATGGGCATCAGAGTGCTGTGTGGTACAAAACGAGCATGAATAATGTTTAATGGGAGATAGAAGATTAACTCATCTATGACCTAATTGGCTGCTTTGTGGTAAATGCAAAATGGTCCATGTCTATTATAAATAATACTGAAAGAAGATACTTCCTAATTCCTTCCTTATTAAATATCTTGTTTTTTTTCACTGCCTGGTTCAAGCAGGAAAAGAGACTCTAATGATAATCTTGCTTTAGAAATTTAGGGATTGAAGAGAACAGATGGTAATTAATAATGTTGTACACTAACAGAATAAATCTCTGACTTATCTAGAGGTACAGTATGTAGAAACATATGCTGACTTGGGGATATACACTCACATACACACCTCTTCTCTTTCTCACATACACATGAGCATGCACACACAAACACACACGCACACACAAACAAATGTGTTGTGGGTGTAGAATCCATTGACTTCAAGGATTAGATCTGATTTTCTTTACATGTATGCTGGTATCTGAAAAAAAAAACTTTCATTCTTTGTAAATTTGATGTAATCAACAAGATTAAATTTGATGTAATCAACACACTGACCAGAAAAGGCAAAATAAAATCTAGTTGCTTATAAAAAAATATCAACCTAGTTGGTCACAATCTCTATATATTTTGCAGTTGCCTAAATAAGTAGAAAAGAAATGAAACAAAAAACATCAATAAAAACGATCCAATTTCAGAAAATTAACTTGAGAAACAATATGGAGGTGATGGTGGAAAAAGTGAGTATTTATTTAATAGAAAAAAACAAAGAAAGCAACAATTTTTTATAGTTGTTTCAATGTATAAAACTTCATTCCTTTCATTGTTACAGGAAGTGTCAGCTTTCCTGGGTAAATTAGACCTAATCTATTGAGCTCTCTATTTAGGACTGCCCTTGCATACTATCTGGAGACTGCAGCTGGTGCAGAATGCGGCCGCGCGGGTGGTGATGGGAGTCTCCCAATTCTCCCATATTACCCCCCTCCTGCACGACCTGCATTGGTTACCAGTTGCCCTCCGGGTGCGATTCAAGGTTCTAGTTTTAACATTCAAAGTCCTACACAACATGGGTCCAGAATATTTAAGGGAGCGACTCCTGCCGATATCGAGTGCCAACCGCCCTGTGCAAGCACACAGACAGGGGCTTCTCGGGGTCCCGTCGGCAAGCCAGTGTCAGCTGGCGGTCCCCCAGGGACGAGCCTACTCTGTGGCGGTCCCCGCCCTGTGGAACCAGCTACCCCTGGGGCTCCGTCTGGCCCCTGACCTCTGCACCTTCCACCACGAACTGAAGACCTGGTTATTTGACCAAGCCGGGCTGTGTTTGCCTTCTCGGGGGGCATGGGATAGTTTTAAATTGTTTTTAATTTGGATAAATATTGGGCTTGTTCTGGTTTAATTCTTTTTTAATTCTTTATTGTGAATGTATGTTTTTAGTTGTGAGCTGCCCCGAGCCTTCGGAGATGGGTCGGCATACAAGTCCAATAAATAAATAAATAAATAAATAAATAAATAAATAAATAAATAAATAAGTCAATACATTTAATGATATTTTGAAAAGTTTGACACAGATGTTAAGATAGTTTTTTTAGACAAATTCTCCAAAATTACTAATTACAAAAAGACTTTCAGAGTTTCCATGTGAATTGATTTCTCAGCAGTTATTGTATTATCATTATGAGCTTTGTCTCATAGAATTTAGTGATCATTTCTAATAAATTAGGTATTTCTGAATCTGAAATGCCGTTGGTTCAAATCAAAATGTCTATAAAAAATTTAATTCTCATAAACTGTAAGGGGATAGCAGTAGACAAGTGATATTTATCTTTCTATATAGAAAATGCTAAAAATTTATCATTGTCATCCAATAGCTCATCTAAATAAAAAATATCAGCATACATACAAATCTTTCATTTGGCAACTTTAGGCTCTAGATTACTCCACAGCATCAATTGGACATAAGAAAAAGGATCAAAATGCAATTTTCTAGAAATAGCACACCACAATTTTCAAATTGATATTTATGGTGGTAGGAAATATATCTGATTTACTCTATTTTGAACCCCAATCTAAAGGTAAAGTACATGAATATTCCAAGAGGTCAGAAAGAGAATTTATAGTAAATGAAGTTGACGAAACTTTGAACTAATCTAAATAAAATCCATGTGCAATTTGGGAAACTGGAGCCCCCAATGTTTAACCAACACTTTCATGTTTTGGAGAAATTGTATAGAAAATTTCAAAACAATGCATGAAGTTTTCAAAATGTTCTCCAGGTATTATGGAAATATATGCATTCTGGAAATTATTTCCTTAACTTTGTAATAAACAAAACATTGTATATTTTTCTGGTCAAGAGTTTAAAATATTTTAAACACACATGCACATATACAGTATATTTAGATTCAGCCAATTATTTTTTTCATCCAATTAGACCAGAATGAGCATACTTGAGTAGTTAGTATAATATGAAACATGGCAATTGGAGAAAGTATGGGGTTTTTGGGGGTGGGGGCTGGTGGCTATTCTCACTGGGCTGAACTATTATTAAATATTCTCAAGAGAAAGAAACAACGTAATAAGCACAATGTGGTAAAAAAATATTCAATACCTGACTGTAAGAGAATACTGTCTTTTTCAGAGGAAAAATGTTGCATGCTGCTTTGCACTGAATTTGTCCAATATTTTGAACTTTATTTTTTTTTAAAGACAAGTAAACATGGATATTTGTTTGGAAACAAGCATGTTCATCCCAAATGCAAGATATTGGTTTTTGTATATTTAGGACATCCTAGGACAAGTACAC
Source organism: Naja naja (assembly GCA_009733165.1). Lineage (NCBI taxonomy): Eukaryota > Metazoa > Chordata > Lepidosauria > Squamata > Elapidae > Naja > Naja naja. Next base: position 17,771,709 of record CM019153.1, on the reverse strand, counting down.
AAAATTATATAGATCTGCACCATTAAAAACAAGTGATTTGGTGAGCATCCAAGACAGCATCAGCGCCACCGTTTCAACAGGAGCAATGGAATAAGACAAGTTGGATAAAGAAAACCTGGTTGCTGTCTAAAAGCTCCTGGATTTTGATCACTTTAAATACCAAGTTTATTCCTTGTTGTTGAACTATTGTTTCTAAAACAAACCCTGGGTTTCTTTGACTTAAGATGCCAATTGTTAAGCGGCTTATTAATGCAGTGTTTAAAGTGATGGCCTCTATGTCTCAAAAACCTAGGTTTGTTGTCACTTGAATCTCCTACCTAGAACGAGGCAGGAAAGCCAATTCCAGTAAATTCTTTTGTTGTGGTTTAGTATTATAAACCATTGAATATTTCTATGAGAGATAAAGAATTAGGCAACAGTTTTTCTACATTCATGTTCCCTTTCAGTGACAAAAAATATATGGGTGGTCAATTTTTATCCTTCTAGTTGTGTCTAGCTCTCTCCCACCCTTGTTGGCTCTTAATGGTTCTAGCTCCAAAATTGACTTTTCAGTTAAAATTCTTCTTTATCACTTCATTATTCTCCCATGTGTTTCTCCTTCTTCTTTTGAACTTCCTTTGGCATGTCCTTTATTTTGAGAGTTATTGCCTTATTAATCATTTCAGAATGCAGTCGACTGTTATAATGTGCCGTGATAGTTGAAGCTTCAAGATAAAATATAGGCTTTTAATGGTTCTGCAAATATTATTCTAGTGCATTTGCATCTATTTTACTGCTACTTTCAAATTTGTAATCATTTGTTGATATTCTATATTGTGGACATCAAATAAATAGATAGAACTGATTAAATAGTCACAATCAAGCTGTCTGAATGACCTAAGTCCACTTAAAAGGGGGCAAATTTTGTTGTCTTCATTACCACTGAACCACAACTGACTTCTTCACCTTCATTTCAAAATTGTTTCAGGGCCATAAAGGATACCTTACTTTTTCCTAATAATGATTACAGTTCGTACTCACTGACTTAATAAAATCAGCAGTTTTGTTTTGTTAGACTTCTATTGTACTGTGGTATAAATTCCAGAAAAAAAATGTTACGGATTATAAGGCATTTAAAAAACTATGTTTGACACTGTTATATTTTCATTTTTTTATTTTGTTTACCTCCTGAAACTACTGAACTGGAACTGGACATGGATCCTATTTGTATAAGAAGAAAAGAATGGGTTTTTTTTTTGGTTCATTGCAGACTGAGTCCATTGGTTGTCAATGTTTAACAAAACCAAGCAAGTAACAAAAATTGAGTGTTCTGATATACTTTTTATTGACTGCCTCAAAAAGGCTACAACATTATGCTCAAATGTAAGCCTTAAGGTAGATAATGAATGCAGTAAGAAGAATCCGCATTGATTTATAAAATTTGGTTTTTTTAAAAAAGACTATAAAAGCAATATATATATCCAGTATATTTCAGTATGGGATGAATCAATAATGTTGTTCTATTTGCAGGGTATAAATCATGGGCATTTATGTTCAGATAATCTGCATTTTTAAAAACTAAGTTCAAAGCAGAAGATCAGAAAATGTGTTAGAACTTACGAAAGGTGAATATGCAGTATAACAAGTATTGAAATAGGAAAATAAGCGCTCACAAATACATGAATTTCAGGGAGCAGAAATGCCAAATAATGTTGAATGCAAAAACAAACTTCGCTGTTAATAGGCAAAGATGACAAAGTGATGCACTGATTATAATTTATCACACAGAATTCATAAGATGTAAAAATATATTTAACAAATCTAGTTTCACCCTGCTACAATATATAATTTTTAACTTAAAGATAACTAAAAGAAGGAAAACCTAGGCGCTTGTGTAAATTTGAAAGTATCAATTGAACAATCTCAATTGATAGGTCTTGCACAATATAATAAATTTGATTGATTGATTGAATATCCAGGCAGCTCTTGATAGAATGACTCAGGAAGGAAAAAGTGTTAGAATATTAAAAATAAAAGATATAAAGGAAAAACTGAGTATATTTCAATGGCTCAGAAACTAAACATCCCACCCCAAAGAAACACTGACACTGGTTTAAAGCTTTGAAAAGACATATTAAAAATAACAGATGGTCTGTCTTTCACAGACTCAAATACTGTCACAACATCCACAAACTAGGAAAAAGAGCTGATCTGATGCACAAATTCCTCCATTTTTGATTGTGCATTGTTACATTGGGCATATCCCAAAGGAGCTAAGCTAATGGTGCAATATTAGTTACATCATTTTGACAAAAGCAGAACGTTCTTTTATTTATTTTGTTTGAGAGATTAGGATATTTTTTTACAGTTTAAAAAAATATCAATTAAAAAAACCTAGTTAAAAAATTTCGGCACTGCCTTCCCTCCTCTTTTTCTCCATGTAGGTAATATATTGGAGAAATAGTTTTTTCATGTTTTAAGGAACATCAAATAAGAATTCTTCTTGATGGCCAGTAATTGTCAGAACAGATAATCCTTGTTATACAACCAATTGCTTAGCAATCATTTGAAGTTATGATGGATGGCTCTGAAGGTACTTATGACCCACTTGTGAAGATTTGATGGCTGGACCTACCCACCCCTTGGCATGTCACTATAGGTTGGGTGTTTGGTAGCTAGTCCACATTTAGAGCTGTTTGCAATGTTCTGCAGTCACATGACCACATTTTATGGTGGTTTTGCCAAACACCAGTATTTATTTCTGTTTTTTGGCAAAACTGGCCCCTAGTGGACCATTGGCTTACTTAATGAACACAGCATTTACTTAACAGCCATGTTGGTTGCTTTACAACCATGGTATTCACTTAAACTCCACTGCAGAAAATAGAATAGAATAGAATAGAAAATATTGTAAACATTGTTTTCTATTTACAAAACATTGTAAAATTGGCTTGGTCATGTAGATAACCCTATTTATGACCATCATAACTTATGACCATGATGGGCAGGCTCCATTATGGTTGTAAGTCGAGAACTACCAGTAGCCATATTGGCTATAATTTTGTTATGTTATATTTAAGACTGCAGATAAATTAATTCATTCACTGATAGCTGCTAAGGCTATTAAATAAGATGAAAATGCCTACAGATATGTAGATCTATTTCTAGCAATGTAGCCATATCATTTTAATTATTGTTATTTATATAGTAATGTCATACTGAGCTATTTGATAATGCAAGGTGTTATAATTAATATAATTTTAATGTTAATTATAATTTTACATCTAGATCTTAGTGATATAGTGGTTTTATATCTTTGTATTAATAATTGAGCTTTTGCTTCTTGGGTTTATATATTAACATTTATATCACCCAATTTTATATTTCCCTGTAGTTCCCATAATTTTAATATTTTAGTGATATTGTGATTTGTGTTATAATTTTAGGCCTGAAAGAGAGGATGGAATGAAAATAAATTGAAGATTTTTTTTGTCTTAATTCTCTTTTTTATAAAGAGAAGGGAGAAATTCTGTCAGCCAGTCACCCAGTCAGAAGATTCTGCTATTATCTATAACAGTGAAGTGTTATATACAAATACCTTGATGTATGCTTTGTGTTCATCTCATTTTCAATGTTATAGTTAATTCTGAATGAAAAAGTCAAGTAATCACAATGCTTGTATCATTATTTCCTGAAGTATAATTAGTATTGATAGAATATCTACTTTTCCTGCTATCTATATTCAATCCTCTAAGATACCTAAAGAATAGAATGTTGGGAATGTAATTATATAAATATCATTGTACTAAAATAACATATTGTATCAAGATTTAAACTAACAGAATAAAAAAGACGATGAGGCTATAATCGTATCTGTTATATTGCTGGTGAGTTTCTATGGCTTGACTTGCAAGCTTTGTTCTGTTTTTATCTGTGTGTTGCCCAGAGTCCCTTGCTAGGGTGGCCATATGATTGAGATAGATAGATAGATAGATAGATAGATAGATAGATAGATAGATGGATGGGTGGGTGGGTGGGTGGGTGGGTGGGTGGGTGGATGGATGGATGGATGGATGGATAGATAGATAGATAGATAGATAGATAGATAGATAGATAGAGGGATAGATAGAGGGATAGGTAGGTAGACAGACAGACAGACAGACAGACAGACAGACAGACAGACAGACAGACAAAGATGTCTAGAAGAATAGACAGACAGATAGGCAGATATTCCAAGTACTCTTGTGGGGCCTATGTTCTGACCTGGCCTCCACAAAATGCAACTTCCTGAAACTGTCATGATTCTCTTTTCAGAGAGGCACTCAAACCATGCCTTCAGATCCCAGGCATCTCATTCTCCACAGAAAATTTGTTAAACTGTTGTTAAAGGACTAAAATCAAGTCGATATATAAATACCAATCATGCACAATGCCATGATACAACTAGCACAACATTTGGGAAAAGACTTAGTTAGAAGCAGTAGAGCAACCTTCAGTCTAACCAATATTTCTTTGCTCTCAGGGCCTTTGCCAGTAAAAATTGGAGGAGCCCAGCATGAACTTTTTATGGCCAGTCAGTGGAATTTCTTACAATTTTCAAGTGCCTTTACAGAAGGGTGTGGCAGACAAATGAGCTTTGTCTCTCAATAATAGCAATGACCATTACTGGATAATTATCACACTTTATGCTAAGATTTTAGCTACATATGAAAATTTGACTAGGAGAGGAACAGTAAAGTGAAAAATTTGCAAGCTGAAACTAGGTAAATCTAGAGTTTATAAGTATATATCCAGCTTTTCAATTATTTGCCAGCAATTTGGGATGGAACAATATGGCTTTGATCAACCTTGAAAAGGATCTACCAATGAACTGAAAGATGACTTACCGAGACAAAGCACATTAGAGAATTTGGAATAACTGCTCTAATATTGTGAGTTAAGTATTGATTGTTGGAAGAATTGAGGCATATGGCTGGGATAGTTTTTAAAGTCTTTCTTCATCCTTCTTCATCCTTCTTCAGCTTCTAATGGCCTCCTCAGACACTAGCCCTCTGTTTGAACAGAGAAGAATCTCATTTATGACTCTACTGTAAGGCCCCAGGATATTTAGCCAAAGGTTGTAATACTGAAGTCCAGATTGTGAATCATCTGGAAAGGGCTTCACTTATAAAACTGTAGGCCACATGACCAGCATGTTTTTGAATTATTCTAAAACGTTGTCTTTGGGAAATTTTGTAGGCTCTCCTCCACAATCTTAACAGAGCTCGCCAGACAAGAAGAGCTTCGGCAGCCAATAACAGGCAAATGCATTCTGTTATCTCTGTTATCTTTTGTTCAACTTCAGGTTTAGAAATATCACTCTCTATTTTATAAACTTGAGCATCCTGGGCAATTTTATAGATGAGATCACAATACAGCAGTTGAAATTGCCCACAATTATTTGAAAAATCTGGGCTGGCAGAAACTATTGACAGGTGTGCACCACAAGCTGGTTGTGTTTTGCAGCAAAGCAGGTGTTGGCATTTATTGCAATTGACAATAAACAATCATATAGAATTCTTGCCATTCTACAACAGCCAGTAATTGCACACCAGTAATTCAGATGTTCACTCAGAGCAAGGAACATTTCTTTTCCATCTCAAAGATGTCAACAGCATCGTTTGCAAGCTTCCCAATCCCATACTTTTCCTTCTTCTACTTAGCTCTCTAAACTCCATTAAGGATCATTACTGCCTTTTATTTCAGATATGCCAGACTCAGTTATGTCTCAGTTAAATCTTAAACTAAATTTGGGATAATATAGTTTCTGTTTATATTGTCAGAAAGACAATTCATGGAAACAGACTTTTTAAAGCTAGTTAATTTTTCCAAAACCAAGTGGAGGTATCTACTCTAGGTAGATTAACTATTTCTTTCTTTCTTCCAGAATGGCATGGACATCTAATATCAGTCAGTATTGGTATTAGAACCAGGATAAAAGACATTTTTCTCACTTGTACATGCTTTTATCTTTTTTTATTGTTATTGAATTTCTTTGTTTTATTGTTGTGAGCATTCAGACTTAATTGAGATATGGGTACCACATAAGCCACCCAGAGCCAATGACTGAGATGAGTGGCAATAAAAATTGAATAAATAAATAAATGCAAATTTAATAAGTTATTACTTTTATTGTCACTCTAACTTAAAATAAATAGGAACATGGTTTTTAGGCAAAAGTTCCTATTTATTTTTTGATAGAAAGTCTTAGATAACTGGAAATCAAAATCTCTGAGATCATGGTAATCAATATACTAATCAATATGTAAATTAAATGAGATTGTCTTATTCTTACAGAAAATCAGTTCATATATTCAGATTTCTTAATGTATATGCTGCCAGGAATTAAGGAAAAATTGAAGCATTGTCTGTTCATCTATCTATCTATCTATCTATCTATCTATCTATCTATCTATCATCTATCCATCCATCCACCCTTCCATCCACCCATCCATCCATCCATCATTTGGAAATCTATTTAATTCAATCAGTCTTGGTTCTGAGTAGACATGTCTAAAATTGCAATTAACTATGCTTTCTCAAGCCACTAAATTTAAATACATAATTAGATAAATGAAATCAACTTATGTTGTAAGATGTTCAAAATATATCTCAGAATAGGGTATATTTTACAGAATAGGGTATATTTTAAATGTAAGTCATTATTATGCTATTTATAAGTGTTTAGCTTCTACAGATTTTGAAAATGCTAGTAGCAATCTTTTTATTTCTTGTAATATTTGCCCAAACTTAATATTGAAAGTAAAAATAAAGCTCAATTTTTTGGATAAGAATATAGACAAAGCATGTTGTTTGGGCCTTATGTGAAGTGTTCTGATATTGTCCAAGTATTCTGGAAGTGTGTGAAACTCAGACATATTCTGTCTTCAACCATATTCTGTTTCAAGGTTGAAGTGTTTAAACACTTTCATACCATTAGAAGCATACAAGAGCAATCCAGTGTCTTTTTGAAAGCAATTCATAGTTGGTATTACATGCGATAAACGTTTCTTGCTAACCGAATCAAACAACATGCTTCTGTACAACTTCAGATTATAAAACAAGTGCATAAAATGCTGTATAATTAAATATGCCTTCTAATTATTCATTGTTTTTCTGTTAAACAAATTTTCAGTGGCAGTATTCTTGCCATTATTAACCTAATAATGGAAATTGCAATTATAGAAGTAAATTAATGTGGTGGGGAAAAATTTACAGAGTAACATTTAAATTAAATATGACATTAACAAGTCTAATGTTTAAATGCTGTATAATTAACATTTGTTCAGCTCCTGACAACTTACAATAATATAATTTAGTGGCTTTATTTATGATTCAAGATATTATTTGATAAACTTTAATGAGCCATGCTTTCCTTTATTTCTTTATGGTATGCTATACATGTAATGAACACGAAACTCATTTACTTTTTCAGGTAGTATGCCACGATTGTTGAAAGATTTGGTAATATAAGAATGCTTTCTGTGTAGGAGGTACAAAGAGAATCATATCTGAGGGCAATAGAATATTGGAATCCCTAGTATTCCTTCTCTCAAGGTATCCATAGCTTCTGCTAAATTCTTTGGATTGGTATTTGCATTTGAAAATAAATATTGCTGAAGTGCTTTCTTTTTGTAAGAGCACTTAATGGGAAATTGAAAACAAAGATCCAAAAGTAATGAAAATATAACTAAAGCAACAAGAAAGAACTTACTAAGTTTATTATGTGACCATGGATAATGCAGCACATTATAATTCAAACTAGCCAGATGGCAAAGAAGAGATGGGATGGAATAAAATATGGTTCAATATTTCACTCTGATAGGCTTCATTTAATTCAATGAACAAATTGCATGTTAAAAATGATCCTTGGTAGAACTTGTTTCAGGTTTGTATATTTTCTAGATGAACCTCTTAATTAGTCTTCAGGTGCACATGGATACAATGAGGAAGGCCAAGCTAAACAAATAGAAAAACCATCATTTTGGTTTGGGATAATTTAATGATTGAATTCAGACATTGTACTAAGACATAATGTGATTAGTTTTGTTTTACCATGTTTCATGAATTCAGCTGAGAGTTATTCAAGTGTTCGGCATATTGTGGGAACCATCTTGTCTTCTCAAACAAGAATGGTGGATTTCATAGTTGAAGCAGAATCTTAAATCTCATGAGGCCCTAGGACCATATTAAGCTTTGCATTCACCAACTATACAAACACTTCTGCTGTTATATTGAGAATCTGTATTTTTGTTTTGTCAATCCTGCTCAAGAAAGTGTGTCTCAGGAGATCTTGCTGATATATTTTTTAGAGCTGCCAACAAAATTCTGTCTTATTTTGTGAAATGTACATAGTTTTTGTTCACTTGCAAAGTAGGCTTCTAAATCCTCTTGAAGCTGTAAGGCAGCTATAGCCCTCTGAGTGTAGGCTACTTTCTGGCGTTGCTGTGGTCTTCTAAGTACACGTAGTCCTCTATCTATGACCAATATTTTTGTTGCTATGTGAGACAATTGAGTTTTGCTCCATTTTGTAAACTTCCTTGCCTTTTTGTTAAGTGAATCACTGCAGTTTTTAAGTTAATAAAATGGTTATAAATTGAATCTGGCTTCCCCATTGACTTTATTTATTTATTTATTTATTTTAATTACATTTATATGCTGCCCTTCTCCGAAGACTCAGGGTGGCTTACAATTTTTGGGATACAACCCAGTGTGCTGAGCAATACTTTTGACTTTGCTGGTCAGAACATTGCAAAAGGTGATCATATGACCCTGGGACAATTGCAAGTATCTGGATTTTGTTCACATAACCATCGGGATACTGCTACGGTTGTGTGAGAAATGGTCATAAGTCACTTTTTTCAGTGCTGTGATAACTTTGGTCACTAAACAGAAGGTTGTAAGTCAATGACTACCTATAGTACTTCTATAAGGAGCTGATCTAAAGAAGGCTTTGACTGCAATGGCAAGCAATGAAAATGGAAGGTAATTTATATATGTCTTCCATAGTATTTATTTTATCCATTTGCAATCTCTCTCTCTGTTAAGTTTGTATGAAGAGTCAGACGTGAAGAGCTTCAGTGAAGAGTTTATTAGTGACTACAGCTCGAATGGACCCATCTTGGCTGGGCTATGGCTGCTACTTATAGCCAGCAGCCACAGTTGCCAGCCAATCAGAGTGCAGGGTTTCCCCGCATTTCAAACCAATCATATTTGACATTTTACAAGAACAATTCAAACTAAACCAATGACATTCAAACCTACATACATAACACCCCTCCCACTAGGTTCAGTCCATACCAAACCCCAACCTATCTAATGTATTCTTTTAAATAGGTGGGCTCTTACGTGTACGTTGAGACCTTCGTGGTTCAGAAGTTTTAACGTTCTCACCCAGTGAGAGAGGAAATGTGTCTGCTGACATTTCCCTACTGGGACTTCCTGTGAAAGAAGACCCTGATTGATTGTTAGAATCTGGTCTCTCCTCCCAACCCATCTCCAGCCCAATGTCAGCACCCAAGTCAGGTGGTGATGTACAATCTTCCACTTCTAATGATGGATTTTGGCATTGTGACAGGTTTTGGAATGGTTCCTGTCGTAATGGCTCGTTACACATAGGTGGATTCTTGCTTGCTGATTATCCTCCTGCTCCTCCCCTTCCCCCCTAGAAGTGACATCAGGTGAGGGACCCAGAGAGAGACAGGGCGATGTTCCTGAGAAAACCTGGATCTAAGTTGATCAATGTGCCTGCTCCAGAGGACTCCATCCTCTGTTTGCACCCTGTAAGAATGAGGGCCTGTGACTTGAGTTATCTCAGCAGGAATCCACAAAGGTTCACCCATAAGGTTCTTAGCATAAACAGAATCACCCACACCAAATGTGCAAACTTTGGAAGTGGAATCTAGTGGAGCGTTGGGTGCGTAAGTGGGATGAAGGAGGTCAAGGGAAGACCTAAGTTTCCTACCCATCAACAACTCTGCTGGGGATAAGTTATTAGATGGGTTAGGAGTGATGTGCTGAACACTAAGAATTTTTTCAACTTTCTCAGTGATGTCCCCAGGACCCAGTTGCTGAAGTTTCTCCTTGGCAAAACGTACCATGCGTTCAGCCCGGCCGTTAGCCGAAGGGTGCCCAGGGGCAGTAAGGGCATGTCTGATACCCTGTTGTGCTAAATAGGATTCAAAAGGTTGGATGTAAATTGAGGGCCATTGTCAGAGACAAGAACATCAGGTAACCCGTGGTTACAAAGTTTTTTGAGCTGCTTGATGACAGCATCAGTTGTGGTGGATGCCATAGGGATTACCTCTAGCCATTTGGAATATGCATCTACTATAATAAGAAAGGTGTGCCCTCTGGTAGGTCCTGCGAAATCAATGTGAATCCTAGACCATGGGCCCCTAGGACATTCCCATTCCTGTTTGGGGGCGAGAGGTGGGGCAGGCCTGACTACCTGACAGTTGGGACAAGATGCAACCCAGTTTTCAACCATTTTGTCAATACTTGGCCACCATACATAACTCCTGGCCAATCCCTTCATCCTTACAATACCAGGATGACCCTCATGTAACATTTCCAAAACCTCTCTTTGTAGTTTTGCAGGAATAACCACCCTGTTACCCCACAAATACATCCTCTTAATACAGATAATTCAGTTTGCCTGGACTTAAAAGGTTGGGCCAGGTGAGGTAGATCTTGAAGAGGCCAACCTTTCTTAATCCAGCCTATAACAGGAGCCAATAAAGTGTCTTTGGCAGTCTCTCTGGCAATTTCAGCAGCATGCACTGGAAGCATGGCAACAGTTTCTAGGAAAAAGGTGTGTGTTTCAGGTTCAAAGTCCTCCTTGTGGCAAGGAAGTGGGCAACGACTCAGTGCATCAGCATGTCCAATGTCCTTGCCAGGCTTGTGGATAAGTTTGTATGAATAAGCAGCAAGAAATTCAGTCCACCTCAGCATTCTTGGTGACAGGATAGTAGGTGTAGGTTTGTCTCCTGCCACAATGCCTAATAAAGGTTTGTGATCTGTAACAATGGTAAATGTTCTCCCATACAAATATTCATGAAATTTCTTGACAGCTGCAATAATGGCCAATGCTTCCTTGTCCAATTGGCTGTAATTCCTCTCTGCTTTGGTCAAAGTGCGAGAGTAAAATGCAATAGGGGCTTCTCTCCCGCTGGGAAGCCTGTGGCTCAAACCCCCCCCACTCCAAAAGGGGATGCATCACAAGTCAGTACAACAGGCAAATTCTCAGAGAACTGTATCAGTACAGCATCAGACGTGATTAGTCTTTTAATACTGTTAAATGCTGATTGTTCCTTCCTCCCCCAGACCGAAACAGACTTTTTGTCAAGTAATCTGTGTAATGGTTCTGCAATGGTTGCCTTCTGAGGTAGGAACATGTGATAAAAGTTAATGAGTCCAAGGAAGGCTTGCAAATCTGTTTTGCATTTAGGTCTAGGGGCTTCTTTGATTGCTTGAACCTTGGCATCTGTGGGGTGGATACCATGCTTGTCAATCATGTAGCCCAGGAACTCAACTCTGTCTGTTTTAAGTGTGCATTTGTCTTCCTTGACCTTTAACCCCGCTTTTCTGAATCTGGTAAGGATTTCTCTGAGTCTTTCTTGAAGCTGAGTGTCATTTTCAGCAGAGATGAACACATCATCAAAATAAGGCACTACCCCTGGCAGTCCTTGGAGCATTCTTTCCATAAGGCTTTGAAAGATGCCTGGTGCCACGCTTACTCCAAACTGTAACCTTTTACATTTGAAGGCACCTCTATGAGTCACAATTGTTTGGGCCTCTGCAGTGGCATCATCAACTGTTAGTTGTTGATATGCCTGAGCCAGATCCAATTTGGCAAAGACTGTACCCCTGCCAAGTGAATGTAACAGATGATGCACCACTGGAACTGGGTATGCGCTCTGCTGCAGCGCATGGTTCAGTGTCCCCTTATAGTCCCCACAGATTCTTACTGACCCATCAGTCTTGACTGGTGTGACTATGGGTGTCTCCCATCTGGAGTGGTCAGTGGGCTCTAAAACTCCTTGAGCTATTAGTTTATCTAATTGTGCATCAATTTTTCCTTTAAAGCAAATGGGACCCTTCTGGGCTTTAAACTAATTGGGGGCACCTTGGGATCTAGGTTGAAAGTGATAGGGGTCCCCATATACTTGCCCAATCCTTCGCTGAAGACCTCTGGAAACTCAGACTTCAAGGCCTCCTCCCATTCAGAGTTGCTCACGTGATTGATGCCAGTCACCTCAATGCCTAGTGGATTGAACCACTCAAGTCCCAGCAAGGTGTGGCCTTTGAACTTCACGATGAATTCTCTTGTTCCAACTACTGGAATCTTGTTCCCTTGGTAGTCTTTAAGAATCAGTGCTTGCTTCTGGAAATGTTTCTTCTGAATGTCGGGAAGTAGCCTGTGAATAGTGTCCCATGACACCATAGATAAATAGGAGCCTGAGTCCACTTCCATTTGGCAAGGCCTTCCTTCAATGAGTACCTTCACATGTACTTTTCTACTTCTTAAGGTTGAAGAATGACCAATGGTGACTGTTTGATGAGTTTCATTCTTCCCACTTGCTTCTGAGTTGCGCCCCATTTTCTCACTGAAGTTGTTGGGCTTGAAATCTTTGTCAGGAAACTTTCTTCTGTGTGGTGGAGTTCTGGATGATTTGCAGACTCTTGCTAAGTGACCTCTTTTTTCACAACAAAGGCAGATGGTATCAAAAAACTTGCATTCAGTGTGGGGGTGCCCCCCCCACAACCTCTGCAATAAAAGTCTTGCCTTTTTCTTCCCAGGTCTTCCTTTTTCTTTTCCATGCTGAGTCTAAAAATTTCTTCCTCCACCTCACTACAGTCTGATTCAGAATCTATTTGCTCGCAATGAGTTGTTGTGGACTTTTCTACATCAGAATGGCTTGAGGCCTTGTTAATTTTCTTCATGGCTGCCGCTGAGGACTTAGTGGCTTCTGCTGAGGAGGCCTCTTCTATGGCTTCTTTCAACGTGATCTTGGGTTTTAATAACAATTTGCTCTGAAGCACCTTGTCTTTGAGGCCTAGAACAATCGATCACGCATGGCCTCCTCCAGGTTGTTAAACTCGCATGTACCCCCAATGTCTCTTAAACTTGCCATGAAGTCGTTAACGTTTTCGCTTTCCCCTTGATCCCGATGGTAAAACTCATGTCTCTTAATGAGGCACGATACTTGTGGGGCATAATGGGCTCTTAAAAGCTTCTCTAAATCAGGCCACTCCATTACCTTCACGTCTGCAGCTCCCGCCAATGCCTTCGCCATCTTGAAGACTGCCGGACAGCAGTGCGTAAGAAAGACCGCCCTCTTCCGCTTCTCAGAGATGTTGGCAAGGTCGTTTCCTTCCAAATACATTTGGAAGCGATCCGCATACGATTCCCAGTCTTCTGCCGCCGGATCGAACGGGGCTGGGGGTGTTCAGCGCAGCCATCTCGCTCTTCTGCTTGTCTTCCGCATCGTCTTCTCTTCAGGGGAATCCCACCTTTGTCACCAGTGTTAAGTTTGCATGAAGAGTCAGACGTGAAGAGCTTCAGTGAAGAGTTTATTAGTGACTACAGCTCGAATGGACCCGTCTTGGCTGGGCTACGGCTGCTACTTATAGCCAGCAGCCGCAGTTGCCAGCCAATCAGAGTGCAGAGTTTTCCCGCACTTTTCAAACCAATCATATTTGACATTTTACAAGAACAATTCAAACTAAACCAATGACATTCAAACCTACATACATAACACTCTCTTTCTCTCTTTCTCTCTCTGTGTGTGTGTGTGTGTGTGTGTGTGTGTGCATGCGTGCTAAAAGGAAAATTAGGCTTCTAATTTTTCTGAAATGCTAAATCAGTTCTGCAAACAAAACAAATTTTTAAAAAACCCTAATATCTAAATATTTATACATATTCATCTAAGACTAACTGGTGAAAATTAAATTCCTAAGTAGCTATTGAATTTAAGTGCACTTAATTGGAAATGACATTGAAATGACAGTTCAAACTCATATTCAATACGTGCTTTGAATTCAAGCACTTATGCATAGTCTAAAATACAGTAAATCATGCAGAATTTCTGCTACAATTCTTTTTAAGTCAAGTGAAAAATAACATGACATAGCACATACATCATTTCTTGATTAAATTTGATGAACTTCAAGTCATTACCAGTAAATTGGAAATGCTACTTGGTTAATGTAACCCAAGTAGACAGCTTTTGTGAGTCATAGGATATATGGCTGCTAGTACTTGACACTGATTATGAAATGCCGTATTTTCCTGTACCTTGGAAATAAAATATAACGCCCTGCTACTTAGGCATCCTTTGCTTTATATAGGACAGTTCTGTATTTGTTTCTAGAAATAAATGAATTGAGTCACACTGGTAACAGGAGAGTGCCTCTATATTTTGAATTTAAACTTTTTAGAGCATGTTTAAAAACAGTTTTGAACAGTTTAGATAACCAAATTAAAACATTTATGATCAGGTTAGACTTATTAATTTCCTTATAAACTTATTAAAGAAGGCAATATTATATTACTTACTGTAAGTGTGATTTTGATTTGTGGCAGCTGAGAAATACGTTAAATAAATATTATATTCTCCTAGGGACTATAACTCAGAAAAAGAATTGCCTAGATTTATTTAATAAAATTAACAGATCAAATATACTTACAAATACTAACCTAATTGAAGTGTTACATTAAAGTATAATTTGTATTACATTAAAGTATCATTTACTGAATAGGCCACAGGTAGCTGAGTTTATACAACATGCTAAGCCATAAAATATTTGTTTTTTAAAATCATTTATAAGCTAGGCAAAATGTGTTTAATAAAATATGGCTTAAAATGCAACACTGAAGCTAATTTCATTAGTGTTAAGTCACCATATGTAAATGGTAGTTGATTATAATGTTTGAATCCATTCTCTGTGTATGTCAGTACACGTTGGAGATGATTTAGTAAAATTCCAAAGTTTTCCTGAAACAATTTTCTTCTCATCTAATTTTGCTTTCATCTGTACATAAGTTATTGTTACTGGAAGACAGTGACTACATTGATATTTATATGACTGAAATAATAAGTAGTAGTCATAAAACTCATGAATAATTTTATTAATTTATTTATTATCAGAGTATAAAATACAAATGAAAAAGAGAATAGTGGAAAAATGGAAAAAGGGAAAGAGTGAAATGTAGAATGAAGGAGGAGGAAGCATTAACTTCAGACTATTTTCAATGCAGTTGAATGAACATAATGTTACAGCCTCAATTTTTTACTTTGCATATTCAGTGTACACGAGCCATTTCTATAACAAAAAACTCAAGCACAAAATCTCAATAAAGGAGAATATTTGTGGTTCAAGGTTGAAAGGAGGACTCCTTGATGCTCTCTGAGCTTGGTTGTTTTGTTGCAGATGTTTCATCACCTAAACTAGTTTTGGATAATAAAACACCTGCAAGGATTTAATCAAGCTCAGAGAGCACCAAGAAGCCTTCACAAAATCCTGAAGCACTTTCCAATTAAATTAAAGCAGTTAATTTGGCCAATAGTTTCCAACCATTCTTCTATTGTGGGCATTAGTATATCTCTCCATTTTTAAGGTAAACCATTCTCGCTGCTATAAACATGTAGAACAACATTCAGATACAGAAGATTCTTCAAATGAATATGCAAATTAAACCAGAGATTTTCTTCTAGGTTTAATGGACAAAGAACTTGAAAAAAAAGTGAAGAGTGAAGAATCAATTAATCTAGCTTTAAAATTGCTAGAACAAAAGTTTTAAAACTCATTGCAAAATGAAAAATGAAATTTTAACTAGGTATTTTGGTGAAGGAGAAGTAATTTATTGGATGTAAGATGAAAAGCTGTGAAAGTAAACATCAGTCTCATCTTAGATATATGTCACTGATTGATGTTTTCCCTGCACAGCTGCCTAGAGGTAAAGTCTTTGAAATAGCATAGTAGGTATTTTGTCTATGGGAAAGAACACTTAGTTTTGTTGTTGCTTTTTTGGTACCAGGCTATATGTCTTTATTTTCAATCAAAGGAAAAACAGTAAATCAGAATAATTTCTTTACCCTGTGGCATTTCTGTTTGTAAAAGGAAGAAAAAATAATGTTGAACCTTCAAATTAACTTTCATTTGAACTAGGTAAAAAGTCTAAAAAATTACTTGCATCCCAATATAGCATTTTATTAATCATGTCACCACTCTATGAAAAGCTGGTCTATTCCTTTTATGTGTACTGCAGTATGTTTTCATTTGGAAATATTTTTAACATTAATGCGTGGAAAGTCATCGCTCCCATAAAATTCATATAAGCTATTAAAACAGAAAGTTTATAAGGAAGTCGTTTTTCTTTAGTTAAAAAGAAACTGACTTAACTATTAGCTATGAAAGGAGATATCTGGCATATCTAAAAATTATGAAACGCCTGCTGACAAAGGAGCTCTGGGAATTGAAGTCCACACATCTTGAAACGGCCAGGTTTAAAAACCACTGTCCTAGTGTTTACATAGCTTCAGTCCTGTTAGAATAATCCTGACTTCTAGGGCTAATATGAGTTTGGACCTTTCTGTAGCAATGCTGTTACCTTTGTCCCTGACTGCTCTTTGATATGTACCTTGTGTTGTTATTGTGTTAGGCCGAATCTATTTTTAATCATATGAGAGGTAGATAGATGTATAGAATAGATAGGCATATAGCCAGCCATGTCAGAGACGTGACTCTGGACAACACACACAAAAATAAACAGTTAAAAATAAATACATAGGAGTATAAAAACACTCATATATGTTGGTAGGTTTTAGTAAATAAAATAAACTCTGTGAGAAAAAAATGTATGGAACAAAAATTATTAGGGCAGTATAAATGCTTCTAAAAACTTGAGTGAAGATTTTGACAATGGTATATAACTGGCTTATGTAGCTGTCTTTCCACAGATGGAAGTAAGTCTTAGGAGAGCTCTGAAGTCTCTTATGTTATGCTACAAGGGCAAGTATTTTATTATAAACTTTAAAAATAATGTTTTTATATAGTTAAAGTTAAATGCAGGGACACTGTGACAGTTGTAAGTTTAAGGACCAGTTACTTTTTCAGTGTTGTTATGACTTCAAATGGTTGCTAAACAGCACAATCATTGAGTGATGGATGTGATCGATCAGACTTTCTTTGATGATAGTAGAGTTACTGCTATTGTAACCCAATAGTATTGCTGCAAATATATGTATCATTTCTGAAACAATTCCGACTTAGATGGAGGCAAGGAGAAAATTCAGTAAGGTTGAAGAAGAAGGATTGCAACAGGAATACAATCAAAATTCCAGGATGCCTAAAAAAATATGTTTAGTGAAATTCACCAACTTGTCTTAAACTAATACTGCAACCATGCAGAAATTATGTCCTTGTGAATTTGGGAAGGTGGGACCAATTGCAAACATGTTTTTAGCAGTAAATTAATAGTGATCTTGAGCTGAACCTATTTGCAGGCCTTACTAATAAATATTCCTAGCCACCTTCATGATTTTGTACTTATCACCTTTTTGTAGACAAAAACCTGAAGATGACATACAGAATTATTAGATTACTGCTTTCTAGCTTCAACAGTTTACCACCTTATGTAAACTTTGGGAGGTAGGACTAATGCATATAACAATTGTAGCATTCATATTTGGAATTTATTGGGAGTGTTTTATGTAGGTATAGCTAGTCTAAGACAGTAATAAGCTTTCCTTCCTTCCTTATTGTATATGAAATCCCTTGATCAAACTGGTATTTTTAAATGTATCATCTTGTCAACTTTTATCATTTTTGGGGTCTTGGTTTGCATCTAAATACTGCCACCAAATTTGATTAGTTTTTGTTCTTTTTTGGTGCAGTGTCTATGATCTTGACAGAAATATGCTACGAAGAAAAGAATGGGAAAGGAGAAATCAGGAGACTCAGCATGAAGACAGCATATTTAATACCAGTTATTCTCTCTTCAGTGAACCATACAAGGTATGTACTGAATACTTCATCTATATTAGGGGTGTCAAACTCAAGGTCTGCAGGCCTGATCCGGCCCATGGGGTGCTTAGATGTGGCCCACGGGATTGCTCTGAAAACAGCAAGGACCGGCTCACGGTACTTCTACCAGCAAAAAGAGCTTGCGTGGGCTGTGCCTGGCCTTCACGAGCACCATTTTTGCTGGCAGAGGTTGCAAAAGGCTGTCCCAGCCAAAAACAGAGCTCACGAAGGCCACGTGTGGCCCTCCCGAGCTCCATTTTCACTGGCAGTGTTCGGGCCACAGGCGCCACTGACACAAATGATGTCAAGCTGGCCATGCTCACCCTGGCCTCGTCCATTCCAGCCACCCGAATCAAACACAACCCTGAAGCAGTCTTCAATGAAATTGTATTTGACACCCCTACCTATATCCTTTCCATCTGTTAAATTGACTTGTTTATGGAATAATGAAATAGATTATGTATATTTTTATAAGGCAAAGGAGTTTAATATTTGCAGATTTTTGTTCATTGTGCCTTCCAAGTTACATTGATTCATTTCCTCATCAGTTCCAAATGTGATGTAGTTTTCTGCAACCTAATTACTAATTAATTTGTTTTACGTTGCTATTCCTCGCACAAAGCTATTTGTGAGAATGACTGCTTTCTTAACTCTTTTGAACAAGTCAAAATTAAATAATTTGATCCAGTAAAGCCAACTCTACTAATTATTTTATGTTCTTTCCTTAACTGAACTGTAGAAATAGGTTATTATAGATAAGTATAGTTTCACATAATGCACTGACTTCATAAAGCATGCATTTATGTTAATGATTGGTTAAGTTTAGGTGCTTGTTATTTGGAACAGAAGAACATTAGGTCAGCATTATATTCAGCCACAGGTACTTCTCAACTTATGACCATATTTGGGACCAGAATTTAAACAAATTAAATTGTTGATTATTAAACAAATCAATCTTCATCAATTGATTTTGCTTGGCAGAAACTAATTGGAATGGTCATAAATCACAGTAAGACATTGCAAACATTGTAAAAGTGAGTTATTTACTAAGCATCCAAATTGTAATCATGTGCTCATGGGGGTGTTGCTACAATTGAAATTTTTAGGACAGATCATAAATCACTTCTTCTGAGGCCATTGTATCTTTAAACCATCATTAAAAGAGTGATCATAAATTGAGAACTACCTGTGCATTGAAAAAAATAAGCTGGTTTAAAATGAGATTACACTTGTATAGTGCCTAGTCAATATCTTCCCTCTCTTTTTAAAGTAAACCCTTCAGATAAATTGATAAACTGTGCATATAGAAAGTTAAATGTTAGCCTGTTTTTTAGGAACTTAACATCATTCTTGTTTTTTGCAGGATTATGTTATCATCTACCAAAAATTTCAATTCAGGCTGTTGTTTTTTCATGTACTTTTGCATGGAATAATGAAATATTTTCCTTAATCAAATAAGACAAACATCTCTTTGAATCTGTATTTCCCATGCGTTGGCCTCATCCCACTTTGCTATTTTATGCTATGAACACAACTTCTTGTTGTTTTCTTTTCCCTATAGCAGGGGTGTTAAACTCAATTTCATTGAGGGCCACATCAGGATTGTGCTTGACCTTGGAGGGTGGTGGCTGGGATGGGCATGGCCATCTTAACGTCACTCATGTTGGGGGTGCCTATGGTGACCCAATGAACTCTGCCAGCAGAAACAGGCTCCTGAGCTACATTTTCGGCTGCGATGTCCTCCTGCAACGCTCTGCCAGTGAAAATGGAGCTCAGGATATGGCCCTCCTTAGCTCCATTTTCACTGGCAGAGGCACCATGAGCCATTCCTTCATTGTTTCCAGGGAGGCTCTGTGGGCCAGATTTGGCCTGCGAGCCTTGAATTTGACACCCCTGACTTTTCTGGTGTTAAATATCAACGATACATCACAGCAGCAGAACCTACTTAAGATGTATTATACTAAGCTAACAGGTGGTTAAAGACACTGTTTGTCAGCTGGAAAGCTGACAGCACAGTTTCGAGACCCGAGTGCTATCCAACGGGATGACTTTCCATTACTTGCCTCAGCTCCTGCCCATGTAGCAATTTGAAAGCATGCAAATGCAAGTAGATAAATAAATACCATTTTGGTGGGAAGGTAACAGCATTCCGTGCACCTTGGTGGATAGCATGCTGACCACATGACCACAGAAATGTCTTCAGAAAATGCTGGCTCCCTCAGCTAAGAAACAGAGATAAGCACCATCCCCTAGAATCAGATATGACTGGACAGGGGAACCTTTGCCATTACCTTTAGCCAAAGAAAGGGCATCTTGTTACTTAAATTATAACTAGAGAATTAGTTAATGTTTTAGTCTATAAAATAGGCATGCTTTTTCACTATTTATGTAGTAAATAGCTAACTACTTACATACAGGTAATCCTCAAGTTACGACAGTTCATTTGGTGACTGTTTAAACTTATGCAATAACACCCTCCAAGTATTTACAACACAGTTCCAAAGTTATGAATGTTCAGCACCATGACAGTTGTTCACCCTTACAAATGACCGCAGAGGCACTGCAACACAACATTCATCCTGCCTATCCCCCCCACCCCCTCACTTAATGACCTGCACATTTGATTAGCAAATGTGTGGGCAAAAACGGGGAGTTTTCACATTCATTTTACGTGATCCAACAAATCCTCAGGCTACGAATGTAATTGGCAGGCTCCATTACATTTGTAACTCAAGGACTACCTGTTTTTAAAGTATATATTTATTATTATTTATTTATTTATTATTTAATAAATATTTATTTATTAATTGCTTGAACATGAAGGATTACAAAGAAACAAATTTACCTGAGCTAGGATTCCTTTGAACTGGAAAGTTACATTATCTTTTCACAACATATGTAGCTAATCTGTATTGTGAGTTGTAGAATATCTTGAAACATAAATTAACCACAACAGCTGTATTTTCAGAACATCAATAAAGTAAAAATTACATAGCATATTAGAGACATACAGATTTCAGGTCTTTAACTAACCTGAATAGCTATATAATGTTACTGCTGTTATATTGGTCTTTAAAGTTTGACTTTATTTACAAATACATAAATACTATGAGTTTGTAGGGCAATAGATCTATGTGACTTATTTAACCTCTGCTATATGTTCCCTGTCTAATGCTTACTCACATTCAGAATAAATAGTTATTAGATAGTCTCAAACAATAACCTGTATTTTTAACATATCAATCCTACACTACAAAATTACTGCACATTCATGATTTTCAGTAATTTTATTTCTTGACCTTTTATTTATTTTGATTATTTCCTTTACAGACGAATAAGGGGGATGAACTGTCTAGTCGTATCCAGAATACACTGGGTAACTACGATGAGATGAAAGAATTGTTGACCGATCACTCCAATCAAAGCCAGCTTGTTGGTGTTCCAAAAGCCTGTATATCACAGGCATCTATGAACAAAATAGAGGAGCACTTTGCTGCTGAAACTATGACCCACACTCAGACTTCTGTTTGCAGTCCTCCGTCTTCTTTGCCAGTGGCACTTTCTGGACAGCTAAGCAAGAATGCAACATTAGGTTGGCAGAAATCTGGGCGTTGCTTAGAAAATCAGCAGAGGGGGGGCAAACATAGGCATGGATTGTCAGATTCACAGAGTAATGATTTCAAAATAGCTAACCAAAAGAGCAGCTTGGAAAAGATTATGCATTATGTACACAGTCCTTCACCATCATCTTCATCCAGTGCTATTCAAGGTCCTATAGCATCCTTAATTGTAGAAAACATTCAAACACAACAGCAGTCAAAATTGAGCTGTGCCACAGAGACTGGAGTCCAGACTCAAGAAAGACCAGCTATGCATAGCAATGGACACTGCGTACAAAATTTTCATCCTGCACTTACTTCAAAACCAAATATAATTCAGCAGAAACCAACAGCTTATGTGAGGCCAATGGATGGTCAGGATCAGGCTCCTGATAAATCTCCAAGGCTAAAGGTGCCGGATGAAACCAGCATGCTCTGCACCTCATACAGAGAGGTGTCTTCTGTTAAAAATGAATCGGCTAGGAGCAAGTCAAAAATGACGAAGTGTAACATTTCCAAGCAAGAAGAGGTAAGTTTAATTATGATGCACTTTTCATAACAAACCAACAAATATCTTTTCAGATATTTAAGGTGATATCCCATGTAGCCTTTTCCTTTCAGGAAGAATGTTTTGAATTTCATTTCCAGTGTTTTATGACTCAAACTGTAAGTGGCAAACACACACTATAATCAATATTTTGATATAATAGAGTTCCATCTATTGTGTAGTGATGAGATGACTTCATTCAATATGTGCATTCTTAATGGTTTATGCATTTTATAAACTGTGCAGTTGTTCAACTATTCACATTTCTGTGAAAAGATGGCTCTGATTTGACCCCTTTTCAAGAGTTTCTGGTAAATGACTTTTTAGTGAATTGGTTTTTTTTAAAAAAGGGAACTATTGTATATAGAGCTAACAAGGATTTACATTAGAAATGGGTAATATCTTCATATTTGAGGACTGCCATTGGCCTTGGAATAGATTGCTGGGAGTTCACTCCTGAAAGAAGCAATAGGAAAGAGAAAAACATGAACTGAGCTAAAATGCATCATCAAACATTATGACAATACCTAAGATTTTTCTAGGTAGGAGTCGCAAAGTCTTACTGGCAAATGCAGCTTACTCTGCGAGGCAGCTATGATGAAAATAGCAAGTTATTTAGAAGCCAGATATACAGACAGATTTGTCAGAAGGAACTTACATAGCAAGGATAGTATTGATCTTGTGATCTTTCCACTCATAGGGTATGTTGTATGTAATGTATGCATTCATTTTTTGTTGTATGTAATGTATGCATTCATTTTTTTTATTTCTATAGTTAAAGTTCTGTTGTTGCCAAGAAAAACACAATTTAGTATGGCAAACACAATCTGTGATTGCTCAAAACCCTCACTGATCCTTAGTACATCTGCTAAGGCTTTAGCTGTAGTTTCCGGTTTCCTAGATTTAAGCATGTTGAGTTGACATAATATTGCTTTAAATCTGATCTTAAATAGTAGGCTTTTAAAAATATAGTTATTTCTGCAGTGTTTAAGTTCTTAATTTTTTTTATCTCAGGAACCTGATATGTCTTCAGTTCATTAAGTTGATTTCAGTACAATGAATCACAGGAAATAGCATTTGAATACAAATCACAGGACATTACTTTTAAATTTGCAGGAAAGCTTGATTTCCTCTACAGATCCATTCTGTGTTTAATATAGTTAATCAGCTTCAGTTCTTGGTAGCTTGACATAAAATTAATCATAACAATTTCTAAAATTTAATGTAGTGAAATATCTTTAAACATTAAATACAAGAAGTATGTTTCATTAAATTAATTTTTGAAATGTTCGTTCAAGATGTGATTTTTGAGTCATTTTCATCAGTATTAATCAGAATGCATACTCAAATATCCTCCACCTTTCAAAAATTATCCTACTTCTCAGTATAAATTATAGCCTTTCAACTCAAGTGTTGCTGTTTCTTATGTAGAATTTTACTGTAAGCAGCTTACAAAATATATTATTAGAATGATGTATTGAATAGAAAAAAAATAGGTCACATAGAAAATGTATTGTATATGAGCCTTAGTGGCGCAGTGGTTAGAATGCAGTATTGTAGGCTACTTCTATTGACTGCCAGCTGCCTGCAGTTTGACAGTTTGGTGTACAGTTATTAAATGTATGTAATGTATTTAGTTAATCTACGAAAACATATATTTAGTTAATTTATATAAATTTAATATAGTAATATTTAACTTTGATTTTGTTTTACTTGTCAATATAAATTAATTATATTATCTGTTGAATAGCTGTATATTATCTTTTTGAAATCTGTTTTGTTCATTGTTTGTTCTATACTTTTAAAAATTTTTCAATTAAAAATACTTCATGACAATTGTTTTAAAACTGATGGCAAAGAATATAAAAATAGTTGAACCAAGTATAAATATAATCAGTCATTTAGATTGTTCTAATTCAATGTGAAAATATATTTTGATAATTAGTTTTCTATATAAATTCATTGTTTCATTTGATGACCCAGTAAGCTAGGGTCTTCTAAGTAACCACATTTAACTAGATATTAAAAATGGTGATTGTGGCTTTTCATTGTTTAACCTCAGTTGTTTTTCTAATTGAGGGAGAAATCAGAACACCAGTTTGTTCCAGGGGTTGAGGCACCAGGCTTAGAAAAACTAGGAGGAGAAAAGAATACTACATACATTCGCTACCTTGAATTATTTATATGAATAATAAACATGTAATTAAAAATATTTTAAAAATAAGGTATACATGCTTGATTTAAACCATTACCTTAATTAAAATGTATATTAAAGTAAGGATATAAGTGTGGTTACAATTTGAAGGAATTTTGGAAATTTGCTATGGATTTAAAAAGTTGTAATCCCAAAATATCTGGAGAGTAGCTAGTTGGAGGTCGTCAGATATGCTTGTTTCAGTTGTGGCTGAAATAATATTTGGTTTTCTACCTTTTATTGTCACACCTACTGATGTATTCATCAGCTTCGTTAGCTATATCATCAATTTCAGAAAATTCATTTCATATGCTGCTTTCCTAAATACTTGTCAGCAACTCTTTATTAAAGTAGGTAATTAAGTTAGCAATATGAAAGAAGCAGATTAAGGCACAGAATGTTTATCAAACCTTTGCATAACTTTGCCTTTTGCACAGTGCCTGTTTCTGGAAGCCTTATTTATAGCCGCTCATCCTTTTGTCACATCTTGTTTGGATTACTGCCCATGCTTGCAGAGCATTCTGAAATTACTTGTTCCGAATACACCCATGTAATAGTAATAATGTATTCAATAACTGCAAGAGAATTTTTGGAATCCTAATGGACAGGCACCTAAATATGAGGCAGCAGTGTGCTGCAGTTCTAAGCTGCATTAAAAGAGGGGTAGAATCAAGATCATGTGAAGTGTTAGTACCACTTTATAATGC
The DNA here is from genome assembly GCA_009733165.1 of Naja naja. Lineage (NCBI taxonomy): Eukaryota > Metazoa > Chordata > Lepidosauria > Squamata > Elapidae > Naja > Naja naja. The sequence goes on along the minus strand of CM019153.1, from coordinate 17,746,614 downwards.
CTTGGTAAGACCACATTTGGAATATTGCGTCAGTTTTGGTTGCCATGACATAAAAAAGATATTAAGGCTCTAGGAGAGTAGCAACAAAGATGATTAGGGCACTGGACGCTAAAACATATAAAGAATGGTTGCAGGAATTGGTTATGTTTAGTTTAATGGAAAGAAGGACCGGGGGTGACATTATATCAGCGTTCCAGTATTTGAGAAGCTGCCCAACTATTGAGAGGGTGTCAAACTATTCTCCAAATCACCTGAAGTCAGGACAAGAAGCAATGGATGGAAACTAATCAAGGACAGAAGCAACCTAGAACTAAGAAGAAATTTCTTGACAGTGAGATAATTAATCAGTGGAACAACTTGGTTCCAGAAATTATGGGTGCTTTCCAACTCTGTTATTCTGTTAATACCTCTAGCTTTGCAAGCTGCACTGGCTCCCAATTCAAGATGCTTGTTGCTGCCTACAAATCCTTACATGGTGTGGGGTCCAAGTCATTTGCAGGACTGGTTTGTTTCTGCTCATCCCTCCGGAATGGGTGGACTTGATATGCTTTGGGTCCCATCTTGTAAGACCTAAAAGTCATGCATGCTGTCACTGTATCTGCCCTGGGGAATAGCAACCCCCCAGAGATCCAGAAAGCTTTGACACTGTTAGCCTTTTTCTTGTCATTGAAGACCTGGCTGCTCTCACACTCATGTGGTCCAGGACATTAAGAGAGCCCTTGCTTTGTTTATGTGGTTTGAAGGGGAAAGTTTTTCTGTGCAAAATGCAATGAACCTTTATTGAAGGCATCAGACCAGGATAGGCAAGAACACATTTTTAACATTATGTGAAACACACACTACATAGTCTTTTTCCAGGTCTTGAAAGAGAGAAAAACAAGCTTCCTCGTTTTAGCTAAGGAAATGGTATTTTTGCTACACAATTTTATATTTCTTGATTCTTTCATTGCTGATATCTAATAAACTTAAAAGGCTCATCAAGTATCTTTTGACCAATGTGGGATTTATGTAAGTTTAGGATGTTCTATTGGTAAAATTGTATATTGATTTTGATTTGTTTGTGTATATATTTTCTCATTTAAAATTGTTGCATGAAAGTGCAATAAGTGCCATAACGAGACTAGTTCCTTTACCACATAGCAACATAACAATATTAGTAGTTTTTGACAGGAGGAATACCTTAAATAGATCAACTTTGGCTGGAGAAGATTCCTAGGTCCCAGCTATAAAGGTTAAAATCAGCAGCTTGAATTGTTTGCCCTTTTAAAATTTTTGCCCTTTTAAAATTTCAGTTTGCTTCTGATTTGGAAATAATATTAAAAATGTTTTTCCTGTTGGTAGAGATAGGTCTAAAGTTACTGTAGTTTATGAAATCAGATTTTTTTTAAAAAGGAGATATGTTTAGCAAAAGAAGAGAGACATGATATATATATTTCTGACAGTGTAAGGAACCTTTAAACTTTTATTCATATCACGGTTATTATTACTTATTTCTATGCTACCTCTATGGCCTACAAAATGCCCTAAAATATCACCACAGCATCAATATCACAAGTCCATATTGCAAATGATTTTCTAGAAGAACTCCAGGGACAAATACATCTAACAATAATTATATGCATAGACAGTACAATTCTTTGCCAGCCAGTGCTTATTAAAATGTTGGCATTAACCATTTGCAGGTAATTATGCTTTACCACATTGCTTGTCTACAGGATGGCACTAATGAAACAGTAGCTTAATTACTACTTTTGGTATGGTGGCTCATAGGGTTAGAAAAATAACTATAGCTTCAGTTAAAGGTAAGCAGATTTTTCCATACAAACAGAGGGGTTTTCTAATCACTAGTGATTGTACCATCTACATAGCTGCCTAAAGTATATATATTATACAATTATTTTAACGACTTCTGCTTCAAATGTATCTAAGACCAGGTAACTGAATATAAAAATAATATCTATTTTAAGAAAAGTCTGAAGAAGGACTGTTTATAAAAATATTTATTAAATTGGTATGCTGGCAAATCTAACCAAACTCTCCATGGGTAACACGAAACACATGGAGCAATGTCACAAGATGGCAGAAAACACATACTGTGATTGCTAATGTATATAATTCCACACAACATTCTAGAAAAGCTGCATTTTCATTAACTTCTGGGAAATGTTCACAAAAGGAAGTAGTCTCAAGTGGGCAGCTGTACCAAAGAATTTGTGCGACAATTGAAAAGTAACATTCCTGGCTTTAGTTCCTTTATCACGTAGCAATGTAAGAATATAAGTAGTTTTTGACAGGAGGAATACCTTAAATAGATCAACTTTGGCTGGAGAAGATTCCTAGGTCCCAGCTATAAGGGTTAAAATCATCAGCTTGAATTGTATGTTAGAATGATAGAGCTTTGAGCTTTATGGCAGAGGTCTCCAACCTTTGCAACTTTAAGACTTGTGGACTTCAACTCCCAGAGTTCCTCAGCCAGCAAAGCAGCTGTAATCTGTAATCTCCAAAATGCCCTACCTGTAGCAGAGCAGAGTATTGACTTCTTGTAGGAACTGAAGCTGGATCTAGATGATATGAGATTTTTCTTAAAATCCATTCCATGTATGGTTAATCTGGCAAGTCAGTGGTGAAAATGTATGTGGGGGAGCCATTAAGATATAGTAGTAAATACGATATATCTATATCACATGTAGTTATATAGGATGGTAGAAATAATGGAATATCTATTTTGGTATTGAAGTTGTGTAAGTAACAAAAACCAAACTGCCTTAATCAATCAGAAATTCAGACTTGAGATTTTCAAGAATGAAGATGCAACAAAGCAGTAGTGCTAAGTAAAAGAGAAGACCATATAAGGAAAGATAATTTTTGTATTTATGCACCAAGACAAATTCCTTGTGTGTTCAATCACACTTGGCCAATCAAGTATTCTATTCTATTCTATTCTATTCTATTCTATTCTATTCTATTCTATTAATACAGCTGGATAAGATAATTATCTGATCCTATCATGAACAGTTGAAATTCAAAGATGCTCTTGGAAATATGAGAGCTTGGATTAATCAGAGAGAAAGAGATTTTGAGACAGCCTGGATCTGAAGCAGGAAAGAAAGCCTAGTATTCAGAATGGATAGTGGAATTCATTATCAGAATTGTTCGTGCATCTTCCCACCATTTGATAGCATCCTTCATCTCCATCTTCTTGAGAGTGTTGGGATAATCATACAATATTAAGGTATTAATAAGTTGTCTTTAAGATGGAGTAGCTGAATAGCATGTTATTTTGATAAGAAAAGATGTCACTGTTTTCCTCATCTCTTGTTGAGATACCTTTTGTCATATGTAAGTAAAGAATGTTTGCTTTCAATAAATTACATATATTTGGTGTCTTTCTTTTCTTGTACCAGAAATAAACCTGGAACAGATTTGTGTGTATGAAGTATTCATTAAATATATAAAGGCTTGAATGTTTGAGTTTTCTGAATGACCCATGAGTCTCAATCTGATGGAGTAGAAAGCTGAATAACCCTGAATAACCCTTAGGATAGGTTTAATTTCACCCTATGAAGGATGTAGCAGAATAATATGAGGTAGTAAAACTGTTAATTAAGCTTTATCATCCAGTAACTAAGCCACTGAACTATAGAACTAAAGTTCAGGGGAATGTGACAAAACATACATTATATCAAAAACTCTAACTCTACTGTTTATTTAGTTGTGTTCAATGCTGCAATTCATGTACAATGGGTAGAGCTTATGTCATGACATCATAATGCATGATTTATCATTTTGGCATCATTCTGTTAGGAACAGAGCAGTTCCAGAACTAGGGAGCATTATTATTAAACTTTTCTGAGTCACTCAGGACCACCAAGCAAACCACCAAACATCCATTATCTTGGAAATATGAGATAAAGAGGCTGGACTTTAAAGTCTGAAAGACGAAATAAAGGCTTTGACTTCCTGCACTACAGAGGATAAATCATCTTTGTGTGCTTGGCTTCATTCTTGACAGCAGTAATGAGACTAATCTAGCTGAGAGAATCTGAGAGATTTCGGCTGAGTAAATCTGTTTCTCAATAAGGGCTTGTGTGCCTAAAAGTCCAGATTTACTGCAAGCTATATTGTGATGCCTGACAAATTTAAGCCCTCATTAACCTCATTATACTTCATTATCTTGTTGGCATAGGTTTTTTCCTGGTATGGCTGGCTAGAAACTACATTTGTCAGTATTATGGCTTGTTATCATGTCCTAGAAGTAGAAGTACAGTACAAAAAGTGAGGAATGTATGACCTGTTTTCTGTTAAAGCTTGCATTCTACTTGCTGATAAAGTAAAACTTGCTTGTCCTTTGGACTATGGGAAAGCAGGAAGTGATCTTTGCTGATAGGATATGTTCTTTACCTTAATCAACTCAGGAAATGGGGAGTCCACTCACTTTCAGGATTTAAGAGGTAGAAGAAGAGCCCGCTCTTAACTGGGACAAGAAATTCATTTCCCTAATTGCAGATTTGTTTAGTTTGTGCTCCAAAGGTTTTGTTGAAGCCATCTAATTAAATTACTTCGTTTTAACATTCAGGATTAAATGTGTTCATCAGTAGGGGAAAGATGTAGATGTAGATATATAGATACAGATGTATAGATACAAATAGAAATGGAGATACAGATATAGCCTGTTTAGTATGACCTGAACCTTCTTGGATATGACGAAACTGCTTAGGTTAGATGCCAGTACAGATCCAATGGAGGTTCCTGGAATGCAGACCAACACTGTTATACGGGTCGAGTGTGAACCTGTTGGATCTGAAGAAGTCGACGGAGTCTTCATGACTCTAAGCTTGGCCACTTTCTTATTAGACCCATCCCCCTTCCTGGCTGGATAAGGTTTCCTGTGAGACAATGTGTGGTTGGGATTTGATGGTTCTCCATCACTTACAGAAATGCTGATTCACCTCTTCTCAAACAATTTTTGTCCAGTAACACTTTTAGAGAACATAATGGCACAGCAGCTTTAGGAGAAACTAAATGAAACAGATTATCTGGATACCTTTCAGTCAGGCTTGGGTACAGAACTGAAACAACATTGGTCTTGCTTTTAAGTGGCCTCTGGTGGATGCAACATGTGGGAAGTGCATTCATCTTTAATCTACTTGGTCTCCTTGTAGCCTTCGATACCAGTGACCATGGTATCCTTCTGGACTGGCTGCAAGAGTGCTAGTTCTCCTCCTTCCTTTGTAACCAGTTCCAGTCAGTGTTGATCTGGAATGAAAGATCCTGTCCTTGTCTCCTTACATTGTGGAGTGCCACAAGATTCGGTGCTTTCTCCACTCCTGTTTATCATATGCATGAAACTACTGGGTGAGATCATTTGTAGCCGTGGGGTAAGGTATCATGGATATTCTTTACCCCTGATGAAGTAAGTGATGATTTTAGTATTCTGTTTTGATACCTGGAGGCTCTGTGAGGTTGGATGAGGAACACCAGGCTTCAGTTCAATGGGCAAGATTATGTAGCTTTGGGTTTGGGGGGTTACCTGGATCTGAGACAATACCATCTGCAGTTCTGGATAGGTTGGCATTGCCCAGACAGATCCATTTTACTCCTGCAAAATTTACACTGTAATAAAATATATCCACTGTTTCCATTTCATTAAAGGGACAGCGTTGAGAGATGGGGATGTCTTGAAATCTACCATGTAGCATACTTGATGGCCATACATTTAAGATGACATTAGATAGGTGGATATATTTTGTAGCCTATTCAGATACTTGGTTACCTAATCCTTCCAATTCCATAAAAAATCATTCTTTTTGTAACTAGAGAGTAAATGTTTCTTGCACTACATTAGGTCCAATAAAATTACGTTGTATGTTTGGTGGTTTAGACTCTCCTGATTGTCAATTCAGTAACAGACGTAGCATTCAAAAGCAAGTGTACATTTTAAAAGTTAGATGATTTTGAAGCCTTTCATACTTTCAAAATGTAGCCTTGGCAGGCTGATACCGAGAAAATCAATTGGATTTAATACTACTTCCTTAAAGTGCCAGTACCCAGTATATATATCTGTGAAAAAGAAATATCTATATGAAAAAGTAAAATTGCTCATTCTGAGAATGTTCAGTGTAAGTGAGGATATATACTGGTTATATCTTGTAAGACCATAATGATATGACAACAGATAAAAATAAATTAGTCATATTATTATTATTATTATTTATTTATTTATTTAGACTTGTATGCCGCCCTTCTCCCTAAGGACTCAGGGCGGTGAACATATAAAAAGAATACATTTACAATAAAAAAGTATTAAACAAATACAAGTCTATAAATTGACTATCTAGTCATAACTTAATTGGTTAATTGGGAATAATGGAGTGGATGAATATTTATTATTTAGGAAATCTTTCTTACCTTTAAAAATATAAGTGGTTTTAAACTTGTTAATCTGATAGTGTGTCAACTAATATGCATAATTTTAAAAGGCTATGAAATGCATCATTATACTTTCCATCTATATTGGAAAATAAATTTTGAAATACACAATATTTCACAACATTATGAATACAGATTCGTTTACAAGATACAATTAATACCAGTTTTCCTATTTAGTCACTTTCTTTTAAGTTATTTTCTAGTGTACATTGTTTTGATGTACATGTTTTAAAACAACATTGTCTATACAGAGGTCTAATTAGACATAAATAGGATGTTATTTTTGTATAATCCAAAAAGCCATAATTTTTGACAGTTATAATTAAATTAAATAGTGCTAAAATGAAAATTGCATTTGAGGATGAAGAATACATTCTGGTGAATGATTACTTTGTATAATTTAATGTTATATAAAATATTTGTTTTACAGACAAAAAAGAAAGAAAAATTAGACAATACAATGGGAAATACAATACAATGGGAAACATTATAAGCTACCACAAAACAAAAAACAACCCCCCAAACATAAAATATTGTTTTTTTATTTGTGTTTTGTATTTAAACATGGTTTTTAACAACCCAACTACGGAAACGATGCAAGATATTATGCTACCCTAAAAAAACCCTTGAAGAGTTGAAAATGCTAATTTGATTTGTTTATGTAATACGTCGCTATGTAGTATAGTTTTTCCCATATGCAAATATATACATCTGTATATTTACTTTGCTGAAGACATAACTAAAAAGTGTTTAATGATAAAATATGTTCTTAATTATGAGTACAGTTGTCAGAAAGGATTCCTCCCCCCTGCTTTTTTCTGAAAACTTGCCTGATATAGTCATTTTCATCTGCATTTGTCAGGGCTGCCAATGCTAGAGCAGAAAGCTTTATGGTTGACTTCAATTTGTTTTTTGCAAGGTGGGAGCAAATTGCCTCAGTTTGCATGGCAGGTTTTAGTTTTCCTTTCTCTAGTATTGTTTCTGCCTAGTCCAAGAGGCCTATAAAGCAGCACAACAAATGAGTTAGCTATTAAGTGCTGCAGTAAGTATTTTAGGCAGCAGTTCTTATAAATTCCCCATGCCTTATTGAAGAAGCACAAGTTTGATATCATTATTCTCAGATAGATACCACTCAGGAATCATTTTTCAAAGCCTTTTGCAACTAAAAATATTGTATGTCTTTATGAAGTGATAGCACTTTAATACTAATTATTATTAATTAGAATAACTATTTTAGGCTTAGTATTCGGGTGAAGTACAAGCTCTTCATTAGCTTGACTAAGGAGGGAGGTTCCATGATACAATTTTAATATAACCTCTGTATGTATATATCTGCATGTATAGGAATAATGCTATAGAAACCCATCTAGGATGTTTATTTTCTCATAAATAAGTTCCGTAGGATATGCTTCCATGTTACTATGGGTCAAAGCTCTATTATACTAATCAAGAATTACTCCTGTATAGATATATGTCAAATTGCATAGTTATTAACTTTTTCTTCTTGAAGGCAAACTGACATAGCATGTATAGAAACTGACAGGTGAACTTTGTGGACTATGCTAGGGTTGAACAACTATTTTGATTCCAAGCAGACTACTATTCTGGCAGCTGGATTGCGACCAAACATATATGCATATTTATCATCCATAGATAAGATGATACTCATCATATTCACGTACCATACTTAGTGTTACTAGGGGAGGAGGTGAAGAGATTTCGTTTTTCCCCATTTCTATTAACTTCACTTTTCATCAATGATGTTATTAAACTGTAGTCAATCACAGAGTTACTCAGACCCTGTAAGAGTTATTGGCTGTTGTGACAGCTATTCTGAGATAATTTTTGATAAATCACATATCTTCCAGTTGAAAAATCTAAGACTATGGTGTTTCTAGAAGTATGTTTGGTTCAGGTTTTATTTAAGTGATAAAACCTAGAAAATTGGTCCATCTTTCTGTATACCAGAGTAAACTGTTATTAAGGAAACTTAAGCCGTTTCTTAGTTTCCTTGTTCACTTATATATTGTTGATCTGGTGAGGCATGTTCAGATATTCTTTGTCATGCAGATAGAATTTAGAGTGGGAGGACAGCATTCAAAACCAGTTGCTATATTTATCCTATTAGGTGCTCCCTCCTCTTGATAGCTGCATATTTGATATTAATGAGAAAGATCTCCATTCACAGGACTCTTTCTCTCAGCCAGAAACCTGATCCAAACTGCAAGTGTAGATCCATGTCTCATTAATATTCTTTCTCATTATTAGGGGGAGTTCATTAGGGAGATGGTTTGAATAGATGGAACTTCTTGTTGATAGTTCTAAGTTAGTATTTATTAGCCATTTCTCTAAGTTGAGTCTTTCTGCCTACAAAAAGAATGTAAGTGAATAGAAATAAGGCATTATTTTTGTATATTAAATATTGTGTTTTCTAATGTATATATTACCAAGTAAATTATATCCAGCAAACATTTGAAATTAAATATCTTTGTATTCATTTTCATTTTTGAACCTTTATTTCAAAATAAAATAAAATAATTTCCACATGCCTTAGAGGTAAACACCAAACAAATTCAAGAGCCCCATAAGTAAAAGTGAAAGGGGCAGACTAGAAATAAAATAAGGCCAGGCATTTCTATATATACTGAACGTTTCATCTCTATGGTTTTATTATGAACAAAGTATTGGGCATTGAAAATCATCTTAAAGTATAAAATAGTGTTAGATGTAGAACTAAAAACATCCTTGCAAACGCTCCTGTTTTTCTCAGGCATTTTGGCACCAGTTAAATAATTACTATAGATTTCAACACATTTTAATATTGTGAAAACATTATGTTTAAACCATTTTCTTTTCAGAAGGTTTGGTTGTTAACATTTAATACCTTGATTAATCTAATTAATCTACAAGAGTGTTTTCCTATTGTATCTTGTCATTAAAGTTGCCAACATGATAAAGTGTAAATTCATTATAGTGTGATAACTTACAGCTTGCAAAATATGCTGAAACTACAAAGCAAGGAGAAATGCCTGCATACTCTAATAATTTATATTCTAAAGATACATCCTGTACTGATTAATATTACATTAATGCACACTGATGTCAATATTGTTTGAAAGGTCAGAACACAGAGATTCACAGAACAACACCCCCTTCATTTACCTTTAATAAAGAGATGCAAAATGCATTAAATTTAACTGAAAGAATCATATATGACCTAGGTGGTAGCAACTGAAAGAATTAAAGAATTACACAAAAATGCTGATTAAAACGGTAGAGCTGCAAGTTCACTTCTGATTTAAAGATAGCAATTAAGTAGGTTATTTCCTTTTTAGCAAGATGGCATAATGTCTATAGTATCAAATGGCTTCAGTATGTTAACATAGTATATCATTATCATTATCCTTATGACTATTTACTGATCATTATATGTTTGCAATGGATAGACATCTTGGCTGGAAGGAGTGTACTCTTCTGCCTTACCTCCTTCCTGTCTAAATGTAGTAGTTTCTGGTTATGTGGAAAATACTTCTGCTACTACCTCCTATCTCCCTGGAAAAAAAATGCTTTGACCAGCCTCTTTTTCCTCAACAATAGAGAAAGGGGGAGTCCTAATTCTGCACATTTTACCTAGCTATAAGTAGTCCTTGACTTAAAACAGTTTGTTTAGTGACTGTTCAAAGTTACAATAGTACTGAAAAAAGTGACATGATCAATTTTTACACTTATAATAATTGCAGCATCCCCATGGTCACATGATCAAAATTCAGATGCTTGTCAACAGACTCATATTTATGATGGTTGCAGTATTCTGGGATCATGCGATCAGCTTTTGCAAACTTGCGACAAGCAACGTCAATGGGAAGCCAGATTCACTTAACAATTGTGTTAGTAACTTAATAACTGCAGTGACCCACTCAACAACTACTGCAAGAAAGGTCATAAAACCAAGCAAAATTCACAACAGTATCACTTAGCAACAGAAATTTTGTGCTTAATTGTGGTCCTAAATCAAGGACTATCTGTGCAATCCATAATAATAATAATAATAATAGTAATAGTGATACTAATAAAATAATAAAGTTGAAAAAGTGAATCCAATTCTATAGGATATTTCCTAGCTCTAGAATAGGAGTGTTCAACCCTGGCAACTTTAAGACCTGTGGACTTCAACTCCCAGAATTCCTCAGCCAGAAGAATTTGTCAAAAGGCTGCCAAGATTGGACACCCGTGCTCTAGATCAGGGGTCTCCAACCTTGGCAACCTTAAGCCTGGCGGACTTCAACTCCCAGAATTACCCAGCAAGCAAAGCTTGAGTTTTACTTAAAATAAGAAGAAAGAAAACTCTCCTTTAGTTTGGATAAAATTGTATAAAGTAAGACAGTTAACGCTGCTGAAATTCAAGCAGCACCTCAAGCACCATTCTCCCATAGGTAGGTATACACTGTCGCTTTTGTGTTGGAAACACCAAGATGCTTTCAGGTTGAAAGGATTGCTGATGACATCATAGTTACGCAGAATGCCCATACATGGAGACTGAATACTGATTTTATGCGTCGGATCTCAGCTCCAGGAATTTATTTATTTATTTATTTATTTATTTGATTTGTCAATCGCTTACAAGGTAATAGGTATAAGTATAGACATGAGTAAGAATACAGGAAATAGGTACGAATAAATGGGGACAATAGAACAGGGACGGTAGGCACGATGGTGCACTTATGCACGCCCCTTACAGACCTCTTAGGAATGGGGTGAGGTCAATAGTGGTTAGTTTGTGGTTAAAGGAGTGGGGGTTAGAGGATGTAACAACAGAGTCAGGTAGTGCATTCCAGGCACTACCAATACAAAATCTGAGGCAAATTCCTTGAAACAGTAACCAGGTCTTCAAATATCAGAATTCATTAAACAAAGTGGCACACCGGAAGACAGCCTACAGTTTTTATTTCCAAAGAATTTTTCTCAAGCTTGCTTCTCCGGCTGGCTGCTCCTAACTAATCCTTGACTCCTATAGAGTTGCAATCATCAGTCAATATTTTAGTAGCACTTTTTTCTCATCTCTCTCCTTTTTTTCCCTACATGTTATAAACAAAATTATTAATTAATATTAAATGTACAAGAAGAGTTCATCTCATGTGGTTTTGGACCAGTATTTTTATAATTAGAATCAAATTAATGTTTTCAATCAGCTGTCTTTTGTGAACTATCTTGGCATGTTATCAAGAATCTTGCCTGTATATCAGTTATATCAGATAACATTAATATAATAATAACTGACATTTCATAATATACATTCAAGTTTTCAAATCAAATAATTTGTTAAATTTTAAAGTTAGTCCTCATATGTAATCTTATTTCAAATATTAATGATCTGTTGCTATTTATGCAAATTTCAGTAGATTTCTTCCTTTTGAAAGATCGAAATGAATGACACAGATAACAGATAATCAGAGTTGGAAGGGACCTTGTAGGTCATCTAGTCCAACCCCCCGCCCAAGTGGGAGACCCTACACCATTTCTGACAGAGGGGAGTCCAATGTCTTCTTGAAGGTCTCAAGTGATGGTGCTCCCACAACTTCCAAGGGCAAGCTGTGCCATTGGTTGACTGTTCTCACTGTCAGAAAGTTTCTCCTTATTTCCAGGTTAAATCTCTCCTTGTTCAGTTTCCATCCATTATTCCTTGTCTGGCCTACAGTAATTCTTTTTTTAAAATTTTTTTAAAAATTTTTATTGTATAATGACACATAAACAGACATAAACGTAAACAACATATAACCAAACATACATTAAGTTTGAACAGGTATTGCTGAGCTCGTGTCACTCATTGTCCATTGTTTATCAAGTCCAATTCAGAAAGAGCTATTGGATCTTTCTCCTATCAAGCCATCCATAAAAATTGTTCCATATTTTATAATAGTCTATTTCTTCCTTGTTTTTAATTTCCATAGTCAATTTGTCCATCTCCGCGCACGCAGTAATTTTCCTTATTAGTTCTGCTTCCGTTGGAGTTTCGGTGTTTTTCCAGTTTTGTGCGAAAGCCATTCTTGCCGCTGTAACAGTATGAGTCATTAAATAAAAAGTGTCTTTCTTATTTCTTATTTGTAATTCCAAGTAAAATTCTGGTGTAAAATATATCTCCTCGTCACAAATTTCTTGTAGCCATTTATGTATTTGATTCCAAAATTCCTGGGCCTTTCTGCAACACCACCACATATGATAAATAAGTGCCTTTTTCTTTGTTACATTTCCAACAAGTAGGTGAATATTTGTTGTTTATTTTAGCTAGTCTTGTTGGGGTTATGTGCCACCTATAAAATAATTTATATAGATTTTCCTTGTATGGGATTGCTAAAGTTATTTTTTATTTCTAATCCAGATGTTTTGCCAATCATCCAAATTTATATTATAACCAAAATCTCTCATCCATAGTATCATTGTTTCTTTTACCATTTCTTCTTCTAATTTGGCTTCTAATAGTACCTGATAAATTTTTTTGATCGTCTTTTCATCCGGTCAAAATTTCATCTAATTCAGTCCTAGTTTTACTAATGCCCAATTCCTTTTTGTCTTTTGCATATTTAGATTGAAGTAATTCTTGATATTTATCTTTCTAATGCCTATTTCAGTCTTGTGCCTTTTCCTACACTTCCTGGCAATACCGTATATAGACATGGTTACATTAGTCAAACTGAATGCATAGCAGCAAAGTGAGATATATTAGCAAAAATTGTAGGTGTATGACAAGTTTATACTATGCAATCATCACCGAAGTGATTCTTGTTAAAAAGAGAGAGAGAGAGAAAGAGAGAGAGACAGAGAGAGACAGAGAGAGACAGAGAGACAGAGGGAGAAAGAGAGAGAAAGGGTGTATATCTCCTATATATTGATATAGGAAAAATACCAGTCAGACTTTTCATATTAAACAGGATTACCTCTGAAAATACTATAAAATGTTTTTTTTCTTCAACAAATCTTAACAACAGGAAAGCAGTTTCATTACTGTGTTCTTCTTTATTGAAGCTTTGATAACCTAAAACAATGGATTTTTATCCTTTAAACCTTCAAAGCATTTCCGTAAGGAAGAATCTTGATTTTTGAGCATGACTGTAAATGACACCAAAAATTACTGTTCTTTTTATAAGGCTAGCTGATTTTTCTCTGATAAATCCTAATGCATAATTCCTAGCTACAGATTTCTATTTTCATTTTCTTTATTTATCTTTATATTAGATTTATATTTTAATACAAAATTTCATAATTATGATAACATGTTATTTTGTACATGGAAGAACAGTACAGACAAACTTGGGTAAGAGATGGTGATAAAAATATACACTATCAAGGCTTCTAATGAGCCTAGGTCTTTGCTACAATAAGAAACTCAATTATTTGTATGACTGCAGTTCTTTTGCTGGTAGTCTTCTTATGTTGCCACTAATGATATCATAATTTTGTATAATTCTTTTTATGGGGTGCAGGGTTTTCAAGTAAATTATTTCTCATAGTAACAGTCAATTAATTTTTATTGTGTTTTACTAGGCTTATTTTGTTTACATGCTATAGAGTGAATTCATGCATATTTAAACATTCTAATTAGGATATGTGTATGTGTGTTTAAGAGAAGGAAGACAGAAGATTATCTAGACACAGCAATTGGTGGAGTTTATTTTTATTTATTTGAATCCTGTCTTTATTACTTTTACAAATAATCATGGTGGCGAACATATCCAACACACTTTTTCCCTCCTATTTTTCCCACAACAATCCTGTGAAGTAGGTAGACTGAAAGAAAGTGACTGGTCCAAAATCACCCAGCTGGTTTATAACCATTGAGGATTATGTATCACACCATCTATGTTATGCTATTTTTTTCTTTTTAATGCACTTTTTAAATGTCTTGATTTGTGGGGGATGGTTGTAAAAAATTTTTTTAGATTTTTGGTAGTTTGGTATTTTAATTTTCTTTTGAATAAAAATAGAAAAAATAAAATAAATGAAGCATAAATGTGTGAAGCAAAACCAATAATAAATACTTTGTCCTTGTGGAAAATGCCTTGGTAACAAAATTCTGCCTGATGCTACACTGCATTGTTTTCGGTATGTAAATGTGAAAGAAAAAAAATAGAATTGGCTCTACTATTTGTGAGCCAAAATGTTAAATGCAGTCCTGAACAGTGACAGCCAATCATTTTAAGCTTGATAATTCTTTTCTGCCTGTCTTGTATCACGGAAATGATGAAATTGTCATTCTCCAGTGAACATAATTATTGGGCTGCATTCAAGTTGCTGTTGGACTGAAAAGGAATAGCAGTCAAATTAAAACTCAAAAGGTACATAAGGCAGAATCCTATAACAAAGAGAATATATCATGTACATTTTGGCTACTAATAATTCCAGTACCTGGTGTATCCATTTAGCTTTGTTACTAACAAGTCAGAAGTCCTGAAAATAGTCACATAATTTTTTGTTGAATGTGACGAGGTTTTTTTTCTCCTGTTCAATCATGTCTTGGAAACTGCCTGGATTTCTTCCCAGTTTTCTTTCCAGTTTTTTCAGAAGTGTGTCATGCCCCTGGTGGAGACTGACTCTGGGGAACAGCCAACAGGGAGTGGGAGTGTGGCTCCAGAGGTGGTGGAGGAGGCTGGGGAAGGGCAGAGGCCGGCTGAGCAATCAGAGGAGGATCCAGGCCCATCCCCTATCCATCCCAGGGCACGCAGGGAGGAGAGGATCAGGGAAAAGCATGGTCTCCTCGGGAGAAGAGGGCCATGATCCTCCTCAGGGCTTACAGCTGGGAGCTCTGTATATAAGTGTGTAACTGCACAGTCAGAATTGCTGGAGTCAAATTTAGTGTTTCCTTTGAACGAGGTTTATCTTTGTTGGCGTTCTTCCCATGGACTCTTCGCGGTTATCTCCCTGGAATGTATACTTCGTTATCTTGGTTTGCTTCGGAAGTCTTGGTTTGTTTTTGGTTTCCTTTTGCCTCGTTATTTCCTTTTGTGACTTTAAACTGTGACTATTAAAACAGTGAAGTTAAGTTGAAGGCATTGCCGGACTTTAATTCATGTTTTGGGTTTTGGGTTATTTTGAGAGACTACGGGTCATCACAAAGTGGTTCACCATTGCCTCCTTTCTAGAGCTGGGAGAAAATGGCTGGCTCAAGGTCATCCAGCTGAGTTTGTTCCTAAGGCAAAACTAAAATTCACAGCCTCAGAGTTTCTTAATCCCTACACCACATTAGCTCTTTGATATGCAGTGAGGAGAAATGAATTAAAACTCCATGAGTTACTTTTAAGATGGGACAACTCATAATGGAGAATCCCTTATTCAAAATATGAAACACTCCAGATGATGTCTTTTAGAGGAGCGCCCCTCCCAATCTTTTGAGCGCCAGAGACTGGTTCTGTAGAGAGGTTTTCTATGGACTGGAGGGGTTGTGTTTCACACACTGCCTGCATCCCACACATGTGCGGATGGGGTTTTACTCATTTGGGTGGCCCAGTTTCTGGCCTAGAGCTTGGGGGGTCCTCTTTTAAAGGACTGTCGCTGTTTTTGAAAAAAAGCTGTCCTGTTTTTTTTTATTGATTGGAATATTAATGTCAATAATTATCAGAATTTGAATTTCTATTCTGTGTCCTTTGTTTATATCTTAGGTAATGGTGCATGATGCTCTAACTTTGTGTATTTTATGTATTTGAATATAAGCTGCTTAGAGTCACATGAAAATGAGACAGGTGACTACTGCAACGCTCTCTACATGGGACTGCCCTTGCGGACCACCCGGAGGTTGCAGCTGGTGCAGAATGTGGCCACACGGGCTGTGATGGGGGTGCCCCGATACTCCCATGTTACAACCTCCTGCGCGACCTGCATTGGTTGCCGGTTGCCTTCCGGGTTAGTTTTAAGGTGTTAGTAACAACTTATAAAGTCCTAAATGGCTTGGGGCCAGGGTACTTGGGGGAACGCCTCCTGCCAGCATCACATTCCGATCGCCCAGTACGCTCCCATAGGCAGGGCCTCCTTGGGATACCGTCAGTTAGGCATTGTCGACTGGTGGTGCCCAGGGGTAGGGCCTTTTCTGTGGGAGTGCCTACCCTATGGAACCAACTCCCCATGGACCTCAGTTTGGCCCCTGATCTCTGCTCCTTCCGCCGGGACCTGAAGACCTGGTTGTTTCAACAGGCAGGTCTGGACTGACTTCAGGGGTGTGGGTTGTTTTTATTTGTTTTAATTAAAATTTTAACAATTGATTAGGCTTGTACTGGTTTAATGTCTTTTTATTGTAATTGTATTGGGTTTTTATTGTTCATCGCCCTGAGTCCTTAGGGAGAGAGGGTGGCATACAAGTCTAATAAAATAATAATAATAATAATAATAATAATAATAATATAAATAGAATAAATAAATAAACAATTTACCATTATTTGTGGAGATGGTTGAGGGAGGAAAATTGATTATATGATGGATTATAGTGTTTTATCATACTTAATAAAACTGGCTGTTGTGGATAAAGCTCTTATGATGTCTAGCAGTGACAATATTGCCATCTCTTATTTTTAAAAGGAATACATGATTCTGTTGCTGAATTTCTGTCTGTACATTCAAAAGCCAAGAATCATGACTCATGGGAAACCTATCCACGTAGAAACAAGAAATCTGAATGTTCTAAGTTCATCTGTTTACTGAACCCAGTTTGATATCCCTGATGATTTTGAGTTCCTTCTTCTTTGACATGTATGTTAATTTGTTTAAAATAATTTAATGATTGCTGATTCTAAAGTGCTTTAAATTTATAGACTGAGTGAAACCAGGGTCAATAGCAGTAACTGTGAGAGGGATCTTGGAGTCTTAGTGGACAACCAGCTAAATATGAGTCAGCAGTGTACAACAGCAGTCAAAAAAGCTAATGCAATCCTAAGTTGCATTAACAGAGGAATACAATTGAGATCAAGTGAGGCACTAATACCACTCTATAAAGCCTTAGTAAGATCACACCTAGAGTACTGCATCCATCACCACATTATAAAAAAGATGCTGAAACTCTAGAAAAAGTACAGAGAAGAGCAACCAGGATGATTAGGGGACTGAAGGCTAAAACATATGAAGAACGGTTACAGGAACTGGGCATAGCTAGTCTAGTGAAAAGAAGGACCTGGGGAGACATGATAGCAGTCTTCTAATATTGGAGGGCTGCCACAGGGAGGAAGCAGTCAAACTATTTTCTAAAGCACCTGTAGGCCAGACAAGGAATAATGGATGGAAACTGAACAAGGAGAGATTTAACCTGGAAATAAGGAGAAACTTTCTGACAGTGAGAACAATCAACCAACGGAACAGAAGTTGCCCTCGGAAGTTGTGGGAGCTTCATCCCTGGACGCTTTCAAGAAGAGATTGGACTGCCATTTGTCAGAAATGGTGTAGGGTCTCCCGCTTGGGCAGGGGGGTTGGACTAGATGACCTACAAGGTCCCTTGCAACCCTGATTATCTGTTATCTGACTAGTTTAGTGACCATTCAAAGTTACAGTGATGCCTAAAAAAGTTAACTAGGACCATTTTTTCATACTTACAACCATTGCAGCATCCCCATGGTCATTAGGAGGACAAAAAAGATAAACACAAAAACCATGATCAAAATTTGGACCCTTGGCAACTGGCTCATCTTTTTGATGATTGCAGTGTCATGTGATCACCTAATGCGACCTTCTGACCAAGGTCAAAGGGGAAGACAGATTCACCTCAACAGCTGTGTTATGAACTTAACAACTGCAGTGATTCACTTAACAACTATGGAAAGAAAGATTTTAAAATGGGGTGAAGCTGACTAAACAACTGCTTCACTTAGCAATGGAAATTTGGGACTCAATTGTGGCAGCAAGTTGAGGACTACTTGTATAGTAGGGCTACACAAAGGATTTGATTTCCAAAAAGGGTTTTCAGAGCTTGCATGAACATGAACCTTTACATCTGTCTGCAATATTCAAAACTATCCCCACATTGTTCAGGAGATGTTGCGAGTGTGTGCAAGTCTATATGAATAACATAAATAAAGTCAAAATTAATATAAAAGTATAATGAATATTAATGTAATGGATCAAGTAAAAGTAACTTGCATTAAAATTCATTACCTAATAATTTAGAATTGAATATAAAATACACTCAAGTCATACAACTGTTAGATTATTCTGCTGAAATTTTGAATAGGTTAATCTCTGTAATAAATGTTTCAATTATTTCTGACATGCCTGCAGGTATCTAATTAAATCAGACAGGTTCTCCCTATTGGATACCAGAATACAAAATTGAATGCTTTGTTTCTGGAGATTTTCTGCTTAAAGCAACAGACTAGCAGTCTAGCTTTGACAAGTGAGAATACGCATGCAGACAAAGAGAATTACGTTCACTACTAAAGAATTACATGCAGAAATATATACAATGTTGTCTTATGACTTCTGCACAGCATCCATAGCTATTGCATTGCTGATGAACATGAGTTAGGACACAAATGATAAACACAATGACCAAAATATTCAGAATATTTAGTTTTTTAAGAAAACAAAAGCAGACAATTCAGACTATGCAAAGGTGGACAGAGATATATTTTCAAGGGTTGTGGAATTCTTGGAACATAAATCTGTGTATGCATTTAAGCTATGTGAAATTTTGCTTTATGCACAATGTATAAAAACTTGTAAAAAGGAATGGATCCAGTGTAGAGCCTCCATATTTAGAGAAAGTCTAAAAATGGAGGTCACAAGAGAAATCTGTTTAAGGGCATTTGGAGATTTCAGGTTGATTAAAATGGAAAATAGAGTACCTAGCAGAATCATATCTGGAAAAACATTGGCCAGTGAACAATTTATATAGGTACAGGTACGTATTTTCATCCATAGAAGATTTACTGCTAGATTTCTTTTTTAATGCAAATCAAGACAGTCACTTTTATCTTAGACGTAGTAAGTTCTGCATTTTTGTTTCTTAGTGAAATTTTATAATATGATATATTTTATCTTTATCGGCACATACTTAAAATTATTTTTTAAAGGTTTGTTTTAATGATTTTTGGGGGGAGGGGATGAAGTAAATGCATCATTAAACAAACAAAATATTTTCTTTATGTGATTCATTGATTATATGCCATCAAGTTGATGTCAACTCTTAACAACCACATGGATAGATATGTTTTTCTGGAATTATCTGATCCCAACCTGGGTCTTCAAGGTCTTCCAATACAGGTGAAACTCAAAAAATTAGAATATCGTGCAAAAGTTCATTTATTTCTGTAATGCAACTTAAAAGGTGAAACTAATATATGAGATAGACTCATTACATGCAAAACAAGATAGGTCAAGCCATGATTTGTGATTATGGCTTACAGCTCATGAAAACCCCAAATCCACAATCTCAGAAAATTAGAATATTGTGAAAAGGTTCAATATTCTAGGCTCAAAGGGTCCCACTCTAATCAGCTAATTAAGCCATAACACCTGCAAAGGGTTTCTGAGCCTTTAAACGGTCTCTCAGTCTGGTTCAGTAGGAATCACAATCATGGGAAAGACTGCTGACCTGACAGTTGTGCAGAAAACCATCATTGACACCCTCCATAAGGAAGGAAAGCCTCAAAAGGTAATTGCAAAAGAAGTTGGATGTTCCCAAAGTGCTGTATCAAAGCACATTAATAGAAAGTTATGTGGAAGGGAAAAATGTGGAAGAAAAGGTGCACAAGCAGCAGGGATGACCGCAGCCTGGAGAGGATTGTCAGGAAAAGGCCATTCAAAAGTGTTGGGGACTTTCACAAGGAGTGGACTGAGGCTGGGGTCAGTGCATCAAGAGCCACCACACACAGACGGATCCTGGACATGGGCTTCAAATGTCATCAGAAGCGTCTTACCTGGGCTAAAGAAAAACAGACCTGGTCTGTTGCTCAGTGGTCCAAAGTCCTCTTTTCTGATGAAAGCAACTTTTGCATCTCATTTGGAAACCAAGGACCCAGAGTCTGGAGGAAGAATGGAGAGGCATGTTAAGTTTGCATGAAGAGTCAGACGCGAAGAGCTTCAGTGAAGAGTTTATTAGTGACTACAGCTCGAATGGACCCGTCTTGGCTGGGCTACGGCTGCTACTTATAGCCAGCAGCCGCAGTTGCCAGCCAATAAGAGTGCAGGGTTTTCCCACACTTTTCAAACCAATCATATTTGACATTTTACAAGAACAATTCAAACTTAACCAATGACATTCAAACCTACATACATAACAAGGCACACACTGCAAGATGCTTGAAGTCCAGTGTGAAGTTTCCACAGTCTGTGTTGATTTGGGGAGCCATGTTGCTGGTGTTGGTCCACTGTGCTTCGTTAAGTCCAGGGTCAATGCAGCTGTCTACCAGGAGATTTTGGAGCACTTCATGCTTCCTTCCGCAGACGAGCTTTATGGGGATGCTGACTTCATTTTCCAGCAGGACTTGGCACCTGCCCACACTGCCAAAAGCACCAAAATCTGGTTCAACGACTGTGGTATTACTGTGCTTCATTGGCCAGCAAACTCGCCTGACCTGAACCCCATAGAGAATCTATGGGGCATTGCCAAGAGAAAGATGAGAGACATGAGACCGAACAATGCAGAAGAACTGAAGGCCGCTATTGAAGCATCCTGGTCTTCCATAACACCTCAGCAGTGCCACAGGCTGATAGCTTCCATGCCACGCCGCATTGAGGCAGTAATTGCTGCAAAAGGGGCCCAAACCAAGTACTGAGTACATATGCATGCTTATACTTTTCAGAGGTCTGATATTGTTCTATGTACAATCCTTGTTTTATTGATTGCATGTAATATTCTAATTTTCAGAGATTGTGGATTTGGGGTTTTCATGAGTTGTAAGCCATAATCATCACAATTATGACAAATCATGGCTTGAACTATCTTGTTTTGCATGTAATGAGTATCTCATATATTAGTTTCACCTTTTAAGTTGCATTACTGAAATAAATGAACTTTTGCATGATATTCTAATTTTTCGAGTTTCACCGGTAGTGCATTTATTGCCATTGTAGTCAAATCTATACAGCTTGCAGCTAGTTATTCTCTTTTTCTGTTCCTTTTCAACTTTCCCAGCACTGACGATTTTTCAAGAGAGCTAAGGAGCTAATCAGGAAATGCATTGCAGACTAGCATTTGTCTGAATAGAAATGAAGGCTTTGACCAATATACTTGCCTTATACTTTATTATCTACAAAAATCAGATCATGCACAGATTTTTCTTCCCCTGACACTCAATGGAAGCAGCAGCATGATAGAAATATTGACATTTTTGTACCTTTAGCATTGGAGAAGACTCCTTAAAATATGCATAGAAAAAAATATCATTTAACAAATCAATCTAGAGTTCTCATTCTAGACGCAAATCAACAGGGTCATTACAATACTTATGACACACAATGCAAGGGCTGAACTCTCTATAAATTTTGTAGTCTATAATGCTGAGAAAGAGATCAGGAGGATGCATGATCAGTAGCAAGATAGATGAACTCAATTACAGCAATGATGCACCATTGGAAAACCTGAGGACAGATTCTGCTGGAGAAAATCTTTCTATATGGTTGTTGAGAATTGATATTGACCTGATAGCACAGAATCAATTAATCAAATCTAAGATAACAGATTTTTAGAAATGTGTATTTTAAATTATTTATAAAATTCAGGCTGAAAGCTAGCTATGGGTAGATTTATGCTGACTAAAAATATAATTTAATAAAGAAAGGGGATAGATTTATAAATTAACATATATCAGATGAACAGACACAATCAGTCATGAAGAACCATGTATCTTTCACTGATCCATGTGAAAACCCCAAGAAAAACTGAACAATAATAGCAATTGTAATAGTGCTTAGACTTATATATCACTTCATAGTGCTTTATAGCCCTCTCTAAGTGGTTTACAGAGTCAGAATATTGCCCCCAAAATCTGAGTCCTTATTTGACCGACCTTGGAAGGGTGGAAAGATGAGTCAACCTTCCCATATTTATAGTAACCTGTTTCAGTGGGTATTGAGCTATTGAGTCTGTTTGAACTTTACTAGCCAGGATCCAATTTAAAAAAATGCTAGCAGAGCTGATGCCTTTATATAAGACTTCAAGAAATCCCACTGATAAACAAGAAAGTTATAGCACAATTTAAAAGCTATTACAGAAGAAATAGAACATAAATTCTCTAAGCAGAAATGATTTTCTTGCACATGCTTGTACCTTTGAACTTTCAGTAGTTCTAATTAATAGTATTAATGTATTTAATGAATGTGGTGTAGATTATATCCAACACATAATGAGACAGCTGTAATTTTGCTTCATTACTTATTTATTTTACTAATTTAAGTTTAATGTTTTTGTAAATTATTGCTTTCTTTGATTTTGTAAACTATTGCTTTCTTCAAACAAGGAATCTTCTCAACTGTAAGTTCAAGAAGTTATTTGTTGTAGATAATGAACTCACAGTTGAGAAAAATGCTTGCTTGAAGAAACAGCTAATTATGGGTGTTATTTTAAGTTTAAATTAACAAAAAGTTTTTGATAATGACAGTTACAGTTGTCATAAAGAAACAACTAATGCAGGATTTTTAGTTATGTCAGTTAACATTTGTTAATAATCTTACATTAATGCAAAATAGTGACATTTATGAACTGCATTTGGCATCCTACATAAAACTCCAATTAAGTACAGAAATATTGATCAACTCTTTTTATGAGCTAATACTTTTTCACAGATCAAAATGGCTTTGCCCTGAATCCTCAATAATGCAAGATTGTTAAAAAATGAGAGATTTAAAATTTTATAGACTAATCACATTGGAATAATCAAAATTTATTCCCCTTTAAAAGAATATTACATTTCCTGTCTCTTGCTATAAAGAGGACATTAAACTTCATCACTTATATTAAGTTTTGAAATCTTTCTAAACATGATAGTGACAGTATTTCTCTCAAATCTTAGCAAATAAAACAGTATAGATCTATGTTTTTATAAATGTGTGAAGGCATATATATTTATATAGTCACTGAACTGTATGCATCCATGAGCATAGAAATCACAAAAAACTTTGAATGTAGCATTGTTGGGCTATGTATAATATTTAGCACTTCAGCAAAGTTTTATTGTTAGACATTTATCACCGCCAAAGAACAAATTTGAAAAATATAACTGAGATAAATGGGGTAGCCTTTTAAAAAAATAATAATTCAGGATTGTATCAAAATATCAATCACCAGGAGAATTCAGAAGTGATTTAGATGGAATACTTGTAAGTTTTAATTAAGTATCTTTAATTAACCATAATGTTTATAGGATAATGTCACAGTATTTTGTTTCTTCTTAGAAAAAATAAGTTTTGATGAAATAAAGTTTCTTTAATAAAGACATTAGTAGGACTTCTTCTAGGTTTGAGAACCACAGCCTAGAACACTGTAAGTTGTAATGAAGCCCACTTTCTTCTGTCACTGAAACTGTCACTCTGAGCTTGCCTTTTCAGTAACATTTATATTAGAACTTTGTGGAGGACAGTGACATGATCCTAAAAAATGATCCAGTTGCATTAAGGAGTTGTAGGAAGCCATTTTATATTGGAGGTATACTTTCGGAATAATCTCTGAAACATAGCATAAACCTAAATATTTTTTTGTTTTCATACTATATTTTCAGGGTGCTTGAGAAAGTGAGCAGCATTTCTTGGAACTATTGCATGACTCAAAGATGTAGAATAATTGACATATTGAGGATGAATAATTTAATACACATTGCAAAGTCTTTGCACTATGGCTTCTGATGGTCACTAATCTCATTGCCATAATTTGATTTTAACTCAAGTTAGTTGTAATTGCAATAAGATTAAAGAAGAGCCTTGGTGGTACAGGCTGTTAAATGCCTAGCACTTAAGCTCCAGCTGCCTGCAATTAGTGCAGGCTCGAATCCCACCAGGCTCAAGGTTGACTCAGCCTTCCATCCTCTCGGGGTAGGTAAATTGAGGACCCAAGATTGTTGGAGGCAGTAAGCTGACTTTGTAAAAATGCCGCTGGGTGGGGGGGGCAGAAAGCCCTAGTATAAGAAGCAGGCATATACAATGGAATGAAGGCTATTGCTGAGCGCTTTGGGTTGTGCTCCAAAAATTGTAAGCCGCCCTGAGTCTCCGGAGAAGGGTGGCATATAAATATGAATAAAAAAAAGATTAGGAAAGAGTCTATAGCAGGACTGTCAAACTCCTGGCCCATAGGCTGGATCATGCATCACATCCTGGCCATGCCCATGCCCAGCTTAGCAAAAGGGAAAAAAGTCCCGATACATCACGTGATGCTGCCATGATGATGTGAGTTTGACATCCCTGGTCTAATGTGATTATTAAAATAAGTATCAATATTAGCTAGACAAGAACTTTTCATTAATTCAGAAAAGTCTTTTCTGAAAATAAGGAATCTAAACAGTTTGCACTGTTATATTCAGGTGGCAGAATATTCAGTATATAATAAATACTAAATGAGTGTTGTGTGGATCGCTTTAATTCTATAACTTTTAATAGAAGTTTAATATTTCTAGAAAATTTTCTAGAAAAATACTATATCATTAAAATTATCTTGAAAATTATAACCAGAGCATGTGAAATTATAATGATACATGTTGAGATCAGCATATAGCTTTTTTAAGAGTTGTGAGTGACACGTATAATTAGTTTCAATTAAAGGACTTTTTTCTCAAGGTGAAAGTTTAAAACATATCTCCTGCATTCAGTGAAAAAAATATGTTTCAGGAAAAATTACAAATATGATAGTATAAGATTTTAGTTGTATATTTTTAAAAGAAAGACCAATTTGAGTTTTATATCTTATATGTAAATATAATACATTATGAATATTATTAACAAAATACAATAGTATATTTACTTGATGTCATGAATCTGTTTTCAATCTTGATTTAGACAGTCTACTAGGAATTTGATAAAGTTGTAAAAGCAAGGGTGATTGTGAAGCAATCATGAATAACAATAGCTTGTCATCCCATCAGATTTCAGTGATAAGATGATGATGATTGCCCTCAAGCCATTTCTTTTTGCGAACATATAAAAGGAACCTGGGAGGAAAGGCTAAGAATCCTTTGCTGCTTTTGCCTTATTTCACATAATATTATTCAGTGTCTTGATACCAATCCTAAAAGATAAATCTATTGCCTTTCTGCATTTAACAATTGCAATCAATCCAAAGACATAATTAAAATAAATTCTTCACTGTTTCTTAGGGTTCATCCCCATCTCTTGCTAACAAATTTTCTTAAATGATGTATCTTTGTTTCATCTCCTAGCCATCAAAAATGCAGTTAACTAATTTGAAACAGTGCCCTCTTTTCTGGATACAATTTATACTTTGATTATATAATTGATAATGCAGTCAGAACTGATATATGTACACCTCCCATTTGTCCATTATAGGCTGCTGCAGACATTTC
Organism: Naja naja; assembly: GCA_009733165.1. Lineage (NCBI taxonomy): Eukaryota > Metazoa > Chordata > Lepidosauria > Squamata > Elapidae > Naja > Naja naja. The sequence continues at coordinate 17,720,710 of CM019153.1, read as the reverse complement.
CCTTCTATTTCTGTGCACTGTTTTGCAAAATAATTCTTGTTTAATTTTGTTTCATATCTTGCTTTTCCACCTATACTAAACAGACATCTTTCCTCATTTCACCTGCCATCAGAGAAATCAGACACCTGGTTCTGCTCCCTTCTTCCCCATTTTGCTAATTGTAAATTATTATTATTATGAGTATTTATTGCTTAAATATTTAATTGGTTTTTAATTATTGTAAGCCACTGAGAGTTGCCTCTAGGTGAGATGGGCAGTAAACATGTCAAATAAATAAATAAAATGCTGGCCAACCATAGCAGAATCCAACAGCCTGCCCATGGAGTAGGACTACTCTGGAACAAGGCTGAATCTGTGTTCAAACTTGTTGAACAATCTTCATAAATACCTGAACAAAAGTAGATAAAGAGCTAAGCTGTTAATTTAGCTATTTTTTTTCTCTCCATCCCAGCCCTATCCAGCCCTATTGTAAAGTAATTGATGGATGTTCTTCCAACCAGGTAGTGATGTTTACTAGGAAAATAAATGAAGCCAAGAAAATAAATGAAGCCAGGGACCCTATTAGCTTCTTCTTTTAACTTGTCTCATTGGAAATTTGGAAATATAGCACCATTGCCTAGTCTCATTTTAGAGGGGTCTAAAGATATTGGGGCCTTCAATTTATACCAGCATACTTTGTTTCAGACTCAAGGATGGGAAAAATGCCTATTAATGTGGACATGTTATGTAATGTATACTTCACGCTTGAGGCTTCGGAAATTGTAATGGCTTTTACACTATCTATGAAAAATGACACATGAAGAAGTCTTTTGTTTACACTTGTATCACACATTTCTTTGTGGATGTGTGTGTGTGTATATGCACAGACACATTATGATTAAGTTTACTTTCTGTTTTTCAGCTCAAAATACATTATATATAGCTTAAAGCTTCACTGAAGATGTTAAGTTTGCATGAAGAGTCAGACGCGAGGAGTTCCAGCAAAGACTTTATTAGTGACTACAGCTCAAATGGACCCGTCCCGGCTTGGCTACGGCTGCTTCTTATAGCCTGCAGCCGTAGCTGCCAGCCAATGGGAGTGCAGGGTTTCTTCCCGCACTATTCAAACCAATACCATTTGACATTTTACAAGAACAGTTCAAATAAACCAATAACATTCAAACCTACATACATAACACCCCTCCCCACTAGGTTCAGTCCATACCAAACCCCAACCTATCTAATGTATTCCCTTAAATAGGTGGGGCTCTTACGTGCGTTGAGACCTTCGTGGTTCAGAAGTTTTAACGTTCTCACCCAGTGAGAGGGAAATGTGTCTGCTGACATTTCCCTGTTGGGACTTCCTGTGAAAGGAGACCCTGTTAGACTGTTAGAATCTGGTCTCTCCTCCCAACCCATCTCCATTCCAATATCAGCACCCAAGTCAGGTGGTGGTGTGCAATCTTCCACTTCTAAGGATGAATCTTGGCATTGTGACAGGGTTCGGGATGGTTCCTGTCGCAATGGCTCTACTTCTAAGGATGGATCTTGGCATTGTGACAGGGTTGGGATGGTTCCTGTCGCAATGGCTCGTTACACATGGGGTTGATTCCTGTTTGCTGATTTTCCTCCTGTTCCTCCCTTCCCCCTAGAAGAGACATTAGGTGAGGGACCCAGAGAGAGACAGGGGCATGTTCCTGAGGGAACCTGGATCTAAGTTGGTCAATGTGCCTGCTCCAGAGGAGGCCATCCTCTGTTTGTACCCTGTAAGAACGAGGGCCAGTGATGTGAGTTATTTCAGCAGGAATCCACAAAGGTTCACCTATAAGGTTCCTAGCATATACAGAATCTCCCACACTAAAAGAACGAACCTTGGAAGTGGAATCCAGTGGTGCGTTGGGTGCGTAAGTGGGATGAAGGCGGTCAAGGGAAGACCTAAGTTTCCTACCCATCAACAACTCTGCTGGGGACAAGTTATTTGATGGGCTAGGAGTGATGTGTTGAGCACTAAGAAGTTTTCAAGCTTCTCAGTGATATCCCCAGGACCCAGCTGCTGAAGCTTCTCTTTGGTAAAGCGTACCATGCGTTCAGCCCGCCATTGGCGAAGGGTGCCAGGGGCAGTGAGGGCATGTCTGATGCCCTGTTGAGCTAGAAAGGATTCAAAAATGTTAGACGTGAATTGAGGGCCATTGTCAGAAACAAGGACATCTGGTAATCCATGGGTTACAAACAATTTTCTGAGCTGCTTGATGACAGCCTCACTTGTAGTGGATGTCATGGGAATTACCTCTAGCCATTTGGAGTATGCATCTACTAGTACTAGAAAAGTGTGCCCTCTTGTAGGGCCTGCAAAATCAATGTGGATTCTAGACCATGGGCCCCTAGGACATTCCCATTCCTGCGTGAGGTGGGGCAGGCCTGACTATCTGGCAATTGGGACAAGATGCTACCCAGTTTTCAACCATTTTGTCAATACCTGGCCACCATACATAACTCCTGGCCAAACCTTTCATCCTTACAATCCCCGGATGACCCTCATGTAACATTTCCAAAACCTCCCCTTGCAGTTTTGCAGGAATAACCACCCTGTTACCCCACAAAATACATTCTCTTAATACAGATAATTCAGTTTGCCTGGACTTAAAAGGTTGGGCAAGGTGAGGTAGATCTTGAAGAGGCCAACCTTTCTTAATCCAGCCCATAACAGGTGCCAACACAGCATCTTTGGCAGTCTCTCTGGCAATCTCAGCAGCATGGACTGGAAGCTTAGCAACGGTCTCCAGGAAAAAGGTGTGAGTTTCAAGTTCAAAGTCCTCCTTGTGGCAAGGTAGTGGGCAACGACTCAGTGCATCAGCATGTCCAATGTCCTTGCCAGGCCTGTGAATCAGTTTGTAGGAATAGGCTGCAAGAAATTCAGTCCACCTCAGCATTCTTGGTGACAGGATATTAGGTGTAGGTTTGTCTCCTGCCACAATGCCTAATAAAGGTTTGTGATCTGTAACAATGGTGAATGACCTGCCATACAGATATTCATGAAATTTCTTAACAGCTGCAACAACTGCTAAAGCCTCCTTGTCCAATTGGCTATAATTCCTCTCTGCTTTGGACAGCGAGAGTAAAATGCAATTGGGGCTTCCGTCCATTGGGAAGCCTGTGACTCAAACCCCCACTCCAAAAGGGGATGCATCACAAGTCAGAACAACAGGTAAATTCTCAGAGAATTGTATCAACACAGCATCAGACGTGATTAGTCTCTTAATACTGTTAAATGCTGACTGTTCCTTCCGCCCCAGATCCAAACAGCATTCTTATCAAGTAGGCGATGTAAGGGCTCAGCAATAGATGCTTTGTGAGGTAGAAACATGTGGTAAAAGTTAATAAGGCCAAGGAAGGCCTGCAAATCTGCCTTGCATCGAGGTTTAGGGGCTTCATTGATTGCTTTAACCTTGGCATCAGTAGGATGGATGCCATGCTTGTCAATCATATACCCCAGGAACTCAACTCTGTCTGTTTTGAGTGTACATTTGTCTTCCTTGACTTTTAAACCCGCTTTTCTGAATCTGGTAAGGACTTCTCTGAGTCTTTCTTGAAGCTGAGTGTCATTTTCAGCAGAGATTAATAGATCATCAAAATAAGGTACTACCCCTGGCAGTCCTTGCAACATTCTTTCCATAAGGCTCTGAAAATGCCAGGTGCCACGCTTACTCCAAATTGTAGTCTTTACATTTGAAGGCACCTCTATGGGTCACAATTGTTTGTGCCTCTGCAGTGGCATCATCAACTGTTAATTGTTGATATGCCTGAGCCAAATCCAGTTTAGCAAATACTGTACCCCTGCCAAGGGAATGGAGCAGATGATGCACAACTGGTACAGGATATGCGCTCTGTTGCAGCATGGTTAAGTGTCCCCTTGTAGTCACCACAGATTCTCACTGACCCATCAGACTTGACTGGTGTGACTATGGGTGTTTCCCATCTGGAGTGGTCAGTAGGCTCTAAAACCCCTTGAGCAATGAGTTTATCTAATTGTGCATCAATTTTTTCCTTTAAAGCAAATGGGACCCTCCTGGGCTTTAAACGAATTGGGGGCACCTTGGGGTCTAGGCTGAAAGCAATAGGGGTCCCCATATACTTGCCCAGTCCTTCGCTGAAGACCTCTGGAAACTCAGACTTCAAGGACTCTTCCCAGTCAGAACTGCTCACGTGATGGATGCCAGTCACCTCGATGCCAAGTGGCTTGAACCACTCAAGTCCCAGCAAACTTGGGCGATCCTTGTCCACGATGGTCAGGGGCAAACGTTTGGTGTGGCCTTTAAACTGCACGTTGAAATCTCTCGCTCCAACTACTGGAATCTTGTTCCCTTGGTAGTCTTTGAGAGTCAGTGCTTGCTTCTGGAAATGCTTTTTCTGAATTTTGGGAAAAAGTCTGTGGATAGTGTCCCATGACACCATAGATAAATAAGAGCCTGAGTCCACTTCCATTTGGCAAGGCCTTCCTTCAATAAACACCTTCACATGTACTTTTCTGCTTTTTAAGGGTGAAGAATGACCAATAGTGATTGTTTGGTGAGTTTTATTCTTGCCATTTGCTTCTAAATTTCCCCCATTTTTTCAAGGAAATTGTTGGGCTTAAAGTCTCTATCAGGGAATTTCTTCCTAGCTGGTGGAGTTCTGGATGATTTGCAGACTCTGGCTATGTGACCCCGTTTCACAACGTAGGCAAATGGAGTCAAAGAACTTGCAATCAGTGCGGGGTGGCCCCCACAGCCTCTGCAATAGAACCCTTGCCTGTTCTTCCCAGAGTCTTTTCTTTTCTTCTCCATTCTGAGTTTAAAATCCCTCCTCTGCCTCACTGCCATCAGAATCAGAGTCTATTTGTTCAATGAGTAGATGTGGATTTATCCCCATCAGAATGGCTTGAGGCCTGGCTTGAGGCCTTGTTAATCTTTTCATGGCCGCTGCTGAGGACTTGGTGGCTTCGCTGAAACAGCTTCTTCAATGGCCTCTTTAAACGTGATCTTAGGTTTCATTAATAGTTTGCTTTGTAAAACCTTATCTTTAAGGCCTAAAACAAACCGATCACGCATGGCCTCTTCTAAGTTGGTAAAGTCACAAGCACCCCAATGTCCCTTAAACTTGCCATGAAGTCATTAACATTCTCGCTATCCCCTTGATCCCGACGGTAAAATTCGTGTTCTTAATGAGGCACGATACTTGTGGGGTAATGGGCTCTCAAAAGTTTTTCTAAATCGGGCCATTCCATTACCTTCAGCTCTGCTGCTCCGCCAACGCCTTCGCCATTTTGAAGACTGCGGACGCAGTGCGTGAGAAAGACCGCCCTCTTCCGTCTCTCGGGGATGCCGGCGAGATCGTTCCCCTCCAGGAACATGTGGAAGCGATCCGCGATTCCCAGTCTTCCGTCGCCGGATCGAACGGTGCTGGGGGGGTGTTCAGCGCAGCCATCTCGCTCAGTTGCTTGTTAAACCTACATACATAACAGAAGATGTCTTAAATAACTTTATATCTCAAAACGTTGGAAAGCAACTGTCCCAGGTGGAAGGAGGACTAAAGCTGGAAATTAGCCTGAACTCTTTATGTAAATATAAGGGAACAAGATCTGACCCACCCCGTTGAATTCTTTGTGGCAGCCCCTCAAATACTGGAATATTGCTGTCATCCCTAGTCCTTCTTTTCTCTAGAGTAGCCATACCCAGTTCCTGCAACCATTCTTTATATGCTTTTGTTTCCAGGCCTGTAATGATCGTAGTTGTTCTTCTCTGCACTTTTTCCAAAGTCTCAACATCTTTTTTGTAACGTGGTGACCAAAACTGGATGCAGTATTGCAGATGTGGTCTTACTAAGTTTTTATAAAGCAGTACTAATACTTCACATGATTTTGATTCTGTGCCTCTGTTTATACAACCAAGGATTGTATTAGCTATTTTTAATACACTGGTGGGTTTGGTTGTTTGCACCTGACTTTATAGAATTACTGTAACATGCAAATTTCTGACCATTTACACTGCATGTTAACACATGTTCATATTATGCATTGTTTGAATTTTAACAATGGCCAATAGTTTTCAAAAAGATTTAATGTATTTAGTTACTTAAGACTAATTACAGAAATACTGAAAATTTAATTCTATGATATTATAAAATGCCTATTTATCACAATTTTATTTTTTCTCTTATTTTTCTTTTCTTGAAAATGATTAATAAAAATGTAATTAAACAGAAATTAAAATTATGCAGAATGCATGATATTTGTTGGTCAAACTTAGATCTGTGAGCAAATGCATTCAAAAAAATCATATAATTTTATTTCAGTTTTCAAATTCTTTTTGTATATTTTGGTTTGAAGAACTTGTAACTTAGAAAAAAAAACTTGCCAAAGCATCATAAGTCACATAGTGGAGTTATTCATTATTAGGGATAATGTTTCAATTTTGAAATTCAGGGAATAGCATAGTTTTAAACTCTGTTCCTTACATTCTAACATTTATCAGAATCTATGCTGCTTTGACTGCTCCTAAAATAACAATAAAGAAAAATGGATCGATTGACACCAAGAACAGTTTATTTATCCTTTAGTCACACTTCACTAACAAAATCAATACCTTTCTAAAATATCTGATACTTCAGTGGTTCAAATAAATAGCTGACATCCTTGAAATGAGTACAGGAGAGAGCTTAGAGAAGTAGCAGCATAGATATTTAGCGTTTATATTGATCTTGCTTTGAATACTTGTGAAATTTTTATGTGTAGATAAAATGTATGAGCCTTTTTATGAAGAAAACACTCCTATAGCTGATATAAAGACGTATAAAAGGAAAAGAGAACTGATTCTAGAATCCTGTTGTCAGACTGTATGTTTATTTTAAAATTAGAGATTGTGAACTAGAGTGTTTTTTATTAAGCCCCTTTTTTAAAAGAGTGTGTAGTTTTGTGTGATTTATTTTTTAATAAGAGATATTGACATTCACAGTATAAAACTTGCAGTTTTTTTTAAAAATCTGGTTCTCTAATAGCTTGCTGTAAAGATGAAATAAACAAGACAGTGTTATTACAGAAATGCAGAACATTGAAATGGGTCATAACCCTGAAAGTTCATCCATGTTTCTTAATTGTACATAATGGAAATAATAGCATTACGTTTATGGCAAAGCAAAGTTTTGGATCCATTAATTCAATCTTTTCATAGAAAGATAGAAAATAAAAGTAAAGATGCAAAAGAAAAGGACACATTATGTTTTATAGAGGAGTATCTATAGTAAAAATTCAGTAATGGAAAGTGAGAAAATAGTTTCTCTTGATATAGTTATGAATGCTATTTTTTTACTCCTGGTTGTATTATATACAGTTATTCACATTTGCAAGTTTGAAAACATTATATCAATGCTTCTGAAACGTTTGCATTCATTCCCCTGCTTATCAAAAAGTCCTTATTCATTATTATCCAAAACCACTTATCAAAAAAATCATCTTTATCATTTTAGGTAAAACATAACTACCCAGAAAAACACAGGTTTGTGTGTCGTTACCAGTGGTGGGATTCAATTTTTTTTACTACCGGTTCTGTGGGCGTGGCTTGGTGGGCATGGCAGGAGAAGGATATTATAAAAGGTGGTATTTGCTGGTTCTTCGAACTACTCAAAATTTCCTCTGCTGGTTCTCCAGAACTGGACAGAACCTGCTGAATACCACCTCTGGTCGTTACCCAGAGAAAAACATTTTTACACAATTTTGGTCAATTAAACCCAGATTTGGGGATCATTTTCCAGATGTTTACACCTGACTAGTCCCATTAAAGTGAAGGATTTGTGGCTCAGTATCAACAATCTGCTGTCACAATAATCCTGTGATAGTAGTATCTTCCGAAGCAGTGAACATGTGAACAGTGTTTATAGCAATAGCACTTACATTTATATACTGCTTCACAATGGTTTACACAGTGCTTTACACTGCCTCTCTAAGCAGTTTACAGAGTCAGCATATTGCCCCCTAGCATTCTGGATCCTCATTTTACCAACCTCGGAAGGATGGAAGGCCTCATTCCTCTCTAAGGAAATTATGCCTTTGATACTTTACATCAGCTGGTATTTGGAGTTTAATAGCACCTGAACAAGATTACTCTTTCCCTGGGATTCTGACTGAAGACAGATTGTTTGATTGTTTTCCTTAACTTTTATCGGTTCATCTGATTCCCAAAGACCTGGGAAAGGAAATAATGATTTGTATACATTTTTAGTCTTTCCTCAAAGCCTATCCTTTGTTATCACTTTGACTATATAAAAGTCTACATTGGAAATGAATGGATTATTGGTGTATAGTAGTGTTTCTCAATCTCAAACCCTTGAAGATGTGTGGATTTTAATTTGTCAGGGAAATTGTGCTGATATATTACTTAAAAACTACAACTATAGTGATCTATTTTACTACATCAATATTAAATGTATTTGCACTCGTAAATGAATATCAGAAAATCTCATTTCTGCATTAATATATTCTAAAAAAAGGACTTTATTATTTTAATGATTTTTAACTTATACTTCACAAACAATGTTGTGAACCATTCCAAGTTGTGTTTCTTATGATGGATGACCCTATATAATTTTTAAAATAATAAAAATGTACATAGTGATGAATGTTTTATACTAGGCATACAGACAGATACATACATTAAAATAACAATGTGATAAATGAAAGACAAAAAATTTGAAGGAGTCTGACTACCATATTAGTGCAAGAACTATGAATTAAGTTGCTTTGCTTAAAAACAAAAGAAAATCCTTGAACATACCCTAAATATAATAGTATTTGATTTTGTGTATTAAAACATAAAAGCAATAAAATATGCTGGTTCACTTCTTTATTTAGAATGGTTATTAACACCAAGAGTAATACTTTTAAAAGGTCAGGTGGCACAATGCAGCACCATCATTTTTATGACCATCTAATTATTTAATTTATCTTGTGTCAGTAGATGGAGATTTATTTATTTATTTATTTATTTATTTATTTATTTATTTATTCGACTTATATGCCACCCCCTCTCCCAAAGGACTCATGCTCACAACTAAAATACAGTACAACAATAAATTACTTAAAAATTATATTAAACAAGTTATAAGCCGAATAAGCAATTAAAACCCCCAAGTTAAAAGTCACATAGCCCAGATTGTAAAAACAGCCAGGTTTTTAACTCGTGGCGGAAGGTGCAGAGATCGGGAGCCAACTGGAGCTCCAGCGGAAGAAGATTCCATAGAGCGGGGGCCACCACAGAATAGGCCCTCCCCCGGGTTCCCGCCAAGTGACATTGAGTCGCAGACGGCACCCTGAGGAGACCCCATCTGTGCGCCCATACAGGGCGGTTGGTACTTGATGCTGGGAGGAGTCGTTCTCGTAAATATCCTGGACCCATGCCATGCAGGACTTTGAATGTTAAAACCAGCACCTTGAACTCACCCGAGGGCAACCGGAAGCCAATGCAGGCCATGCAGGAGGGGTGTGACATGGGAGTATTGGGAGGCTCCCATCACTACCCACGCGGCCGCATTCTGCACCAGCTGAAGCCTCCAAGTGGTATGCAAGGGCAGCCCTAAATAGAGAGCGTTACAGTAGTCCAGTCGGGAGACCACGAGCGCCTGAGTGATCGTGCGCAGGGCATCCCGGTCCAGATATGGGCGCAACTGGCGAACCAGCCGGACCTGGGCAAAGGCCCCCAGGGTGTGAACAGAATCCTTAAATTACACAAATACTATGGAGTTATTCAGCAGTGAAAGGAATGAAATAAATGTTAAAAAATGTTCTAACACAATACAAAGACGTATTTGAATGAATCAAACTTTGCTATTTAATTTACATATGGAGGGCTTATTAGGATGATGAATGACACTGCTGAAGAACAAAACATATTTCTGAAACAAAAGAACATCTCCGTAGCCTAATAACATTTTATGCCAGCACTTATATTTATCAGAAGTAGATGCTATTTATCACTATGATTATTTAAAAATCATTTTTATTGTCCTTTGTTCTTCCCTCTTCTGGGAATTTTAATTCAGAGTTTTGACACCTGCTTATTAACTTCCTTGAAATATGAAATACAAAGGCATCTGCTGTGTAAAGAATTCTAACTAGCATGTTTATATTACTGGCAGCTGTACACAAATTAGTTCAGTTTGGATTTATTTTTCTTCAGAATAGAAAGCATCTCAGGCAGGTTTGCCTCAGCTTACATATATTTTGTGATGCCCGAGATTCAGAGCAGGTGCATCTACAGTGATTTGCAAAATCTGCATGATGGCTAACACATTGTTGTGATTGAAGCCCTACCCTGCGCACAAAAAGGGTGGTGCTTAAATTTTGATGATTACCATCTCGCAGATTTTAATAGTCTCCATGGAAAGCCCTGATTCAGGACTAGAATTATGAATTAATAAGGATTATTCTTATGCAAGTTCACTTGTTATTTTACAGAATGTCAAAAATTATTTAATTGTCATATCAATCTGCCTACACAGATAATCAAACTAAGCAATTTCAATAACTTGATCAGTGCATTTTATGTTCACATTATATTGCCACATTTGTTCCATAATGTCTCCTTTAGTTATTGACATTTCAATTCCCATACTCTAGGATACTTGCTCACAAAGCTTTTTTTTTTCACAATCCATACAATGTAGTCTGCACTACTATTACTGTTAATCTTTTCATTACTCCTTATCACCCATCCCCTCCCACTTGTGACTGTATGACTGTAACTTTGTCGCTTACATCCTTACGATCTATATTGACTGTTTCCTAGTATGATTTGATTGCTTATTGTACCCTATGTCTATCATTAAGTGTTGTACCTTATGATTCTTGACTCTTGATGAATGTATCTTTTCTTTTATGTATATATACTGAGAGTATTTGCACCAAGACAAATTCCTTGTGTGTCCAACCACACTTAGCCAATAAATTATTCTATTCTATTCTATTCTATTCTATTTGTTATTTCTTCTCTATTATCCTATCTGGGTGTACGTATTTATAAGGATAAAATACATTAATGAAGGTTTGAAGGTTTTAAACAGATGAAACACATGAAAAAAATTATGCAATTATATTGTTGTTATTATTGTAATCCTACCCAGATACTTATTCATAAGTAACATCTATTTAATTTAATTTAATTTAATATGTCTGCTCATTGGTAAATGTGCATCAATTCACACAGAGACACATACAGTATGTATTATTCTAAGCAGAGCAAATCTGGATCTGGTGTTTTTCCATGTAATTCGATTTTGTATGGTTTAGGAGCATGAAATGGGAAGAAGGAATTTCAATACTTTTTGCTTATGAAAAGAAGCATACTACTGATAAACAACAAGATGACTTGAAGTGAAATTTTGCCCCTTGAAGTGAACTTCCTTGTCATGATACATTACAGTGACAGCTTTTATTTTTAGTATGTAGGGATCTTATAATAGGAAGGGAAAATATTTGCATCTAGCATTTTCTTTCCATGAAGTCGTAATATCTCCTGTGAGATTTCAAGCAGTTTAACTTAACTAAGAAGCAGAACCTTCATTATGATAAATGTTTTAATTAATGTTTATCAGGACAAAACTAGAGCAATAAATATGTAGGCTTTGTGGACAGTATTTTTTCTCCAGCAAAAAATAAAATAAAATAATCTGCTTTCGTCTCCCTAGTCATGTTTAAAAGTTTCTGGAAAACTTGATTCTTTCCCCCAGTCTTGAATTAGGGCAAGGCTGGGCAACTATGGCCCTTTTACTATCTGTGGATTTCAAACCACCCCCCCACAATTCCTGGCTGGCTCAGGAATTCTGGGGGTTAAAGTCCACAGGTCATAAAGGGACCATTTTTGCCCACCCCTGGGTTAGAGTATATGGAGGGTCCAGTGTGTTTCATTTAGGACTTTTCCCCACTTGTCAAATTGTGTTAATGAATGTTGTAAATTGAAACCAAAATGGAAATATGGCTGACTACACCAAATCATATGAATTTAAAAATCCTTCAATTTTCTTACAATGTGGAGTCCTTGGTGCATTTTGAGTTATACTTTTACAATGCAAGTACAAACATTTGGGGGTTCTTTTTTGGGGTTATATTAATCTCATTCTTAAATTATAAGGAGTATATTTTATATTTTAAAAAACTGGGATACATTGGTTTTTTTCAAGATCAAATATTTTAATATTATTTGATAGTTCAGTTATACAATGGAGATGGTAATCTTCATGCTGTTTTAGTTTCATCTGCAGTTGAATTGTTGCTTTTATTTTAAGTGCAGCCAGTATCAGTTAAGATACTGTTTTGGCAGACTGTGTCAGTACATGTAAGTGTTATTTAACTTTAAACATCTATATAATATCCATGAGACTAAATTATATAGTAGTCATTTAATTTCAATGACTGTTATAGCAAAGAAGTCCCCAATGCATTATGGCCAACCTGTGGTAGGGCACTTTTAATTTAAATGCTCTTTGGCAGAGAGCATATCATAATATTTCTGATGTTATATTTGATGAAAAAAGCAACACTTAAATTTTTTCCTTACCTCTTACCATTTTTGAAAAGAGGCATATGTAATAATTGTATATTCATCTTCTCAGATATTCATCTTTTCTGTTCTATTTTAAACATACATGAATACAAGCCTTCTGGCAACATGTATGCAATGCTGGTGGATTGCTTCTGGAAATCATGACATTTAAGAAAAATTGCATGATTTCCAGAAGCAATCCACCAACATTGCATATATGTTGCCAGAAGGCTTGTATTCATGTATGGTCATTAATTCTAACTTTATGTCTATTTTTTCTTTGTTTACAGGACAGTGGAGTAGTTGACGATGACTGTGTGGAAGAAATTTTACGGGTAGGACTAAAATGAATTCTTTAGTTATTTCATAATTTAGGATGTGTCTTTTTTGATGCTAGTTAGAAAAATGTTTTAGTTTAGTTAGACAAATCTAAATTGCACTTTAATCTAATTCTTCCTAATTTACTGTTTGAAAATTAACATGTGAAGTGTTCTCAGTATTGTGTGATTAAGTTGTCCAGTCAGGTAATTCATACACAGATATACATCTTTGCCTAAGCTGATATATTCAATGAGTGAAATTACTGAAACTGTTGTACAAAAATAGTATCAGGTTTCCAAAGGAATATAAAGCATAACAACTTTATACCCTTTATAAAAATTGGAAATTGATATACAAACAATATGAAATGAATTAAAGAAATGAGAAACTATGAAATTAAGACATTTGCCCATTGCTAATGCCTGTTCAGTTTTTAATTAGTTACATTTAGTAATTAATTTTCATTCATTGAAGTCATCTCATTTATATAATTTACAAATAAAGAAGTAATCATTTGAACTACCAAAATTTCCCAATACTAATTTATTTCTTATTAATTGGAGAGATAATGGATCTTGTTATTACATACTTTCAAACTTATCCAAAGTGGCAGACTCTTGAATGGAGCAGATTTTCTGTTCTTTAAATAAAGTTATTGCATAACTTCCTGTCTGGTGGGTCGTTTACACCTTCATTAGCAATATTAGCATGATAGTGGGTATGGACTAAGCGGGAGGTTTTGTGTTCCTAAAAAAAGGTGTTTGACTTAAATAGCAATAGAATGTCAGCTTATATACCACTCCACAGTGCTTTATAGCACTAAGAATTTGGGAAAATCTGCTACTTTCAAATTATATTCAAATTCAAATTAGAATGAATACATTTCCCTCTCAAGATGATATGTATGGCTAGTTGAACCAGAACATGGACAACATTATGTACTTAAATAGACAGTTTTCAATACAATTAATGCAGTTTATCACTGCATTCATGTACAGTTTATCCCTAAACTGAAAATAGACTACTTATATAATGCACAATTTATGTATATACAGAGTCTGTGAAAAAGAAAACCACAGATAAAAACACTGTATATTTTAAAAAGTCACATAAGCTCAGAAATGGAATGATAAAAAAAATGTACCAAAAGGAAAAACTTATAAAAATGGAACTTGACAGATTGATTCTTCATTAATGATAAATTAATCCCAACTACCAAAAATGTTGTAAAAAAAAGTGTAAAAAAAATCAGTGTAAAAAACAAAGTTGAATTCACACAATTTAAAGGGAGCAATACAATTTTTCTTCCTTTATTTTATTCTATTTTACTCCCCAAAATTCCAGTTGATTAAATATTCAAATATTTTGGATGTGTCACTTTTATTTCAAAAAATTATAATCTTATAAAATATAAATAAATCCATCACAAGACTGAGAAAATTACATATATGCTAGCCACCCAAAAGAAGATGTAGATGAACTGAAGTTTTTTGCTAGCGTCTGAAATGATTGATAAGTTCAAATAAGAGTTTTCTGACTTTTCAAAAGAAATATCTAGGAAGCTTAGTGCTGACTCCTAGAGCAAGTAAATAGTATTTTAAAAACATAATAAATTATATCTCAACTCAAAAGTAAGTACATCTAAACCTAACAATGTTATGATGAAAATGAATTCTGATATGGGGCAATGCATGTAAAATTCTTAGCTGCTTATGGGAAAGAAATAGAAAACTAACACTGGCAACTTCGTATAAAGAGAACCAATATCAAATGTTTTACAGGTGGCATCTTCCGTCAACTAGATTGGCCAAAATTAGTAAAAGTATATCACCACATTGTTGGAAATGTAACATAGAGATAGGGACCTATTATCATATGTGGTGGAAAGGTATAAAAGCAAAAAAATACTGGTGGAAAATAAAGGTTTGGATAGAAAAGATGGTTAACCAGAAAGTAGAGTTCAGACCAGAAACTTTCTTACTGGGAATTATTAATGAGAAATACAGTAAAGGAACAATATATTTAATGATACATATAATAACAGCCGTGAGATTGGTGTATGCCCAAAACTGGAAGAATGAAGATACCCCTACAGAAAGTGAAATAATAAGGAAAATAGTCTGTGCAGAGATGGACAGACTAACTTTAGAAACCAAAGAATTTGGTGAGACAGAGTATTATGAAGTCTGGAGAAAATGTATCAATGGCTAGAGTCAAGGAAAAAGAAAGAAAGGGTTGACACTTTATAGGAATGAAAGTTAAAGTTTTGTAAACCAAAGAGAATGGAATATAATGGACAATGGCCTTGGTGGCTCAGGCTGTAAATGCCTGCTCTTAAGATCCAGCTGTCTACAATTACTGTAGGCTCGAATCCCACCAGGCTCAAGGTTGACTCAGCCTTCCATCCTCTCGGGGTAGGTAAATTGAGGACCCAAGATTGTTGGGGGCAATTAGCTGACCTTGTAAAAATGCCGCTTAGTAATAAGCAGGCATATACAATGGAATGAAGGCTATTGCTGTGCACACTGGGTTGTATCCCAAAAATTGTAAGCCGCCCTGAGTCTTCGGAGAAGGGCGGCATATAAATGTAATTAAAAAAAACCAAACAAACGAGATGATACGAATGCATGAGTATAAAAGACGGTTGTAAATATGTATATAATTGTATATAAATGTAAATAGAAATAATATGCAGCTAGCACTATACTAATAACATAAGGCAAAAAGGAAATTAACTGTTATGTGTATCTCTATACTATAGCTTGTATGGCCAAAATGATGGCCAAGAAAGTTGCACTGTGTTCAATTGTTTTTAATGTTTATTCAATAAAATTTATTATAAATAAAAAAATTTTTAGCTGCTTTATTGTTCTTTTAGTTAAACCAGTATTTTCAGAATAGATTACAATACAGATCTTTTGTAATTTTGTGCACGAATAACTTGACAACCCTTGATCTTATCTTTCATAGTAAACATAGGAATTGACATTTGCTGTATGTTGAGTAGTACTTTAATTTTCTAAGATGTTATTGATTGGTACAATGTTGAGCATTTAAGAAAAATTTAGGCATCTAATATCTACTGTTCATTCCCTGATTACGTTTTTGGAGGTCAGGGCTTTCATTTTGATATTTAATGAATAAAATGTCTATGCTGCAGGAAATGAAGTAATTAATTGTGAAAAGACATAATTAGCAATGACTAAGTAAGAGAATCAAAATATAGAATCATCCAGGAATGTACTAATAATAACATGATTTTGTCACTTGCTAAAATACTGTATTAAAATATGCAAATATTTATCTATATTTTTAAAAGAAAGAAAATCAGTACACACTGTAAATAAAGATTCTTTTAACTAACTAAAATATGAAATCATATAGAAAGTAAATTTAGATATGAACCTGAAAGTAAAATGATTATTATTATTATTCCTGTTAAAAAGAGCTTAAATGTATGCATGGACTGGGATTTGTATTAAGAAATTAATCTATATCACAATTCACTTGCCTTGCATTTACATATTGTTATATTTTTCATTACATAACAATGTCTCTCACCTTTTATTTGTCTTTGTGTAACTAGCTGTCTAGGTTATCTCATTATTCTGTCTAACAAATAAGCTACTGGCAATCTAAAACAATTGTTTTAAGAAGTAGTAGCACTAAAAATGTCTCTATTTCATGTTATTTCTACTATCATATACAGATTTGTTAACTTGTTAATCTATTAGGCTTCCTGGATAAACTAGACAGAAAATACATCTAAATGAGTTAAATCTATTTTATTTTAAAGCTACATTAACAGAATCTTGCAAGGATGAAAAAGCAAAACGTTGCCACTTTTAACTGCTTGTTCCATTCAAAAATCCTTTCTAAGTTTCTTTTTCTGACATTTAAATCACTGGGGGATCCTTTTGCTCTTTTCTAATTGTTTCCTGGACAGTACCCCTTCCCTCCTTTCCCCAAGGTCATTCCCATAATCCATTACAAATCACAACATGAATGAAGAGAACTTCCTTTCATGATTTTTGGAAATATTTTATTTTTCTTCACTGATGAAGAAATGGCTAATACAGTGATCTTCCTTTAACAACTACTGTTAATGTTTGGCCCTGGTCTTCTCCTACACAGGTAGGTTCTAGTACTTTTGCTTGATTCACAGTTACGATGTCACAGCATCCCACAGTCATGTGGTTATCATTTGCGATATTCTTTGTGGGCTTCCTATAAGCAAAGACAAAAAGGAAATCAGCAGAAGTTTGCAAATGGCAAGCAACTGTAGACATCCTTACTTAATGTCCCATGATGATTTGCTTAATGATGACAGCTGAAAGTGCCAGAATTTCTGTCATGTGATGTCACACTTTCCAGTCCCAATTGTCATCATTAACTGAGGACTACATACAGTATAGTGCTTTTGTTATCTATTAGCCTAATATTTTTTCATTGTCATAAAACATTTTATAATGGGATATGTAATACTATGTTACTTGCCATACTTAGCCAACTACAGTTTGTCTAGCAAATTATTTAAAAGTCAGTACAATGTTAGTAACAATATTAGTGCTTTTTTGCATGTATGTGTATGTATGTACGTAATGTTCTTGAATAAGAAACAGATGTTCCAATGAACCTGGGTTAAAGAATGTACTATACACTTTAATAGTGCACTCTAGATCACGGGTGTCAAATTTGTGGTGTCACATTGCTGTCATGTGACGTTTTGTGACATTTTCCCATTCATGGATGGGAAAAGAGATGGGCATGGCCTATGCGTGACACATTTGGCCTGCGGCTGCCAGTTTGACCTGCTCTAGATGAAAAAAAAACAGTCATTTTATTGTAACTTGCATTCAGGTGTATATAAAACTGAAGTCTTAACTGTATAGAAACTGATTATGATGTATTTATTTATTGAACAATAAAGAAACAGATTAATACTGAGCTTTCCAAAGATATTTTAGTAAAACAAGAATTTGCAGGTAGTATTTTTAAAAAATACTTTTAAAAAAGTCTCTAGGTAAGATAGCCAAATTGAGGTAGTTAATGGGATTTTACACTTTAATATAGAGTTGATTCACTTATGTTACTAAGCCAAAATATAGTTTTTTAAAATTTTAGGTTGGTGTGATATATCAATCCAGCAATTATTTGTAAATCATGTTTTATTCACTTGGAAGCTTGATTCTTTCTAAGATTTATTGGAAAAGTGTCTGGCACTTCATTTCTTGCTCCTGCTGCTGCTGCTGTTATTTCTACAAATTCTTATTTAATGATTAAATAAGATCAGAGTTTTACTCCATTAGCTAAAACAAAAACAAAACACATAATTGTTTAACAATCTGTATTATAGAAAATGGAAATTTAAGTAGTCTCTATGGATTTTTGTTCTGGAGGAATGCATTATAAATGCCTTGTAAGGTGCTCTTTTCATATGTGGAAGAAATTACCACCATTGTACATCTTTTTATATCTTGTTGCTTAGCAACATATCATGGAGTGGGTATTACAAGGTGTCTGCTTTCTTGTTAGAAATGTGTATGTTTCTCTTTAATCCTATTAAATTAACACTGTTGTTTATATTTTTCTGGCTCTTTTTGTATTGATTGATTGAGGTTTCAGATACTAAATTTAGAAGAGGTCTATCAGATTTTTATGAATTGGATCTTGCACTTGTAATTTAGCCTGTGTGTTTTTAAGTTAGTTCCTTATTTGCAAGTTAATCACTCTTGTTTTTACACAGGGATTTAAATAGTTATATCCACAATCATAAAGATAATTGGACCAACGAGTTAGGCTTATTTTTTAATCTCATGATATAATATATCAAAGCTCCCACTACCTTTGATCCCAGGGAGTTTGAGTAGAAGAAATTTGCCATTCATTTTATTTTGTGAACACTTGAAGAAGCCTTAAAAGTTGCACTGTGCCTCCATAGATCAGAAATTATAGAAAAATAATGGGGGGAAAGATAAAAATAGCTGTATGTAATAGAAAAAGAGAATCTTCAAAAAGCTGAATAACCTTGATAATCTTGGATAAACTTAAGAGAGTCACTAAGCAGAGAGGAAATCTGAATGCATAAATCTATTTTGCAGTGTACAGACTTTGGGGGGAAGCATAGGTGCAATAGCAAAACAAAAACAAAAACATCCTAGTATTTCTAACATTGTAGATCAGGGGTGTCAAACTCAAGGCCAGCGGGCCATACATGGAGAGCTGCAGGAGGCCATCTTGGGTGCTTAGATCTGGCCTGTGGGGCCACTCTGAAAACAGCAAAGGACCAGCCTTTGTGGCACTGCCAGCGAAAATGGACTTAGGAGGCTTGTGCCCTGCCCTCCCATGCTCTATTTTCAGCTGCAACAGCCTCCTGCAGCCCTCCACCTGCGGCCCCTCAGATCCATTTTCACTCAGATCCATTTTCAGCTCCATGCCCACCGTCACCCCCACCCCCATCCAGGAGTGTCCAGATTGACACACCATCCTGGTCTTTCTTTTTAAAAAATTGGTTTTGTAATTTTTTTTAAATTTTCCCCTTCATGGGCCTTCTTTGAGCTCCTGTTCTCACCAAGGCTTCCTGAGACACCAACAAACACATGTTAAATCCCAAACCCTTTTATTTTAGTTCAACAGCTGTGAATTATCATTATTCCCAGCCCATAATGAGACTCAACCAGTTATAAATAGTCCCATGGAAATCTGCCAAAGTTCTTCGGGAGAAGTCTGATAAGAACGCACCTTTATCTTTCTTGAAGTGCTGCCAATGACTAAAATACCAATTAGTCTTTCAAAACCAAATGGAGCACAAATTCATCATAGAGGTTCCAAACCAATCAGAGCGAACAACATTAATTTCTGTCCCTTTGCACTTCCTTTATATCTTATGGGAGGGGCAATCACCTCCAAGTCTTACTCCCAAGTCACCCCTTTTGTCTTAACTGCTCTTGCCTTCTGGCAGCTCTGCATACACGCGCACTGGAAACAGGCTCCCCCTGTTCTTCTACCTCGCTGCTGTCAGATTCTGGAGGCTTTAGCACATAACTCCCAGGTGGCCCTGGCCCCATCTCTGCATTGGACACAGGACAAACATCCGAGTCCTCCCCAGACTCCTGGACTTGCCCATGTTCTTTCCCACTGTCCGATTCTGCTGCTGTCTCTGTAGGCTGCCGGTGGACCACAACAGCTCCATGGGCCCTGGAACAATGTACTTGCTGAACCCCGCTCTCCTCAGGCCTGCTTACAAGGTCCCTTCCAACTTTGTTAATCTGTTGTAAATATGCTTCCCTAAAAGACATCTATGATCACTTTTGAAAGACTGAACATGTAAGTCACAGCATGTTTAATACAACTAATCTTAAGAATTTAATATTTATCTTTTTCAAATTATTTCAATTTAAGTCAGGGGTGGGATTCAACCAGTGTTACTACTGGTTCAGTGACTACGTTTTGCTGCACGCGCGTGTACAACAACCTTAGGATGTGCTGCCCAGACAGTTGAAAAGCGCTGCACGCAGGCGCGCAGCATTTGAAAAGCCTCTTTTTCCCTGCTTTTTCAACCTCATCTGTGCCGCGCAAAGCAGCTGAGGTTGGAAAAGCCAGAAATAAAGGACAGGTAAGAGCCCAAACAGGTGGGTGGGCCAAACAGCAGCAAACACAGAACCAGTTCGGTGTCTGCTGCTATTCAGAGCTACCGGCTCTATAGAATCAGGCAGAACTGGTAGCATCCCATCCCTGATTTAAGTCCATATTCCTAGGAAACATTCTACAGAAATCTTAGTGCTGTTAAGCTATGATTCTAAAAGGAAAACAGAGGGACGAAATTATTATCATTTGAATATATTTTCCTGCCTAAATATGTTAATAACTGCTTTCTAGAAAATTCAGTCCAATCTCTTGTTGAAAGCTTCCAGTGATTAAGCTCCCACAACTTCCAAAGGCAAGCTGTTCCATTGGTTGATTGTTCTCACTGTTAGAACAGTTTTCCTTATTTCTAGATTGAATCTCTTCTTGATCAGTTTCCATCCATTATTCCTTGTCTGACCTTCGGATGCTTTGAAAATAGCTTGACCCACTCCTCTCTGTGGTAGCCCCTCAAATATTGGAATACTGCTATCATGGCCTAGAGAGCAGTTGGAGGTCCTCCCGGTCTGAATCCGACCGAGCCCAGTTGAGGTCCTTTTCGAGGACCTACCTGGGAGCGACGAGAGTGGCGAAGAGATCTTACTTCTCCACTCATTGCATCCACAGATAATCACCCAGCTGCCCTGTTCAGGGTCACCCGCTCCCTCCTTAATCAGGAGGTGGGGGTAGACCCTCTGCAGGGACGAGCCGAGGAGTTTGGTCAACATCAGTTGGAAAAGATCGCTCAGATCCAGACCGGGTTGGACACCAACTGGCTTGAGTCGGACGTGGAGTCAACGGTGAGTCTTGTCGATGTCATCTGGGAGGAGTTTGACCCTGTATCCTCAGATATGGTGGACAGGATTATGCGGCGGTTGTGTGCCTCCACGTGTTTATTGGACCCATGTCCCTCCTGGTTAGTTTATGCTGCCCATGAGGAGATGTGTGGCTGGCTCCAGGCAGTTACCAATGCTTCACTGCGGGAGGGGTTTTTCCCTGCCGCCTTGAAAGAGGCGGTGGTGAGACCCCTTCTTAAGAAACCTGCCTTGGACCCAGCCAATTTAAACAACTTCCGTCCGGTCTCCAACCTTTGCTTTTTAGCGAAGGTTGTTGAGAGCGTGGTGGCACAACAGCTTCTGGCTTTCCTGGAAGAATCCAAGTACCTAGATCCATTTCAATCGGGCTTCAAGCCTGGTTATAGCACGGAGATGGCATTGGTCGCGCTGATTGATGATCTCTGGAGGGCTCGGGACAGGGGATATTCCTCTGTCCTAGTCCTATTAGACCTCTCAGCGGCTTTCGATACCATCGACCATGGTATCTTATTGCGGTGTCTTCGGGAGTTGGGAGTGGGAGGCACTGTTTTATGGTGGTTCTCTTCCTTCCTCTCAGGACTCATGCAGTCGGTGTTGACGGGGGGCAGAGATCGACCCCGAGGACCCTCACTTGTGGGGTTCTTCAGGGGTCGGTGCTTTCTGCCCTCCTGTTCAACATCTACATGAAGCCGCTGGGTGAGATCATCTGTGGTTTCTGGGTGAGGTATCATCAATATGCTGATGATACCCAGCTTTACATCTCCACCCTGGACCACCTCAGTGATGCCCTCCCCGTGCTCTCCCAGTGCCTGGAGGCGGTGTGGATCTGGATGGGGAGGAACAGGCTCCGGCTCAACCCAGACAAGACTGAGTGGCTGTGCATACCGGCATCTCAGATTCAAGAAATTCCATCTTTGGCCATAGGGGGAGAGGTGTTGCCCCCTGTGGATAGGGCACGCAACTTAGGTGTCCTCCTGGATGTACAGCTCAGTATGGAGGAGCAGGTGGGAGCCGTCGCCAGGGGGGCTTTTGCCCAGGTTCGCCTGGTGCACCAGTTGCACCCCTACTTGGACCGAGATTCCCTACGCACGGTCACTCATGTGCTCGTTGCCTCCCGTCTTGACTACTGCAATGCTCTCTACCTGGGGCTGCCCTTGCGGACTATACGGAGGCTTCAACTGGTACAGAATGCGGCCATGCGGGCGGTGATGGAAGCGGCCTGATTCTCCCATGTGACATCCCTCCTGCGCGATCTTCATTGGTTGCCAGTTGCCCTCCGTGTAAGATTCAAGGTGCTGGTATTAATCTATAAAGGCTCAGGTCTGGCTCAGGTCTGGCATGGCTCAGGTCTGGGGTACTTGCAGGAGCGCCTCCTACCAGCATTGAGGTCCAATCACCCGGTACGCTCCCACAGGCAGGCCCTCCTGGGGGTGCCGTCGGCCAGACAATGTCGGTTGGCGGGCCCCCAGGGGAGGGCCTTCTCTGTGGGGGTGCCCACCCTTTGGAATCAGCTACCTCTAGAGCTGCATTTGGCCCCGAACCTGCGCTCCTTCCGCCGTGATCTCAAGACTTGGCTGTTTGCACAGGCTGGCCTGGACTTAGCAGGGTTAGGAATTTTAATTTAAGGGTATTTTAATTAGATGTTATTATAATTGGATTAGATAATTTGATAAATGTTGTATTTATTGTTTACATATTTTTGTGTAAGCCACCCCAAGTCCCCCTGGAGATGGGGTGGCATATAAATCCAATAAAATAAAATAAATAAAATAAATAAATGTCTCCCCTGGTCCTTCTCTTCACTAGACTAGCCATGTCGAGTACTTGCAACTGTTCATTGTATGTTTTAGCCTCCAGTCCCCTAACTATTTTGGTTGCTCTTCTCTGCACTTTTTCTAGAGTCTCAACATCTTTTTTATAATGTGGTGAGTGGTAACCTAAACTGGATGCAGTATTCTAGGCGTGATCTTAATAAGGCTTTATAGAGTAGTATTAGTACTTTTCCTGAACTTGATTGAATTCCTCTGTTAATGTGATTTAGGATTGCATTGGTTTTTTTGAGTGCTGCCTCACACTGTTGGCTTATATTTAATTGGTTGTCTACTAAGACTCCAAGATCCCTCTCATAGATACTGCTATTAAGCCTGGTTTCACTCAGTCTATATGTGTATTTTTGGTCTTTCTTGGCTAAGGGTAACACTTTACTTTTCTCTACATTGAATTTCATTTTGTTAGATAGGACCCAGTGTTCAAGTCTGTCAAGATCCATCTGGATCTTGAGCCTATCATCTAGGGTGTTGGCTACTCCTGCCAGCTTAGTGTAATCCACAAATTTGATAAGTTCTCTTTCTATTACTTCATCTAAGTTGTTTTTGAAGATGTTGAAGAGTACTGGGCCTAAGACGGAACCTTGTGGTACCCCACTGCTTACTTCCCTCCATGTAGATGGAGTTCAGTTTGTCAGCCTGTTACAAATCCATCTGGTGGTGATGTTGTCTATTCCATATTTTCCTAGCTTACTAAGAAGTAGATTGTGGTCTACTTCGTTGAATGCCTTGCTGAAATCTAAATATATTATGTCCACAGTATTTCTCTGGTCCACTAATTCTTCACTATGTTGAAGAATGAAATAAGATTGGTTTGGTGTGATCTGTTTTTAACAAACCATGTTGACTTCTAGTTATTACTTTAATCATTTCTAGATTTTGGCAGATCTGGTTTTTAATTATCTTTTCCAGTATCTGCCCGGGTATTGATGTTAGGCTGATTGGTCTATAGTTTCCTGGGTCTGTTTTTTTTTCCTTTTTTGAAGATGGGAACCACATCAACTATTTCCCAGTCCTCTGGTAGTTCTCTGGTGCTCCAGGATATCTACATGTCGTAGAACAACCTGTTTCTGACATAAAACAGAAAAAATGAACATAAGGTCTACAGTTTTGATGAGTAAATAGGATAGAGTGTCCCAATATGACTTTAGAGAAAGAGGTAAACCTTATAATTGTGCCATTAAGTTTCCTGACAGAAAGATAGCATGCACATAATTTCTGCAATACAGTTTGTTACTGTTTGCAAAACCCGAAAAAGAATATGTGAATGAAAATGTTTTTCTATACATTAACATCTCAGGATGACTTGTCATCTTGCGTAGTTGATATCAAGTCACTGGAAGTAGAAAAATTCATAAAGCCACTTTTGATTGTGAACTTTAATTTTTCTTTTTGTTTTTCTTTCTGCATCATTGACATTCCTCTCTCTGTATATATTTTTCCTTTTCTCATGCTGGCCAAATTGATCAAAGGACTTTATTTTAATAGCAGGAGAAAATAGTTTTAGGTTTTTCATGTTAGCGTTTGGAATTCTCTACAGATGCTTCAATAAACTATTCAGCTGACCTCTTAATACATCAAAAAATGTTCTGTTTTCCCTGTAAGTACTTTAAATCCCTTGAAAAATTAAACCTCTTTCTAAAGACTGTAACATCTCTATGAAGTTTAAATGTAACTGTTTCAAAGCTGTCATAACATAAAGCTAAAAGCAAAGAATAAGGGATAAATCTGAACTGTTTACTTTAAAAATCTACCATAGCTTTTTTTGCTACTTTAATTAGTAACGAACATCTATAACCAGATGTGATACGCCTGAAATGTATGATTTCAGTATTGGCAGTTCTACCATTTTGTAAAATTACACTAATTGGAATTTCATATTGTTATTTTGTATGTTACTGATCCTCAAAAATCTTCATGTCATTGATGGATAATATTTTTATGGGAATAGAATGGAGGCTCTTTTGATGATGCATAGTCCACATCTGCATAAATATGGATGTGCTAGTCCATATCATTATACATTAGCATTGTATGGTGGCATCATAGCATCCATGAGAATCAGCTCAGCTGATGTCCTGATTTTCTTTTAGATAGAATACCATTCCTGATTTTAATCATATTTGAAATAATCCCTGATTTTAACAGACTTTCCACACAGGAAATTTCCCAAACAGTGCTGGCTATACATCTGTATTTCTTTTACAAACATTTTGCAAGGGATTGGATGTGTGAGGATGCATTGACATAGCGGTGTGGGGAGGAGCTGCAAAAGTGCATGTGCTGCAGGCACAACATATCTGTTAGCTTAGTGGGGAAGGGAAATGGAATGGGAAATAGAACTGAGCTTGAATTCTAGTCTAGGAAAATGTGATGGTTCCATTTACCTTTTAAGAGAGTAACAATACGTTCAGATGGAAAAGAGAAGATCTGAGTCCTCACTAAAACCACTTTAAAAACACTGGAATAGACAAACGCATGCTAGCTGGGTTTCTGAAAATGAATAAACTTATATAATATTAAAGGAGTCCCTGGGGCTTTATAGCTCTGTAGAAAGGCATGGGTGTGAGCTAAGAAATCCCCGATTATCATTTCCTGAAGAAAGAAGTGGAAGGAAACCAATTATGGAGTGATTGGTTTGGAAGCCCTACTCAAATAATTATGTGACTTGTTACATTCAAGGATACAGATAGTTCTCGACTTATGACCACAATTGAGCCTGGAATTTAGATTGTCATTGCAGTTGTTAATATAGTAATGTACTAGTTTGCACAGCTGCTTTTCCTTTCCGTTACTGGTGGTGGGAGATAAGAGTTCAATCTTCTCAGCAGAAAGACATTGTATGGTAGTTGTTTGTTGACACAGGTTTAGATGACATCAATATGCTGTTGCTACTCAACTTTGCATCTCAACACAAATCAACAGGTGATGCCATCAAAGTATTTTTGAGGTGCTTGTAGGCTTTTATGTTTGGATGGGAAAGAATAGTTTGAACTTTAATCTCAGCAAAAGAGGATAACTGGTCTGCTTGTCCTTCACTGAACTGGATTGTAACTTGCAGTTCCTGTTCTGGACTTGCAGTTCCTGTTCAAAAACCAGGTAGCAGCTTTTGCCTTTTCACAACTCTGTCTGTGTGCCAGTTATGACCCCTGGCATGGTTACTGGCTGGCTTCCAGGTGCTATTCAAGAAACTGTCACCTTTACAATCTTCAGGACTTGAATATCTGTAGAATCTCCTTGTGCCTGCTTGATGAGACCATACAGGGTAGTCTCTCTCCACATTTCCTCATTCTTGTATTGCAATCTGCAGGGCGTGCGGCAGCAGTACATGAAGTTTTATGAATTTAGACAGTTATTTTCTTTTTCTTTGAACCATAATTACAGAGGAAGAATTGTGAATGAATGAATGAATAAATGAATATGACTTCTGCCCCTTTCTTGCTGCCCCATATCTGAAACTGGTAGATTGTATAAAGAAAGAGAAATATCCCTCCTCTCATTTAGTTTGTACACCATTTTTAAATGTCAACTCTGCCTGCACTAACAAAAGCCCTACATTTTCTTATGATGTTATCTAGTACTGTCACAGTACTGCCTACTTATCTGTCCCCATCCACACCGGGCAATATTTTAATGATATAATTTTCCAGTGAAGAATTTTTACCCGTGGAGCTGTATTATTCTGTCCCAAGTTCCTCATTTCTGCAATATCTTTAGAGCTAACATCATGGGAGCTGTTGCTGCTTAATTTAATTTTCCAGTACTTTATAAAGTTATACTTAGTTAATTTAGTATGTATTTATCTCCCTGTTCCTCCAGTCATTCTGATCTTCAGGGAACATTCGTTCACTTAAGAGATTGAAACTTATAGGATATCAAGAGTATACTCATGATCTGTGTTCAGCAAGGAGACATGTTCATGATATTCAGTTCCCATCCAGTCTGACAATAGCTTTATTTGTTTTAAGAAGTTTTAATGAATTAATACATTGTAATGCTCCAGTTTTTGAAAACTTTTCTCATATTCATACTATCTTATTCTACTTTTGGGGGCTTACCACAATTGGGTCCCTTTCTAGAGGTCTAATTTGTAAGCACAGATAATTATATCTGTTAAGTTTGCATGAAGAGTCAGACGCGAAGAGCTTCAGTGAAGAGTTTATTTAGTGAATACAGCTCAAATGGACCCAACTTGGCTGGGCTATGGCTGCTACTTATAGCCAGCAGCCGTAGTTGCCAGCCAATCAGAGTGCAGGGTTTTCCCACACTTTTTAAACCAATCATATTTGACAATTTACAAGAACAATTCAAACTAAACCAATAACATTCAAACCTACATACATAACACCCCTCCCCACTAGGTTCAGTCCATACCAAACCCCAACCTATCTAATGTATTCTTTTAAATAGGTGGGGCTCTTATAATGCGTTGAGACCTTCATGGTTCAGAAGTTTTAACATTCTGACCCAGTGAGAGAGGAAATGTGTCTGCTGACATTTCCCCACTGGGACTTCCTGTGAAAGAAGACCCTGTTTGATTGTTAGAATCTGGTCTCTCCTCCCAACCCATCTCCAGCCCAATGTCAGCACCCAAGTCAGGTAGTGATGTACAATCTTCCACTTCTAATGATGGATTTTGGCATTGTGACAGGTTTTGGAATGGTTCCTGTCGTAATGGCTCGTTACACATGGGGTTGATTCTTGCTTGCTGATTTTCCTCCTGTTCCTCCCCTTCCCCCCTAGAATTGACATCAGGTGAGGGAACTAGAGAGGAACAAGTGTGATGTTCCTGAGAGAACCTGGATCTAAGTTGATCAATGTGCCTGCTCCAGAGGAGTCCATCCTCTGTTTGCACCCTGTAAGAACGAGGGCCTGTGATTTGAGTTATCTCAGCAGGAATCCACAATGGTTCACCCATAAGGTTCTTAGCATAAACAGAATCACCCACACTGAATGCGAACTTTGGAAGTGGAATCTAGTGGTGCGTTGGGTGCGTAAGTGGGATGAAGGAGGTCAAGGGAAGACCTAAGTTTCCTACCCATCAACAACTCTGCTGGGGATAAGTTATTAGATGGGTTAGGAGTGATGTGCTGAACACTAAGAATTTTTTCAACTTTCTCAGTGATGTCCCCAGGACCCAGTTGCTGAAGCTTCTCCTTGGTAAAACGCATGCCATCGTTCAGCCCAGCCGTTAGCCGAAGAGTGCCCAGGGGCAGTAAGGGCATGTCTGATACCCTGTTGTGCTAAATAGGATTCAAAAAGGTTGGATGTAAATTGAGGGCCATTGTCAGAGACAAGAACATCTGGTAACCCGTGGGTTACAAAAAGTTTTTTGAGCTGTTTGATGACAGCATCAGTTGTGATGGATACCATGGGGATTACCTCTAGCCATTTGGAATATGCATCTACTATAATAAGAAAGGTGTGCCCTCTGGTAGGGCCTGCGAAATCAATGTGAATCCTAGACCATGGGCCCCTAGGACATTCCCATTCCTGTTTGGGGGCGAGAGGTGGGGCAGGCCTGACTACCTGACAGTTGGGACAAGATGCAACCCAGTTTTCAACCATTTTGTCAATACCTGGTCACCATACATAACTCCTGGCCAATCCCTTCATTCTGACAATACCTGGATGACCCTCATGTAACATTTCCAAAACCTGTTTTTGCAGTTTTGCAGGAATAACCACCCTGTTACCCCACAACATCCTCTTAATACAGATAATTCAGTTTGCCTGGACTTAAAAGGTTGAGCCAGGTGAGGTAGATCTTGAAGAGGCCAACCTTTCTTAATCCAGCCTATAACAGGAGCCAATAAAGTGTCTTTGGCAGTCTCTCTGGCAATTTCAGCAGCATGCACTGGAAGCTTGGCAACAGTTTCTAGGAAAAAGGTGTGTGTTTCAGGTTCAAAGTCCTCCTTGTGGCAAGGTAGTGGGCAACGACTCAGTGCATCAGCATGTCCAATGTCCTTGCCAGGCTTGTGGATAAGTTTGTATGAATAAGCAGCAAGAAATTCAGTCCACCTCAGCATTCTTGGTGACAGGATAGTAGGTGTAGGCTTGTCTCCACAATGCCTAACAAAGGTTTGTGATCTGTAACAATGGTAAATGTTCTCCCATACAGATATTCATGAAATTTCTTAACAGCTGCAACAATTGCCAATGCTTCCTTGTCCAATTGGCTGTAATTCCTCTCTACTTTGGTCAAAGTGCGAGAGTAAAATGCAATAGGGGCTTCTCTCCCTGGGAAGCCTGTGGCTCAAAACCCCCACTCCAAAGGGGATGCATCACAAGTCAGTACAACAGGCAAATTCTCAGAGAACTGTATCAGTACAGCATCAGACGTGATTAGTCTTTTAATATTGTTAAATGCAGATTGTTCTTTTCTGCCCCAGACCCATGCAGACTTTTTGTCTAATAATCTGTGCAGTGGTTCTGCAATGGTTGCCTTCTGAGGTAGGAACATGTGATAAAAGTTAATGAGTCCAAGGAAGGCTTGCAAATCTGTTTTACATTTTGGTCTAGGGGCTTCTTTGATTGCCTGAACCTTGGCATCTGTGGGGTGGATACCATGCTTGTCAATCATATAGCCCAAGAACTCAACCTTGTCAGTTCTAAGAGTGCATTTTTCTTCCTTGACTTTTAACCCCACTTTTTTGAATCTGGTAAGGACTTCTCTGAGTCTCTCTTGTAACTGAGTGTCATTTTCAGCAGAGATTAACACATCATCAAAGTAAGGCACTACCCCTGGAAGTCCTTGGAACATCCTTTCCATAAGGCTTTGAAAGATGCCTGGTGCCACGCTTACTCCAAATTGTAACCTTTTACATTTGAAGGCACCTCTATGAGTCACAATGGTTTGGGCCTCTGCAGTGGCATCATCAACTGTTAGTTGTTGATATGCCTGGGCCAGATCCAATTTGGCAAAGACTGTACCCCTGCCAAGTGAATGTAACAGATGATGCACCACTGGAACTGGGTATGCGCTCTGCTGCAGCGCATGGTTCAGTGTCCCCTTATAGTCTCCACAGATTCTTACTGACCCATCAGTCTTGACTGGTGTGACTATGGGTGTCTCCCATCTGGAGTGGTCAGTGTGCTCTAAAACCCCTTGAGCTATTAATTTGTCTAATTGTGCATCAATTTTTTCCTTTAAGGCAAATGGGACCCTTCTGGGCTTTAAATGAATTGGGGGCACCCTGGGATCTAGGTTGAAAGTGATAGGGGTCCCCATATACTTGCCCAATCCTTCGCTGAAGACCTCTGGAAACTCAGACTTCAAGGCCTCCTCCCATTCAGAGTTGCTCACGTGATTGATGCCAGTCACCTCAATGCTTAGTGGATTGAACCACTCAAGTCCCAGCAAGGTTGGGCGGTCTTTGTCCACGATGGTCAGGGGCAAACGTTTGGTGTGGCCTTTGAACTTCACGTTGAATTCTCTTGTTCTAACTACTGGAATCTTGTTCCCTTGGTAGTCTTTAAGAATCAGTGCTTGCTTCTGGAAATGTTTCTTCTGAATGTTGGGAAGTAGCCTGTGAATAGTGTCCCATGACACCATAGATAAATAGGAGCCTGAGTCCAATTCCATTTGGCAAGGCCTTCCTTCAATGAGTACCTTCACATGTACTTTTCTGCTTCTCAAGGTTGAAGAATGACCAATGGTGACTGTTTGATGAGTTTCATTCTTCCCATTTGCTTCTGAGTTGCACCCCGTTTTCTCACTGAAGTTGTTAGGCTTGAAATCTTTGTCAGGAAACTTTCTTCTGTGTGGAGGAGTTCTGGATGATTTGCAGACTCTTGCTAAGTGACCTCTTTTTCACAACGAAGGCAGATGGTATCAAGAAACTTGCATTCAGTGCGGGGGTGCCCCCCCCCCCCACAACCTCTGCATTAAAAGTCTTGCCTTTTTCTTCCCAGGTCTTTCTTTTTCTTTTCCATTCTGAGTCTATAAATTCCTTCCTCCACCTCACTACAGTCTGAATCAGAATCTATCTGCTCGCAATGAGTTGTTGTGAACTTTTCCACATCAGGATGGCTTGAGGCCTTGTTAATTTTCTTCATGGCTGCCGCTGAGGACTTAGTGGCTTCTGCTGAGGAGGCCTCTTCTATGGCCTCCTTCAATGTGATCTTAGGTTTTAATAACAATTTGCTCTGAAGCACCTTGTCTTTGAGGCCTAGGACAAACCGATCGTGCATGGCCTCCTCCAAGTTGTTAAACTCACATGCACCCCCAATGTCTCTTAAGCTTGCCACGAAGTCGTTAACTTTTTCGCTTTCCCCTTGATCCCGATGGTAAAAATCGTGTCTCTTAATGAGGCACGATACTTGTGGGGCGTAATGGGCTCTTAAAAGCTTTTCTAAATCAGGCCATTCCATTACCTTCACGTCTGCAGCTCCCGCCAATGCCTTTACCATCTTGAAGACTGCCCGGACCGCAGTGCGTCGTAAGGAAGACCGCCCTCTTCCGCTTCTTGGTGATGTCGGTGAGGTCGTTTCCTTCCAAATACATTTGGAAGCGATCCGCATACGATTCCCAATCTTCTGCCGCCGGATCGAACAGGACTGGGGGGGTGTTCAGCGCAGCCATCTCGCTCTTCTGCTTGTCTTCGGCGTCGTCTTCTCTTCAGGGGAATCCCATCCTCGTCACCAGTGTTATGTTTGCATGAAGAGTCAGACGCGAAGAGCTTCAGTGAAGAGTTTATTAGTGACTACAGCTCATAACAGACCCAACTTGGCTGGGCTACGGCTGCTACTTAGAGCCAGCAGCCGTAGTTGCTAGCCAATCAGAGTGCAGGGTTTTCCCGCACTTTTTAAACCAATCATATTTGACATTTTACAAGAACAATTCAAACTAAACCAATGACATTCAAACCTACATACATAACACTCCCCTGTCTGGTCACATTCAACTCTAACGCATCTGTTTCCTAACCAAGGGAGATAGCCATTCATATTCATTTTCCTCTTGTATTTCTCAGCTAACAAATTAAAACAAACTGCATTTTTTTCATTGGCAATTCAAGAGTTAGAATCCACAATTCTTTGAGAAAAGGAGATTAAGCAGACTAAGACTGCGCCCTGAATACAGTAATCACATCATCTCAGCTTGTCTGTGCCAGGCCACTTTTCAGACAATTGTTTTATTACACAGCCCATTGCTTTTGTTTAAGCACCTGCTGTAACTCCTAAATTGATGCTGAGATGAAACTTAGTCATCTTGCAAATGACTAGCCAAATACCTTCAACAATCTGACAAAATATTTAGAAGCAGAATACCAACTTCTATTTATTAGATACATACACAGTCATCACATAATTTCCCTTCAGGGTAAAGAACATTATACACAGCATAGAAAATGAGCAATAAATTATAAGCAAAATAAATTAAAGTCACAACAACAGAAAACTAAAAGAACTATAGTTAAAACCATTTACAGCAACACCATTTATTATACTTTCTGGGGCTTTCTGGTCTTGTGAATTATCCTTGCTTCCACTATGTCCATAAACTACATCATACATTGCTTTTGTTCTTTAAATTTCTCACTGCACTTTTTCTGAGATTCTCACCAATATCATCCCTCCATCCATGGATAACTTTTTCTGGTTTTCCACCATTCATTCTTCCATCATATATTTGTTTTGTGACTCAATCCTCATTCATTTATTTTGTATTCAATCCACATAAATTCAGCATCCATTTATTACTGATCCCATCTTTTCTTGTAATATTTAAGTATTACATTTCCATTCCATTCCCTTTTTAATTTCTTGGTAAACCCAACTCTTACTTCCATATAACAAAAGGACTGAAATGCACTCTTATACATAGCTATTTTTGCAATTTTTTGGAGGGGAGGGGCAGATTCTTTTCCAGATCACCTAATTGCACTGGCTTTCTATTAGTATTTGTCTTAAAATGTCTCAATTTTTTGTCTTCAGAAAATACACTAAAAATACACTAAAAGTCATTGTCATATTGGATTAGGATCAGAGAGACCCGGGTTCAAGTCTAACCTGATCCTGCAACCTGGATAAGTGAGCCAGTAACTCTCTGTCTGTGTTGAGTTCCTGGAGAAAAAGCACTATATAAAAATTGTCTACTTTCTCTGCTTTTTATCATTTATGTATAATTTGCAGTTTTCAGTCTATTATCCCTATGAAACACATCTACCTTGATTTTCAGACATTAATTTTCAGAGCCATACTCTTTACTGCATCATTCTAACATTCATGGCAAAGCATCATCGACGTAGGCACTCTGTAATTTTTGTGGCATCCAATAAAATAAAAGACTGCATTTTAGTGGAAAATAAAACTAGAAAGAAGGATTAAGTGTGATGAACAGGTAGTCCTTGACTTATGATGACATAATTTCTGATGTTAAGCGAGACATTTGTTAAGTGAGTTTTGCCTCATTTTATGACCATTCTTGTCATAGTTGTTAAGTGAATCCCTGCAGTTGATGAGTTAATAACCCAGTTTGTTAAGGGAATCTGGCTTCCTCATTGATTTTGCTCATCAGAGGGTTGCAAAAGGGGATCACAGCAACTATCATAAATATGAGCCAGTTGTCAAGCATATGAATTTTGATCATATGGTCATGGGGATGCTACAAAAGTTTTAAGTGTGAAAAACGGCCATAAGTCACTTTTTTCAGTGCCATTGTAACTTTGAACGGTCACTAAATGAATTGCTGTAAGTCAAGGACTACCTGGTATATAACATACTGTTTTGTCATTACCTGTGAACTGAGTCACTATATTATGTTTATTAATAATAGAAGAAGTTAGGGAAAAACAAACAAACAATGGCTCAAATGACTAGCTGCTGCAAAAGGCACTTTATTTATTTATTATATTTATACTCAGTCTATCTATCACTTGATAATCAGGACAGCTTACAACAGTTCAAAGAATACAAAATGCAAACCAGAACAAGAACATACAAAAACACATGAAAGTAATAAAAAAATCAATTCAATTCAATTAACAGATCAATTGTTAATTAAAAGGCTGGCTGAAAACTTGTGCTTTCATTAAAATTATAAATATTGGTTTGTACTTTGTGACTTGCAAGATTCTGCTACAATAAAATAAATTCACTTCATCTAGTTGTGTTTTCTGTCTGGTTTACCTGAGAGGGCTGACAGAAGGTGAGATAATGCAAAATGAATAGAATCATTTTTCCCCACACATATTGGTATAGCTGGGATTTTTGTTATTAAAAAAACGAATGTGCTAACAACAAAACTGCCACAAAATCCTTTGTTTTAGAATATAGAATTTCAAGTTAAAATATATTAATACCTTATAATATTATATTTTTGAAATTTCTCTCATTTTTTTCTAAGGAAATGACCCATACTTGGCCTCCACCACTTTCTGCTATCCACACACCTGGCAAAGTGGAACAAAACAAGTTTCTGTTCACAAACAAGGTAAATTGCTTTAGTCCAATCATCATTTTCCTCTATTCTGACAAGAAGCACTTCGCTGTAATTTTTGGACAGGCAGTTTTATCAAAAGTGTTTAAATAAAAACACTTTTCCTTGTTTAATGGCTACATTTTGCATTTGAATGTGAATATAAACAAATGGTTTGTGAAAGCAAGGAAATAAAATATATTATCAGAGTTTTTTATGGACTTTGCCATGATATATGTGATAGCATTGATGAGAGTTCTTCTAGGATCCATTTTTTTCTCTAGTAAAACTCTGCACAGTTTGTAGATAAGAAATAAATAGCAGAAAGAAGTTTGAAAATCCAGTAAAAGAGAATATATGTTGCTCGTGAAACATCTGCAAGCAACCAAGCTCACATACGAGAAGGATTCCACATTTCTGAAAATTCTTATATATTGTGAATAGGAACTGGGTTGCTCACAATTTTATTAATGAGCTTTTCCTGGATCCATCTTCTTCCAGGATATACTGTATTTTGCTTTCCAGCTGGCAGCTCTGGAAATCTCTAATATTTCTTCTCCAGTCTTAGCTTCCAAGACCTCTGGGTCAATGATGCATTTTTTGTATTTACATAGATGAAGATAGAAGTATAAATAGGAACAAAGATAAGGAATACCTCTCTTTTTAAAAGTATATACAATATTACAGGTATTCTAAAAATACAGGTTTTACCTCTTTGTTTTTTATGTAAAAAGCACAAATTGGAGATATTTCTCTTCAGAAAAAATATTGAAACTGCATGAAAGAATAAAGAAAAGAAATGTAGGTCAAAACTTTTTTTATTAGAAGGAATAGCAAAAGAAAAAAAAGTAAGAGAACACCTGTCTGATCTTGATGAACACAAATCACCAGGGCCTGATGGATTACATCCCAGAGTTTTAAAAGAGCTGGCAGAGGTCATCTCAGAACCACTGCACCATATCTTTCAAAAATCATGGAGCACCAGGGAACTATCAGAGGACTGGAAAAGAGCTGATGTGGTTCCCATCTTCAAAAAAAGGGAAAAAAACAGATCCAGGAAACTCAGACCAATCAGCCTAACATCAATACCCGGGAAGATACTGGAAAGGATAATAAAAAAAACAGATCTGCCAACATCTAGAAACAAGTAAAATAACAACTAGCAGTCGGCATGGGTTGTTAAAAACAGATCAGGCCAAACCAATCTTATTTCATTCTTCAACATAGTGAACTAAATTAGTAGACTAAATTAGTAGACCAGTGAAATACTGTGGACATAATATATTTAGATTTCAGCAAGGCATTCGACAAAGTAGACCACAACCTCCTTCTTAGTAAGCTAGAAAAAAGTGGAATAGATAGCACCACCACTAGATGGACTCACAACTGGCTGACAAACCATATACTCAACAAGTAGTCCTTAATGGGTCGAAGTTTACATGGAGGGAAGTAAGCAATGGGTTGCCACAAGGTTCTGTCTTAGGCCTAGTACTCTTCAATATCTTCATTAACAATTTACATGAGGGAATAAAAGGGGAACTTACCAAATTTGCAGATGATTCTAAGCTGGCAGGAATAGCCAACACCCAAGAAGATAGGCTCAAGATTCAGAAGGATCTTGACAGACTAGAACACTGGGGTATATCTAACAAATAAAATTCAATGTAGAGAAAAGTTAAATCCTACACTTAGGCAAGAAAAACCAAAAGTACACATATAGACTGGGTGAAACGAGGCTCAATAGCAAAAATTCTGTAAATGGAAGGTCTGGATCATCTGCTACCACAGGTTCTGCCTACTCACTCAGTATCTGATTTGAAAGAGCCTTAGTTAGATTCATAATATGAATACTTCAGCTTTGTCGTACCCAAGAATTGTCTGATATATGACATGCCATACAAATATTCATTTAATTCTCTAGAATGTTGTTGAACCACTATTGTTACAGATTGATTTCATTTGAGCAGTTGTTTCCTTTTTTCACTTGTCAAATGTAATGAACTACGCCAGCAGAGTCATGTGAAGGGATGGTCCATTCTATTGCACTCAAAGGAGAATTTAGAGTCCACAGAATATAACGAGTAGGCATTTTACATCAGTGTGACCTTAAATTCTTAGTCTTGGGTTTTGTATCTGTCTCACGTAAGAGTAAATACTCAATGTAACATTTCATGAAGGCTCAGGTATATTATAGCACAATTTGGGGGCTCATGGGGGCTCAAATATATTATAGCACATTTTTCTTACAGAATAGCTGTAGCTGGATAGTTTGAGCAGTATGCATGTTGAAAAAGTGAATGATGAAGACTTAATTGAAGAAGATACTTACTTCCAGAAAGTTGTGTTCACAGCAGTACTGTTATACTCTGTTAGAGTCTATTCACTCAAGGATCCATTTATTTAATATCTTCCAGCCCTCTCAATGACAAGTTTATATCAAGAGTACAAAAGTGCAATATAAAGTGTAGCCTGTTGACTGTGTGGTTCCTATCTCAGTTAACACCATGAATTCTCCACAGTCACTAAAATGAATCTGTTCTGTGTTCCAGGCGTATTTTCTCACATTATGTTCTGGACTCCCTCTTAAACCTATGGCCTGGAAAATATGGTCTTTGCAAGCCTTCCATTAGAAGTGATGGGCTGCAATGAGAAAATTAGCAACTTGCTGATCATACCCTGCAAAGATATTTTATTAGTAATTACCAGTTTTTCAGCTTTTCTCTCTTTGAAACAAGAATCTGGATATTTTATCATTTAGGATATAGATGGCATCAGTTTCTGTATTTAATTCTCTAGTTGACAGATTTTCCCATTTCTCTTTACATTCTGAAAAAAATGAAGGCTTCATTCAATTATCTTTTCTGAGTATCATTCTGCCCCCATACTGGAACCTTGATTGCCTTGGCACAATATTTTAAAACTGTAAATTTCTTAATAATCTCATGTTCTGATATTTAAAACATTTTTGTATTCTTCAAAAAGCTGGCTTGTGTTACTTTACATGGCATAATTTTTTATCTAGACATTTCCTGTATCTCCTAGGTCTTCTTATTTGAATAAGCATATTTTCTTTGTACTATCTTTCCATAACTGTCAACTCCATTGGAAGATTTCCTTCATTCCAGACCTTAATTATAAAATTCCTTCAGCAAACCACAGGCATATTTTTTATACCACTAGCCAAATTATTGTGTCATGGATTGATTGGAGCCATTCCCCTAAAACAGGGCTGTCAAACTCCCAGCCCATGGGCCAGATGCATCACCTGCTGGCCCCGCCCATGCCCAGTTTAGCGAGGGGGGGAAATCTCAATGCATCATGTGATGCAGCCATGATGACATAAGTTTGAGACCCCTGCCCTAAAATAATGATTTCTGCAGGTTGTCTTTGCTTTCATAACTGTTGTTGTTGTTGTTATATGGCAATGAAAGTGTACATTATTTGTTGTGACTGTGGCAATTCAAGGTCTTAGATACTACTTTTGGAGGACTGCACTACTAGTCTTTATTGTTTTAATATGCCTGCTTGCAGTGGATAAATAAGAATTCACACATACTTTTTCTGTCAGTGATTTTAATATGTAAGGAGGACCTCTGGGATTTCTTGATGATTATACATTTCTTTGGAGTGCTTTTTACTCCAGTGTTAGATATGAATAAATTTTGATTAGTTGTGGGGTCAAAAAAATGCAGGTCTGCTGCATCATACCTGTTAATCATGCAATCATAAAGCAAAGTAGAGGTCTCCA
This sequence comes from Naja naja, assembly GCA_009733165.1. Lineage (NCBI taxonomy): Eukaryota > Metazoa > Chordata > Lepidosauria > Squamata > Elapidae > Naja > Naja naja. The sequence continues at coordinate 17,682,410 of CM019153.1, read as the reverse complement.
TGTTACACTGAACTGGTCTGATTGATATATTACTGAATTGGAGAGTGGGTGAGGGTGAGAGGGAGGGAAGGAGAGAGATGAGAGAGAGAGATCATAAAAAGAGCAGCCAGTGCTCAGCTTCATACTAGAGTTTTTGATAGAAGGCTCTCGGATACAACCCGTTCAGTTAAAAATTATCATCTTGAATGAAGTTTTAAATACAACAGCTGATCATCTACTGAAGCACAAAGATAAGAGTTTTTATGTATGTCGCGGACTTCCGGTGACATCACATGGCAAGGTAGGGAGAATTGAAGCTCTCTCTTACCTCGGGCTTTTCGATCCGGGGGTGGCCATTCGTGGCAGGGTGATTTTGGATCGGAACACCCAAACGAGGAGGAACACCCAGAACCTGGTCGGGATTTGCAATCCCGAGGGTGAGGAAGAGTGCCCGAAGCCTGGGACAAAGAAGCCAGCTCCCTGTGTGAGAGCTGACCCGAAGGTGAGACAGCGCATCACTAGAAGGGAGCGGTAAGAGAAGGATCCAGACTGGAAAAGAGCAACATTGAGTTTGGCGAGGGGACCAGTAAAGTGGCTGACAAGAACGGTGAGCAGCGATAACGGCCCAAAGCACGAAGGGGGAAAGCAGAATGGAGCGGCAGTAACCTAGCTATCCCCCCAGCAGCGAGAAGGTGAGAAAATGTGCGAAAGTTGGAAAATAAAGGAAGGAAGCAAAGAAAAAGTGACCAGGACCAGAAAGGGCGATTATCCCAGATTAAGAGAAAGATCTTGTGTGATTAGAAGCATTGGAGAACAGAAAGATCTTCGCGGTGTATTACACTCCACGGGACGTGCTGAGCGGTGACAAAGCAGGTGTGGGGAGGCCATTGTGCACGGGAGAGCATTGGACCTTTGGAGCAAGTATAATTGTAAGTGTAACATTCTAAAATAACGTACTGGGAACATTGTATTGTACTGAACTGAGACTAAAACATCAACTATAGAAGATTTAACGGAGTGGGAGAATTAAGAATAAGAGAGTGAAAAGAACTGAGGACATTTTGGCAGTTTGAAACTAGAACTTGGGAAGAGAAGAGTGAGGTGACGGTGCAACTTAAGAGACGGGCATTGTGAACGCTGAAATGACGAACTTCTTGACTAGCTACATTTGGACCTATAAAGATTTTTAAATTGGTGCTTGACAATCTAGACAAAGTTACTGAGTATTTAAACGGAGAGGAAGAACTAAGAGCAAGAGAACAAAAGGAACTGAGGACATTGTTGGTAGTTGGAAACCGGACTTGGGAAGAGTCGAGTGAGGTGATGGTGCAACTTAAGGACACTGTGAATACAGAAACGATGAACTTTTTGACTAGTTACAATTGAACTACTAAAAACTTTTAAATTGGTGCTTGATAATCCAGATAAAGTTACTGAGGTAAAATAGAAATCAATACTTTAGATATATATACAGGAAGATACTTGAGAAATAATTTTATATATATATATATATATATATATATATATATATATATATATGTGTGTGTGTGTGTGTGTGTGTGTGTGTGTGTGTGTGTGAAATACTTAAGATAAAGAACTAAGGACCTAAATAATATAGACAGAAAATTTGGGGATATCGTTATATCGACATATTATTAAGATATTACAAGATAGAGAAAGATATATGAGCCTTGGTGGCTCAGGCTGTTAAATGCCTGCTCTTAAGATCCAGCTGTCTACAATTACTGTAGGCTCGAATCCCACCAGGCTCAAGGTTGACTCAGCCTTCCATCCTCTCGGGGTAGGTAAATTGAGGACCCAAGATTGTTGGGGGCAATTAGCTGACCTTGTAAAAATGCCGCTTAGTAATAAGCAGGCATATACAATGGAATGAAGGCTATTGCTGAGCGCATTGGGTTGTGCTCCAAAAATTGTAAGCCGCCCTGAGTCTCCGGAGAAGGGCGGCATATAAATATGAATTTTAAAAAAAAATTGAGCTAACATACTTGAAAGACTTAGCAATGACTGCCAAAATGATGGAGATGTTTCATAAAAACATCAAAACAGTATCCAATATGGCAAAATTTCTCATAGTTGTTAGATTATCAGGATTTGCATGCTATGCCTGTTCTGGATAGAACAGATTTATTTGTTGGGATTCAGGTTCTGGCAATGCTGTACTTAAGCCGTTGTTCCTGGTGTGCTGACATGCAACTGGCAATGGCTCTAAAACTATGTTGCTGGACCCCAAATCCTGCTAGGCTAGTTCTGCCAGCCTTTGTTCTCTGCCACCATCATCCTGCCTTTCCTCATGCACAGGTGCTGCACTAGCATGTGATCCCCATGTAGGATATAGAGGAACATTAATGCTGACACTACTATTCATCCATGACAATTGGTTCCAAGAGGGTCCCCAAAAGGGTCCCCAAAACATGGTGTAGTGTGAGGTGACAGGTGAGAGACTGCAATTATAGTGATACAACATCAGTGGTGGTCCATGAAAAAATGTTGGTGGTCCAGAGAGAAATGTCCCCCCAAAATCACCCCAAAGCAATTAATCCAGGCTGCAGGGAACACAGGGCTGTACCACCCACTCGGCCCACCCACCCGCTGGCCCCCACCCTTAGGCCAAGTGCAAACCTTACCTTGATCTGGAACTGGAAGGTAAGACCAGCAGCGGGGGAGGGAAATCCACCCCAGGGTGGCTTGCTAATGTTGGTGGGAAAGTGAGTCCCACATTCCAGGATGACCAAAGGGCCAGTCCTGTGACTACAGCAGCTCTGGAATATGGGACCAACTTTCCCACCAATGTCAGCAAGCCACTGTCAGTCAAAATTCATATTAGTGGTCCTCGGGATTTAAAATTATGAGTTGGGTGGTCCCTGAGGTCCAAAAGGTTGGCAACCCATTGTACGTGATTATACTGGGAATATATTTTGCCTTTATCAGTCATTGGTTTTAGTTTAATTTTAATTATAAGAAATTAAAATATTATTTTTAAATATTAACTTCATTTAGTATAATTTTGATAACTGTTACATTTCAGTTTTGCATGTATGTGTGTGGTCTGTTATTTAATGCATTTTAAGTAATGTGGCTTCTATATCCATTGATAATGGCATACTTGTTTTAAAAGTTGAATAAGGAAGGAATAACATAGGAAATGAATAAGGAAGGAATAAATTCTATGTTTTCTGTTGTGGAGATTACGTTGTACATCAGAGTATTGATCAATTACCAAGGCATACGTTTGCAAAGAGTAGCATAAGCCAGAGATTCCCAAACTTTTTTGTTCATGGTGCCACAAGCATTTCCCAAAATATATGAACTCAGTAGCTAGCAGCTTAATTTATGAAGCTACAGAATAGCCTGCAGAGTTTATGTGAGTTGCTCGGTGCTCAGTTAAAACTACTGTCATTATCCAAGCTAAATGCTATTGTCCAGTCAGCAGTCACTTGCCTGTACAATTGTGACTAATTTAGCATTCCTATAATTCTGCCACGTGATATTCACCAGTAAGGAAACTGGGTTCTTTCTACAGATGGTGCTCAGTTAGAACAATTTCCTCTGGCATATAATAATCCACCATGGTTGTAATTACTATTTGTATGACTTCATACGCTCTCTAATATTTGTGGTAAAATACAATATACTCTGCATATTGTCATTTGGAGAAACAATAAAGGGACAGCTGGAGTGCGTGATTGTTTTGGAAGTGATTCTTGGAGTTTTCTTCCTAGATGAGGATCTCTCCCATATGTCAGTTGTCTTCAGCAATGGATCAGAGGAGGAAAACCATGCTGTGTGTTTCTAGTGTGGATGAAATTCTGTCTAAGAATGCACATGAAAGAGATGCACATAGTCTCTTTGTTGCTAGGGTTAAGAAAGAGTAGTCCAAATACTCCGTACAGTAAATAACTCTTTCTATCACATGTGTCAAACTTTAATATTGTTAAGATAAATTATTGTCACTGTACCACTCCATGTATTTAATTATCAATTCCATGTCTTTGTTCTTCAGGACCCCCAACATGTCTCTACAGGACACAGCAATCAAAGTAAGAATAACTTTCACTTCACAGTTGCATTTGATGGAAGTTGAATATACCATAAGATAAATTGGCAAGGAAAAAATAATGTTTCATATATTTTGAATGTGTCCATTGTGTTTTAAAACTGGAAATCCTTTGGATACAACTTCTACCAACTTTTAAATTGGAGTTCTGGTGTCCAAAAATTAAATTAGATATATGTACCTTAGCTTGAGATAAATATTCTTTAATAGCTTTTAGGAGATATTTGTAGATTATTTTGTGAAACAATGACAGTATGTTCTGTATATTCACTATATCTTCTGCTCTCCTACAATGACATTTCCAAATTTCCTATTATGCTTCACTCTAAGAGGGCATAGGGAATGGCCTTGAAGGACAAGAGGGGGAACAGATACCAAGGCAGTGGTCAGATAAGAGAGGCTTGAGCTAGGTCAAGAAAATAACTTGAGAGACCCTTCTCAGACAATCAACTTCCTAGTTTATATGAATATAAAGAGGAGGGGAAACATACTCAGAATTGCAGAATTTTATTACAATAGCTATTACATTAAAAATAATTTGACCCATATGCTATTAGTTCCTTGGCCTGATCTGCCTTCCTATGCTGACATTCACCATTATGGTAATAAAATATGTTAATAATATTATATTTCTTTAATTTAATTAATGTAGCTTCCAAACATAGAGAACTGAATTCTAAGATAAATTAATTTGAGAAAGTTTACTGAAGCTTTCCTCCCTGCCCTGGAAGTACTTAATGTACTTCCACACATAGTTTGTGCAGATGATCATGGATCTTCTGGAGAATAGTAATATTTTTTTTAATTCATATTTATATGCCGCCCTTCTCCGGAGACTCAGGGCGGCTTATAATTTTTGGAGCCCAACCCAATGCACTCAGCAATAGCCTTCATTCCATTGTATATGCCTGCTTATTACTAAGTGGCATTTTTACAAAGTCAGCTTATTGCCCCCAACAATCTTGGGTCCTCACTTTACCTACCCTGAGAGGATGGAAGGCTGAGTCAACCTTGAGCCTGGTGGGATTCGAGCCTACAGTAATTGTAGGCAGCTGGAGCTAAGTGCTAGGCTATTAACAGCCTGCACCACCAAGGCCCTTATGGAAGGGTTATTGTATTTGAACTATCCTAAGATCCAATTTGTATATTCTTCCACACTCTCAGCCTTGGCTTTTTTCATATTGTTGAAAATAACTGACTTTTATAGAAGTTTTATGGAGGCACAAGAGAGGAAGTAACAGATACGTTTTGTTCTGTGAGGTTAACTTTCATTGGAATCTAACTCATTGTGTTGACATGATTGCACAAGGTTTATAAATTCTGTCTTTCTTATTTTCTCATAGGCAGATCCATATAAACAGCAGTAATTTAGGTCCATGTAGATGTTGTAAAACTATATGGGCTCTTTGTTGCAAAGAATTATTTCATGATACGAGTTGGTTATCTGCTGAGCAAGCTAAGCATACATAAACATGTTAAGAACCAATTGTTTTACTGTGGGTTAGCTTACCATATTTCTGAAGAATGATCATAGAAAGAGAAACACTTGAGAAAATGCAGTGCAGTGCAGAGAAGTTTAATTGCCAGTAAACATTTGATATTATTAAGAAAGAATACAAAGTTACAAAAAAGAGAGTGGGGCATACAGTGTTTCCCCGAAAATAAGACCTACCCCGAAAGTAAGACCTAGCACTATTTTCTAAACCTGGCCTAATATAAGACCTACCCCAAAAATAAGACCTAGTGTAAATCTCCAGTTCCAGGAAGACTTTTCAGGGAGCAACCGTGCACCCGCGAAACACCCCACACACACACTCACACCCACTATTTGGCACCATAAATATATAAGACCTACCCCAAAAATAAGACCTAGTGTGTTTTTGGGAGCCAAAAATATAAGACGGTGTCTTATTTTCGGGGAAACACGGTAGTTACTCTGAGTAGGGGAATGGTGCTTTTTATGAATGATTTATTTACAAAAAGATTTGTACCTAGCTAAAAATCTCCAGTGGTGATAAAGAAAAACAAGAAAAACCACATGATTCTGAGAAATGGCAAAAGTGTATTGCTACAAAGATTTTGTTTTTCCCCCTTCTCTTCTCAACCTATTATTACTCACAACCTCTACCAATTTTTAAATTGTGATTTGGTCTCCAAATTGCTTCACTTATCAACTTTTGATCCCAGAATTTATGAAATAATTTTTGAAAAGATTCTCCTCCTTGTATGTGAATGCAAAGATATTTCTGACACAGGAAGTTATGCACAAGGCTATTTAGCACTTAACTTGAGCATGGATTACCTATTCTTAATTTTGGGGTAATCTCTTTCATTTATGTAGCACTTCAAGTATCAGGTGACTGTTTAGTTCTACATACATAAATTAACCTGTTGGAAAAATTCAGTATGCCATGTGTGTTGGGCACTGGTACCAATATATATAGTAGGCTAGAAAGTGAGCAAAACCTCCAAATTGAATTACTTTGGAATGTGAGCTTTCTTTAATGAAACCTAAACAATTAATATAAAGAAAGAGAAAAACTTACTTTAGTTTGCAACAAATTAAGGGAAGAAAGAAATAGCACAACATGGACTACATTTAAACATAATGCTAATTTTAACTTTACAAAAGTGAGGAACCTTTCTACAGTCTCATGTTCTAACTCAGGAGTGTCAAACTAGATTTCTTTGAGGGCTGAATCAGCATTGTACTTCCCCTCCGTGGCACGGCTGGGGGGAGGCAGGCAACGAGGGGGGGGAGATGGGACAGACACCTCCTGCAGCACCCTGCCAACCAAAACAGGGCACGCAGAGGTCTCGCGAGAACCCCTGTGCGGCCTGTTTTCAGCCTCCATGGCCTCCTGAAGCAATCTGCTGGCCAAAAATGGGCCACGCTGGGGGACCCCATGGCCCATTTTGTCTGGCAGAGGCACTGCGGGCCAGTCCTTTGATATTTCCAGGCCGGCCCCTTGGGCCAGATTTAAGCACCCCACAGGCTAGACCTGGCCCATGGGCCTTGAGTTTGACACCCATTTTCTAACCGATATGGTCTATGAAAAACATTGCAAATACTTCAATTTTCATTTGAACACAGTTGTTACAATATCAGATTCTGAACCTTAAATTGCAACTATGGTTTTAACAAGTAATTATACAAAGAAACTAGAATACACATTATCATTTCACAATCTATAGCTAACTTTTTGGCTCAGGTGTAATATGTTTAGTTTAAAGGAATGAACAAATGATTCTTACTTCTGTTCAGCCATCCCAATGTAACATAACTCCAGAAAAAAGATGCTGGTTTTCAAAACACAGTACAGTACTAATATTTAGAATACTTGCATACTATTCTTTACCAGGAAGGTGCTAGCTACCTCCTTATGCTTTAACAGGCAATTAAAAAGAAGATCAAATAACTTTTTTTTTCAAAAAAGCTTAGAGAAAATGGAATGCCAAAGTAAATGTATCTAGTTGCCCAATTTCCATTTCAATAATACTAGTTAATAAGACAATGAAAATCTAACTTTCTTGATTGTGAGCACCTCCTATGAACTTGGCACCAGAGGAAGAAAGGGAGTATGCTAACTACATCTCAGTAATGTTTAATGCAATGTGGTTCAGAACATGGGTAGCGAACCTTTTAAAGCTAGGTCCTCTTGAAATTTTGCAGGCTTGTATTGGATGCACTTATACAATTGCTTTCTATTCACAAAGTGGCTTTTCCCAGTGGGCAGAGCAATTGCAAAACATCAATTTACCTAAGAGCAAAGTAGCCCTCCAGGATGATCTCTGTCATTCCATTGGGACCTTTATAGTGCCCGAAGGCATTGTTTATTCTAGATATATGGATATGAGAATGGGGTTTGCTTCTTTTTTAATTCTTTTTATAAAAAAAAACATTTTTAAGTACATGAACCAGACAGTCTGCACCAGAGAAGTATCTAGAGACATTTTGTTGCTTCTGCCTGTTTTGGCAGTAATCAGGTAGGTGTAGTAAATATGCATATTCTCCAAGTGTTTCCCAGAATAAACATTGAGATTCCAGGTTTTTCTGAGATCCTAGCACTGGGTCCAGGTAAATATTTCAGGAGCCAGTAATTTTATAATGCAGGGCATTTTCAGGACAGTTTTTCCCTGAATGCCAGCACTCTGCTAAACAACTAATTCCCACAACACTGTCAACTTAGTTATTAAGACTGTATTATTATTATTCCTCTACTACTAGATTATAATAACACTTTGTTGTACCTATCTCTTCCCACTTATGACTGTAACAGGGTTGCTTGTATCTTTACAATTTATATTGTTTTATTTGTTTCCTAGTATGATTTGATTGCTTATTAGTAACCTATGACTATCACTAAGTGTTATATCTTATGATTCTTGATGAATGTATTTTTTTCCTTTATGGACACTGAGAGCATATGCACCAAAGACAAATTCCTTGTGTCCTACCACACTTGGCCAATAAAGAATTCTATTCTATTCTATTTATAAGAAATGAAAAATTTAAGAGTCAAATCCAGTGGTGGGATTCAAATAATTTAAAACCAGTTCTCTGCCCTACTGATTTTTTTCAACAACCAGTTCACCAAACTGCTCAAACAGTTAACAATCAGTTCTCCTGAAGTGGTGCGAACTGGCTGAATCCCACCACTGGTCGAATCTCATATAACAATTATTTCTTCAGTAAGTTAAGCCCAACAGCCTGTCTCCTGAAATTACACCATTCACTGTGTTCTCTGTACCCTCAGCAATTACAAATGCTATAGATCTAGCTCTAGAAATAATTGTTCCTCTTTAGGGAAAGAATAGACAAGCAGGAATTTGTTCTGCATTAACAGATGATTCATTTTATAGAAAACCACTTAAGACTCTGGTTTGCTTATTTGTTCAATTTCAAATAGATAGTAAGAAGCAGTTACACATTTACAGAGAAATGTGCATGTGAGGCGCCCTGTATTTTTTAAAAAATTCTCAGCATATATTAAAATGTTTCAAATAATCATTTTCCTTGGCATTTCAGAACCTGTAATCACACCAGATTTCAACTTTCTCAGGGATACATCTCAGCTGAAGAAGCCTAAATATTTTGTAAAAAAAATATTTTTAAAATTATATAGCTTCCTATATTGTATAAGTGTCTAGGTGGCTATTATACATATAATAGAATCAAAGGATTAAAATTTGAACACACCACTCTCATATACTGGTAGTGAAATTTTATCTAAATCTATTAGACAAAAGATCCCATTTTTTTTAAATGAGACTCCTGGATAACTGCAAAACGTTTGAGAGATTGGAGCTCTTGATTATTCATACCTTTTCTGGACTTTATCACCATCTACATTCCTTTTGATGATACCTTTCAGAAATGACTTCACATGATATGATGAATTATGCAAATCCATGACTGCACAGAACAATTCAAACTTCCAGCACAATCCTGGTTTAACCAATCACATTGCATACATTTCTCCAACTATAGTTACTTTGACAATACAGTACTTACTCCGTTTAGAATATTTTGCTAAGGATGTCTTTTATGTGATGAACTGAAGAGTACAAATGCATTGTATTTAGGCAATTTAAGAAAGAAAGGGGAAAAAAGCAATTATTCTGATTTATTTATTGTAGTTCTACACAATACAAAGCCACACATTTAGTGTCCTAAAGAACATCCCACTATCATATCAGGCCAAGTAAATAATAATAATAATAATAATAATAATAATAATAATAATAATAATAATAATTTATTCGACTTGTATGCCGCCCTACTCCCTAAGGACTCAGGGCGGAGGACATTAAAACAGAACAAATTTACAATAAAAAGAGAATTAAACAAATAAACAAGCCAAATACAATTGAAAGTTTAAAAAAATTAAAACCCTCAACCCCGCCCCCAGGTCATTCCAGGCCGGCCTGTTGAAACAACCAAGTCTTCAGGTCTCGGCGGAAGAAGCAGAGGTCGGAGGCCAAACGGAGATCCATGGGGAGCTGATTCCAGAGGGCAGGCGCTCCCACGGAGAAGGCCCTAGCCCTGGGAACCGCCAGCCGACAATGCCTGACCGACGGCACTCCAAGGAGGCCCCTCCTATGAGAGCGAACAGGGCGATCGGAAAGTGATGCTGGCAGGAGGCGTTCCCGCCAGTACCCTGGACCCAAGCCATTAAGGGCTTTATAAGTTGTTACTAACACCTTGAAGGCGACCCGAGAGGTGACCGGCAACCAATGCAAGCCGCGCAGGAGGGGTGTAATATGGGAGTATCGGGATACCCCCATCACAGTCCGCGCGGCCACATTCTGCACCAGCTGTAACCTCCGGGTCGTCCGCAAGGGGAGGCCCAAGTAAAGAGCGTTGCAGTAGTCGATTCTAGAGGTGACGAGCGCGATGAGTAACCGTCGGGGCATCTTGGTCCAAATAAGGGCGAGCTGGCGAACCAGCCAACCTGGGCAAAAGCCCCCCTGGCCACAGCTCCCACATGCTCCTCCAAACCAAGCCGTGAATCCAGGAGGACACCCAGGTTCCTCGCCCTATCCACAGGGGGCAACACTCTCCCCCATGACCAAAGATGGTACATCCAGTAAAGACCGAGATGCCAGTAAGAACAGCCACTCAGTTTTGGTGGGGTTGAGCTGAAGCCTATTACTCCCATCCAGACCCGCACGCCTCCAGGCACCGACATCACGAGAGCATCACTGATCTGGTCTGGGGTGGAGATATAAAGCTGGGTATCAGCATACTGATGATACCTCACCCCAAAACCTCGGATGATCTCGCCCAGCGGTTTCATGTAGATATTAAACAGGAGAGGTGAGAGAACGGACCCTGGGGCACCCCACAAGTGAGGGGCCTCGGGGCCGACCTCTGCCCCCCTGCCAACACCTACTGCGAACGGCCTGAGAGGGAGGAGGAGAACCACCGCAAAATGGTGCCCCCCACCCCCAGTCCTCTGAGCCGCTGCAGAAGGATACCATGGTCGATGGTATCGAAAGCCGCTGAGAGATCTAACAGGACTAGGACAGAGGAAAAACCCCTGTCCCGAGCCCTCCAGAGATCATCCATCAGTGCGACCAATGCTGTCTCCGTGCTGTGTCTGGCCCTGAAACCCGATTGATACGGGTCTAAATAATCAGCTTCCTCCAGGAACAAGGGAAGCTATCTTTCCTATTGTTACTCCACTTTTTTGCAAAAATATTTTGAGAAACCATATTTGACTTTTGCCTGGAAACTTCATGTCAAATGCTTCAAAGATTTTAAGGTTGACCTTAGTGTAAAATAATAGTTTGTTGTTAAGCTGCCACAATATTCTATTGTCTTACATAGTCCCCACCCCCCAAAAAATGCTTTTGAAGGCAGTATTGTCCTTTGACAAGTTTTTTTTTTAGTAACTTCATATAATTCACAGACCTAGGAGCATTCAGAAGGAAGTCATATTGATCCATTCCTATAGTACTGAAGGGACAGAGAGATAACTATCTAGTAAAACAAAACTGTTCTCTAACAACTGGTTCTTTGGAGAATACACTACTTCCATGTACTGTATTCAGTAAAGCAGCTTCTTGGGTACAATGTAAGTAGAGAAGTGTATTTTATAAACTTAAGAGCCACAGAGTTATATAACACATTATTCTTAGCTTATTAAAATTCATGTTTAGTTTATTGCTGACTTAAATATATGGAGTTTTTTTTAAAACCTGCTATTCATTTTCAACTGTGTTTCTTATCACAACTATGCCACAACATTTTGACATTTACAATTATGGCTCATTTGTTAATATTCTTATTCTTTTGTTTTTCCAAGGAAAAGATGACGCTGAGCCAAAGAATACAGAAGACTGTATCTTGCATACATCGTAAGTCAACCTAATATTTACGATTGTTAAATGGTAGCAATTTTTCCTGAAGGTGTGTCTGTCAAAAAAGTCAAGGTGATGGCTGCCACTGCATAATCAAAGTCCTGCTCCTTATTTACATGCACCACTGCCATCTTGCTTTTTGGATCCTCCCTCCAAGGACTCTTCTGTTCAACATACAAAAAATCTCTTTTCGATTTAAAGTATTACTTTTGATACTTTGGAATATTGTTTCAATGAAAATTATAGCAATTGGCTAGTCTAGCAAAAATCCTTGATTTCTAAAGAGACTGTAGCAAACAACAATGTATACCTATTTTTGAGTTAGCACTTCATAAAAAATTTAAAGATTTTTTTTTATATGACAACAGGGGTTTTTCTCTCTAGCTAAAACATATAGCATATGTTGCTTATGATTTACTGTTTAATTTTCCATGGCTGAGATTACAGTTTCATCTTTCGGTTGCTGAAATCCAACTGAAAGAATTAATATGATTTCTACAATTTGTTGAGGATTCTGAATTAATAAAATCAGTAGCACAATAAATCACAAAATATTATTCTAATGAAACAGTGGTAGGTTTTAGTGGTAGTCTGCATGTCAAACAAATTTTTCAAGTGCTGCCTACCATTTTTATTATGATCAGGAACAACTAGATCCCATAATGTTTATTTGGTGCTAGGTGTTCTTGACAACAATTTAGAATAAAATAATATCTCAAATAAATCTACAGTGATGTTTGATGTAGCTATGTAGGCCCCTTTCCTGTAAAAAATATTAGCAAAAATAAGAATCTGATTGATGATTAATAATTGTCATGTATATTTTAGTCTATACGCACAAGTACGCGTGCACACACCCTAATACATTGTGCTTTGGTTTAGAATTTGTTCTTTAAATGTGATCTTTAATTATTTCAGCTGTTGTTAGGAATTGAAAATGCTTTATACTGTGTTTTAGTAAAATGAAATTTGAATACATATATTTATTATCTATTAACTTGATATATTAAAGTTAATTAGCTCTGAGTGGTTACAAAAAAACATTAAAATAAGATAAACAAAAATGGAGAGTAAATATGTAGAGATGACAAGAAACAAATCTATCCAATTCAAAGGGGAAAGGGTTAGTCACTAATAAATCATTTTCATAAACTAGGGTTTGAACTTGGATTCTTTAAAATATATTTCAAAACTTTAAATGTAAGTCAGATAAGAGAAAAGTTGAAAATGTATTTTTAGTTACAATTTCATTTGTGATGTATATGGAATAGTTAAGAAATTATTAAAGAAAACGTAAAAACTATACATATGAACTAATCGTTGCTGAAAATGAATTAGTCTTCTCAATCATTAAGGAACTATGTTCCAATCTATAAGTCAGCTATGCTAAGATCAGTTTGTCATTTTATCTATACAGGACATTAGGCATAAATGTGTAGCCTTGGACAACTTTTGCTGTCATAACATAGATATTCTCTCTCTCTCTTTTACTATCTCTTTCTCTTCTTTCATGGACACATTTAGTATATAGTATATTTATACTAAATATGTCCATGAAAGAGAATGAATCTATGTTATAACAACAATTTGTTGAGAAGTAATATATATCTAGTATATTTATTAGAGGAGCATGCTGGCTCACATGATTAGGATGCTGGATTGAAGGTTAGCAACCCTACGTTTGAGATCCGCGAGGTGAGCTCCCATCCTGCTGGAATTCTAAAGTCCCAAAGCAATTTAATTTCTTCATTTTCTATGACTTTCTCTATTTTATGGTCCCACCAGTTCTTGCTTACAGGTAAATGATATTTCTTGCAGATCTTCCAAATCATCATTGTTGCTACTTTGTCATGCTGCTACTTGTAGTCAGTCTATGCGATCTGCTTGCAGCAGCTTACTAGATGTTCTACTGTTTCTTCATCGTCTTTCCATAGATGGCAATTTCTTCTTCTTCTTCTTCCACTTCTCCTTCTTCTTGTTGTTGTTGTTATATGGTTTGGTTACATTAGCCAGTGTAATGGTTTGGCTGCCAATTTTTCAGCTCTATTGTGGGACATGCTCATGTGCTTCCTATAGTGAGCAACAGGAAGGCAAGCTGGCTTCACACCAGAAAGAAAAACAAGCAGCTCTTCCTGCAGTGTCCCTCCCTTTCCTGGATCTGTCTTGCAAATGAGCATTGCAACCAGGAAGGTTCAGAACTGGCAGGAATCTGCCTGCATGGAGCATCAACTCATCTACCCACCAAAGTGATACCTATATATCTACTCACAAACAACATGCTTTCAAACTGCTAGTTGGATAGAAGTTGAGACAAATGATGGGAGCTTATCCCACCATGAAGTGCTTGGACTTGAACCATTGAAGCAAAGACCATCTCCAGTGTCATAAAGCTACTGAGTTACTTCACCTTTATGTAATCAGTAGAAAACAAGGAAGAAAATAGTACAATTACTATATTAAAATATATATGTAAACATAGTACAGATAGTCCTAACTTAGAGATGCCCTGTTTAGTGACTATTCAAAGTTATGATAGTCCTTACACTTATAACCATCAGAGTGTCTCTGCAAACATGTGATCAAGATACAGGATCTGGCAGATATTTTTGAGCATTGCACCATCCCATGATCATCATTTATGTCACATTTAGCTTTCAACAAGCAAGCAATAGAGAAGCTGGCAGTAAAACTACAAGTCCTGGTCATATTCTGTCATGCTCAATGACCATGGGGAATTAGCTTAACAGCTATTTAAAAAATTGAAATTGGTCATGGAAGAGATCAAAGTAAAAGAAAAAAATGAATACACAAATGTAGACATGACTGAATGTTCTTCTCAAAATCCTAATTTGTTATCCAAACCTTACTTTGGTGAACCTTTGGTGAACCTAAATGATTATGCAGATTTGTTAGGTCACATGATCATTCTAGTAAGTACTACAAAAGAGAATCAGATAATATAACAGATATATTATTGTGAGTATTTATTTATTTATTTATTTATTTATTCGACTTGTATGCCGCCCCCTCTCCAAAAGGACACGGGGCGGCTCACAGCTAAAAATACAACAATAAATAAATTACCTAAAAACATATTAAACAAATTACAAGCCGAATTGGAATTAAACCCCCAAAGTTAAAATAAACAAACCCCCAGAGAGTCAGCACAGCCCGGATTGTAAAAACAGCCAGGTTTTTAACTCGTGGCGGAAGGTGCGGAGATCGGGAGCCAGCCGGAGCTCCGGTGGAAGAAGATTCCATAAAGTGGGAGCCGCCACAGAGTAGGCCCTCCCCCGGGTCACCGCCAAGTGACATTGAGTTGCGGACGACACCCCGAGGAGACCCCGTCTGTGTGCCCATACAGGGCGGTTGGTATTTGATGCTGGGAGGAGTATGTTGGGCATGGTTTTTAAAAACAATCTCTCTAAATTGCAGCATTGAAATGAATTACTATACTATGATATAAACAACAATTCTCTCTCAGATGCAAACAAGAAAATACTTTCAATAATTTCACAATAATTTGATATCAAATGTTTTGGTGAAGCAGAAGCAATGAGTAGTTTATGATAGCAAATGTCCATGCCACATAGGCAATCAAAAGTATAAAAGGCTATTTATTTTATTTGGTTCATTTAAAAAGTGTCTTTGTATATAACAACACTAAGCAAGCAATATTAAATTCTTCAATATGTCAAAGAGCTACCATTTAAAACAATACAATAGCCAGATTCTGCTCAGGTTTCCAATTAAATATGATTTCTGACTGCTTATTAAAGAGAGAAGTTGAATATCATACCATCTTCCTGATAGTTTTCAGCTCTCGGTAAATGTTACATTAGTCACCAAAAGCTGTGTTGAAGAATGAGGAATGGAAATAACATAGAGGTGCCCAGGCATAGCTATTCTAAACTCCTAAGACCTGGATAAAACTCAGCCCACAGTAAAGCTCTCTTAAACTACATGAATGCCCAAAAGCTATTATTAATACAGCAGCCTGCAGATACTTAACACTGTGACAACTCTTTTTCTTAATGTCTAAACTGTCAGAGTAAATGTAAACTATTTAAGGGCTTCTGGAGAGCTTGCCTCCTTGAGATTTAAATTGTTCTTCCAACTCCTTCAAATGCTGACAATTTAAAAGAAGGAAGAATGTTCTTTTGTGTGTGTGTATGTGTGGTAAGATTTTTTTTCTTGTTTAAAGCAAAACTGCTTTTGTTTCATTCCTAAGAGTAAACCAGCCTGATGCAGTTCAAATTCACCCCCATGCCGTGTTCTTAGCAAGAACAGATATTTTTGTCAGGTATTTTAAATATCATTTCATGTTATTAAAACTCTCTCCAGCTCACAGAGAGACAGCTATAGAACAGTAGTAGAAAAGGCTGCTTAGGGATGATGATGACAGAGCATGGCCAGATGAGCCAAATTAACACCTCTGTATATATATTCCCAATTGGACACCAATGCCATGTCCTGTGTAAAGGAGGCAAATAACAGATTGTATTCATTTTGAAGCAGCTACTGTTGCATAGTGTTAAAATAAGGAGAAATCAGGGCAACTTTCCAGGGAAGCTAATAGTGATGAGAGCCAGAATGGTGCACTGGTTAAGAACTAGAAACATGGAGATTGCCTGTTCTAGTTCCAGCTTAGGCAACAGCCAGCTGGGTGACTTGTGTCAGTAATTCTCAGTTCTCAGAAGGAGTCCCAGGGAAATAATTTTTGCAAATGTTGCCAAGAAAATTACAGGGACTAGTCCAAGCAATTGGTAGGGATCAGGATTGACTCCAAGGCATGCACATACACATGTAGCTAAATATGGCTTAATCTAATCCATAGACTGGGGATGAGAAAAAGACAGTGTTGTGAGGATGTGATAGAAGAAAGATGTTGAGGGATTGGTTTCTTTGATGATTAGTGGCAAGTGAGGAAAGACCTACTCTTAGCTTGTGCATCTAGTTGTTGGGGAGAATGACAGGCAACACAAGGAAGAAAACATACACGACAACATGATATAGTTAGTAGGACCAAAAAACACATACTTGAACTATTACAACAGATTTCCAATATTGTTCAGGACTTATTTATGTCAGATGAAAGTTAATGTCATTCCTGAAAATGAGTTTTTAAACTAGTTGTTCCTTTCACATTCACACACACGCACGCACAAAATAAAGGTTTTCTGACTTCTTTTTAAAAAGGTGCCAATTGTTCCTATTTCTCCCCATAGTATATAAAAAATATGTAGAAAATCTGCCAAGTTAATTGTGTCCTTGATGTAAATTCAAAGAGGCAGATTAAAATTATTTGTGGATATCTCAAGTTCCACACACAAATTGTTTATATATAGGAACAATGGAACTTAATTTATCCTTTCACTGGTTTTACTGCTTCTTTCAAACATTACTTTCAGGGACAGGTTTATTGTGCTCCTGAATTAGGCAAGGAACCATTCATGAGTGGAACATTTACATTTAAGAAAAGAGGGAGGGAATCATCTTCTTCCTATCAAATTACTCCAATGTTCCCTTTGGAAACATTGGAAAAAGAAATAAAAGGAAAGAAGAAGAGAACTAAAACTCATTGTTTCTGGTTTCTGATTGTCTTTTAACAAACAGAAGAACGCTTATTCAAAGAATTATAATGTATGCATTTTGCTGGGAACTTTCAGTTTTACAGTCTGGCCCCATGGTTGCACGATCCCTGCTGAGGATTCAGAGGGAAGCAAGCACTTAACTAGGTTCCCTTCAAAGCTGTACAACAAAATTAAGAAATAGAGAGTTCACACCAAAATGTTACAAAATCCTAAAGTTCTGACCTAACTGCTGATTTGTTATATGCCAAACTTTATCCCAGTTCACCAAGTCTTTTGAAGACTAACTTCTTGTCTTCAATGCTAAAAGAATACAGCCAGTGGCATCACACTACAATTTAAGCACAACCAACTGTATATCTTATATCTTGTTTTAACCTTTATATGTATGTATCAGCACCCATCATTTGTTCAAGTTTTCCCATGGCCAAAACATCATTAACAAAAGTGACTTACCCATTGAAGATTATATTTATATTGCATGCTGAACTTCAAGTTAATACATAGAACTGGCTGTGCTCTGTAATGGAGTTTCATGCAGGGCATTCTGGTCAGCGGGAACACAAAAAAGTTGATACCGATGGAAGAGAATATTTGTAGCTCAGGATTGAACTGTGGGTTCTTGGTGGTGTTTGAGCTTGATAGCATTGATTATGTTACCTAGTTTGCTAATAAAATGTCTGCAAGAAAACAACCAAGCTCACAAAGCACCAAAGACTCCACAAAAAGGTGTTTTTTTCACCAAAAACCCTGAACCATCTCCCATATGTTCAAACTATCCCCCTAAATCTCTGGGTCTGATATTCAGGAAGTCTGTAGACTTCTAATGGAAAGTCAGTTCTTTCATGATACCCCTTACATCTACCATGTTTCCCCGAAAATAAGACACTGTCTTATATTTTTTTTGGCTCCCAAAAACACACTAGGTCTTATTTTTGGGGTAGGTCTTATATATTTATGGTGCCAAATAGTGGGTGTGAGTGTGTAGGGGGGGTGTTTCGCGGGTGCACGGTTGCTCCCTGAAAAGTCTTCCTGGAACTGGAGATTTACACTAGGTCTTATTTTTGGGGTAGGTCTTATATTAGGCCAGGTTTAGAAAATAGTGCTAGGTCTTACTTTCGGGGTAGGTCTTATTTTTGGAGAAACACGGTAAGTAGATCAGACGGGAAATCAACACCCACAGGTGGAAGGCTTTATTGAGATTGGTTATAACAGTCTTTCAGATTTCAATATGTACTATCATTTCCCCATTCTTCTACTCCAGTGAATGTCTGCCTAAGGTATTTCCCAATGTTATTTCATTGCTCTGAACTTAAAAAGATAATTCATCTCTTTTTGGTTAGTCCCCCCCCCCCCAAATTTCTGTCAGGGTCAAAAGGTCAGCCCAGAAGGCCTGTACTGAACCAGATTTTGATTCTAAGTCAGTTTACAACAAAATGTGTGAAAATGGTGGTAATTATGTTTAAAAAGAGAGTTTGCTTTAGGGCAATTTTCATTTTAAAATTTTATGGTAGGGACATATACTTGTTAAAGATCAAAGCAGATGATTTGAATGTTAAATAAAAGTTATAGGGCATAAGAATTACAGTTTTATAAATTTTCCTTCATTTAATTGAACTTTAGAAGAAAGATGGGATAAAAATAAATCAATAACATGCATGGAAAGTCTCTGGATATCTCTTGATAGCATGTTTAAATAGCTACACTTTTTGTGATTAAGACAAATTAGAAAAAATGATACCCTGTCAACATGTAAAGTTACCGGTAAGTAGAGATGGTTTTAATAGTTTTCAAATGAAAGGATTTAGTTCATATAATTTTCACCTAAATACGAGAACCCATTAGATACTAGATTTTTTGCATATTATATAAGGAGAACCTTCATTTCCTTTTATAAAACATCTAGGTAGTGGGGGATCGAGACTTTAAATAACTTTATAGCACATTAAAGTATCTTTATCGTGCATTACTGATTTCTTGAAATACCTTTCTATGGGATTCTGGAAAACCTGCCAAAAATGAATCCAGTTTCTAAAATGAAGTTATTGCTACTTAGGACAAAAAAGGCCTTGAAATTTTGTTGACTAAAGTATTTATCCTTGAGCCGAACATACGGCACAGGACTGTATAAGGTTCATTGTAATGTTTACTCACATAAACGCAGAGTAAGACAAATTAAACACCTAATTCTGTCAAATGTTATTGTTTCCACTTTTTGGTGCTCCAAGAAAGCTAGAATGTTTAAAAAAAGCATGATATGAGTTTATTAATGACTTTGTGCACAAAATTGTATTTCACTTTAAAAATAAATAATTGTGGTAAATTCCTCATCAAATTATATTTATTTATATGGACTCATGACAGCTTACAACTGTATTAAATCATACTTAATACAACATGGATATATATATACATATACATACACACACACACACACACACACACACATCTGTCAAAAGCTTACAATACAACAGAAACAAGAATAAACATAAGTTTAAATACAAGAAATAGGAACTAATAATTGGGGACAATAGGACAGGGACAGTAGGCATGATTGTGCGCTTATGCACACCCCTTTCAGTTCTCTTAGGAATGGGGTGAGGTCAATAGAGGTTAGTTTGAGGATAAAGGAGTGGGGGTTTGAGCAGGTGACAACAGAATCAGGTAGTGAGTTCCAGACATTGATCACTCTGTTACTGAGTGATCTGAGGGCCTTGGTGGCTCAGGCTGTTAAATGCCTGCACTTAAGATCCAGCTGTCTACAATTACTGTAGGCTTGAATCCCACCAGGCTCAAGGTTGACTCAGCCTTCCATCCTCTCAGGGTAGGTAAATTGAGGATCCAAGATTGTTGGGGGCAATAAGCTGACTTTGTAAAAATGCCGCTTAGTAATAAGCAGGCATATACAATGGAATGAAGGCTATTGCTGAGCACACTGGGTTGTATCCCAAAAAATTGTAAGCCGCCCTGAGTCTTTGGAGAAGGGCGGCATATAAATGTAATTTTTTAAAAAATCGTACTTCCTGCAATTGAGTTTGGAGTGGTTTACATTTAGTTTATACCTGTTGTGTGCTCTTGTGTTGTTGTGGTTAAAGCTGAAATATTCATTAACTGGTAAGATGTTGTAATATATGATTTTATGTACTATGCTTAAGTCCAATCTTAGTTGGTGTAGTTCAAGGTTGTCTAAGCCTAGAATCTCAAGTCTGGTGGTGTAGGGTATTCTGTTGCGAACAGATAATATATATAGACACATACACACACACACACAATAAAAATGCATGATGTCTAAATCAGCCTGTCAAGCCCGAAATTGACATAAGTGTAGCCATTTTAGTTTGTCTTAGTATATATTCTTTTTCTTATTTTCTCTGTGGCAGTCATGAGGGGAAGGGTTTCAGGCTTGACACGTTCTTAACAGGGGGAGGAGTGGAGATAAAGAGAGTGTTATGGCTAGGTGATCTTCTTTCCCCTGGATGTGGAGATTTATGACATCAAGCATTGTTGAATTACTTCTATTGGAGAATGTGGCTTTTGGAGGTTTTTCTAACTTCTAATATTGTGGTGTAATTCCGGGTAGGGTCAGATCCGGAATTACCATGGACTTTGCCAATTTGATGCTTTCCTAAATAAAAGAAATCTTTTTGAAACATGGACTTCGTATTTTTCTTTTTTAATGGATTTCATCCCTTGGAAAGCTGACAAAGCCACAATTACATGACAAAACTGAAATGTCCATGGTAAGAATAATTAACATTAACTCTATAACATCAAAATGCAATTATAACCAGCATCCTTAGTACAGCACACATAATTGCATAAAAGAAAATGACATAATTAGAAATTAGCCAACACCAGCCAAATAACATCAACTATCCAAGTCGGTCTAAAACAATTCACCATTTAATACATTCTTGAAGTCTATTACATTCAAGGTAATCCTGATATTGAAAGGGAGATTATTTCAAATTATTGCAGTTGTTACCAAAATAAAGTCTTCACACATACACCCTCATGAAAATACGGAAACTGTTGAATCTCGTAGAATATAGGATGAGGGGAAATATATATTTTGTTTAGGAAGGCAGTTCTTTTATTTGTATACTGTTAGTAGGACTAAAAAATAAATTCTTTGTATTAAAATTTCAGCAATGTTTGATAATGTTTCATAATTAAACCTTTTTTCATTTTTATTTCATGTATTGTATGCTACCTGTTATTTGTAACATTTGTGGAAGGTATACTTCAAAGTGTTCTCTACTTTGGGAAATGAGCCCATATTGTAATAGTACTTCAAAAAAAGGTTGCAGTTGTAATTTTTAATTAAAGTTGAATACAAAATCATATTGTTCTGCCCTTCTGTCTATCTCCAAATATTCTTGAAATGAAATTAGTTTAAAAGATGAATTTAAGAGCAAGAAACTTTTTGTAGCATCCATGTCCTTCTATAGCCATTGTTGCTGTTGTTTAATTTGAGACAGTTGTGAATTAAAAGCTTTGGAAGAATAAAAATGCATGGAACAGAAGGCAAAAGAACAAGGAGATGAATATTGGTTGGACTTTGTCCAGTTCAAATAAAATGGCACATGGCAAGCAAAAGATAATAATCAAACAAATATTAAGACTAAAGTCATAATTTAGAAATAATCTGTTTCACAGACTCTTTAGATTGAACGAGATCCAGGATTTTTCGGTTATATGTTTAGTTTAATGCAGATCTTATTTGCAGTTTATGTTCAAGCTTGTTTAGCCATAAAGTATTTTAGGATATGTTGAAGTTTTCTCCTTTTACAATTATTGTTCTGGTTGATCTACTTTTTGTAAACTCTACTTTTAAGTTGTTTTCTATAGCAGATTGTGGGAGTTAAATGTATTTTTATAAATATATTTGATAGTTTATAAACATATTTAATTTTATAGTGTTCTATTTTTTTGAATCCCAGAAGTGCAGTGATTTTCATCTTCTTACCACTATAAAAATGCAGTTATGAACAGTTAATAATTTTTATATTTAAATATGTTTCATTTAAGATGCAGTAATACATTTTACAGTGTGGGTTATAGCAACATGTTCAATCCATAATGTATAATACATAATAATGTATTATGGGGGTCTTGAATTTAAAGCGGTTTGTTTATTGTGGTAAAAGACAATTACTTGGATTAGTTAAAATATACTTGGAAGCAAATATAGCAGCCTTTATCTGATAGCACATAACTGGAGGTTTTATTTTCTTCAGGGTAAAAATCTTTCCATTACATCTTCATTATTTTTAAAGTATAGGTCTTGTATTAAACATGAGGTTTTAGTTGATGTTGGTTAATTTTGCAATTATGCTTTACAGTTTATATTATGCAAGCATTCTAAGCATATGTCAATTTTTAACATATGTTAATTTTTAACATATCACTGAAATCACTGGGGATTAATTGTACTTAATTCATCATATTCACATTTCTTGTATGATCCTTTTTCTTTTTAGTAATCTCCTGAGTAAACAGGCCAGAGTTTTAGATGATTAATACCTAAACATTCAGCTATTATTCTGGAGAGATGTTTAAAAGGATGTATTAAAAACTAATTGTGCATAAACCAAACCTTTTATTAATAATAATTTAGCTATTATTCTGGAGAGATGTTTAAAAGGCTGTATTAAAAACTAATTGTGCATAAACCAAACCTTTTATTATTAATCATGGTAGACATCTCATTGACATCTCTCATTGCAATTATAAATAAGCTATGTAGATATTGTTCTATTATTAGAAGGAAGGTTAGAATTCATATGCTCTGATGTCTAATTAATTCAAGATAGGAAAGTAGGTGCAAAGCAACGTTTTGTGAGATTTAATCCACATTGTGAGAACTTTCTTGTTAAATAATTGTCAGAATTTTAGACATCGGTTCCTTTACTTAAAGATTAATTGCATCATACATTAAATCAAATATGCAATAAATATAAACTGTGACATACATTAAAGAGAATTGAGGGGTTGAGAAATGTAACATATTTCAACACCTATATATAATGAAACTGAAAACTAAACATATTTTATTCTTACATTAAACAGTTTAAAATGCAGTCAGTCAATGGTGTATTAACAAAAGATTGTAATATATACTTTTTATTGTTGTTTTTATTTATTCCCTACCTTATTCATAGTAAGGAAACTCTTGAATCCCAAATGACTTGCCCAAAGTAAGATTAATTTTTGAATAGACATGCATAGGATCAGGGTTTTATAGATCTCATGTAGAAAAAGATTAATCTTAAATGAAGTACTCCTTTTACATTAGTTGAATTTTAATTGCTACATTGTTATATGAAATGTTTTAAAAATTAATTCTTCATTAATCAGCTTGATTAATAATAACATTGCTGAATAGTCACACATTCATCATATAGATCTTCAGAATAGATCTGAAAACAGTCTCAAATGAGACTGCTCAAAGAATTTTCATTTCATTGTGCTATAATACAACCAAAACCAAGAACAGAGAGATGTAACTATTGGCAAAATATTTTTGATGAAAAATGAAGGAACAAAATTCTTATCTAGTTTGAAGGTCAAATTTCATATCTATTTGTAACTCCATCTTAATGGTGTATCATTTATTAATTGTTAATATTGGTGTATAAACATTGTCATATCTTTAAACACAAGGGTTTTAATATTGCATTATTTTTCAGCATAGACTGCCAAATAATTTTTATTTGAGGACCCCTGAGTGAATCTTGTGGGATACCCAAGATCCTAGGACCACACTTTAAGAAACACTGATTTAAAGATGTTGGTTTCATACATTCACTCATTCATTGCTGTGAGCCTCCTAGAATTATATTTCCTAACATGGGTAGCTGTATAAGCCTAATAAAGAAATATCGAAATGGCAAAGAAAGCAGATCACCTTGTTATAAAAGAGAGTACTGAATGGATTTCTGCCACAAGATCATTGAAATCATTGAACAGATAAAACAGAGTAATCAGAATACACATCAGCATCTTTAGGCTGATGTTAAACCTTAAGGTATGTTAACTTCGTTTTAAAAAAAAACAAGGCTATATATTTTAACTTTATTCAAAATATATAGTTAATATATATTAAAGGAAGCTTGCTTGGAAGATGATGTTATGCTAATGATGTTATCCTAGTAGCCCAAAATACAAAGGACATTCATGCTCTTGTAATATAGCTAGGGAATATGGTGAAAAAAGGGACTAAAATAAAATACAAAGATCAAACTTCGTCAAGGGCAATTGGTACAATAAGCAGCCTTAGAACTGACAAGGAAGATACTAAAATAGTGAATGCTAATGCTTTCTAGCATCAACTATCAAGAGTCAAGAAATATGCTGCAAACCAGCACTTGGTAGAAGGCCTTGGAAAAGATAGTCAGGTACCAGAATAGTGCAGTATTCTCTCGGATGCTTTGAGGAAGTGAAAGTGGAACTTTGAAGAAGTAGAGTAGAAATAATATTTATGGTGTTGGAGAAAATTCCTGAAAACACTATGGACAGCCAAGAAAGCAAACAAATGAATCATCAAACAAATCAACCAGAATTTTCACCTGAGGCACAAATGATTGGACTCAAATTATCATACTTGAGACACACAATGTGAAGACACAGCTCACTGGCAAAGACTCTAATGCTGGGAAGGATGGAAGGAAGGAGAAGAAAAGAAAAGGACAACCAACCAGTAGCCAGTTGGATGGGTTACAGTGGCAATGGATATACTGTTGGAAAGCCAGATTAGAGACAAATTATCATGGAAAAAAATCTGTTTGTTAAGAGTTTACACCAACTTGATGGCACATAATCAGCCACTTAGTCTATTATGCCTCAGATACTACTCTCCTTTTTCATCCATGACTGTTCATCTCTCATTCTGCCTTATTCTTTCTGTTACTGTATTAGGAATTTCATATCTAGAGTTGTAAAGAGCTAGCTTTCCTCCTTTACTTTTTGTTGCTTTTTTAAACTTACACCCAAACTATAGGTAATGTTAATACTGTTCCTGTTAACATGCTGTACTTTTTTACGTGTAATAAAATAAACTTGCAAACTGGCTATTTCTTTGATCATATGGACCTTTTTCGGCTAACAGCATTTATAATGAACCTCACTTTTCCAAAGAAACTATTTATAGAAGGGGGAAAAAGCTTATTCAAAAGTATAAAGACTGCTATCTTAGTTTCTCCTTTGTACATAGACAATTATGTTACAGTAGAACAGTCAAGCGATATATGTGAATATTTTGCAGAATCTATTTCTTGCTTTAAATGTCATTTAATTAGTTTGTTCATTATAGTCTCTACATAATAACTATAAAATTAGTTCTGAAATGAGGTAATTAATTTTTGTTTATAGAAAAAAGCAAGAAGCATTCATAATAACCTCAGGGTTGATAATGGGAAAAGTCCAATTACATTATTTTAGCATTCAGTAGCTAAATGGATTGAGCAGATGGTAGCACCTAGTCAAGTAGCTGTTTTGGAAAAAGACAAGCAGTATTGCATCAGCCAATCACCACCAAATGCCAAGACTTTAGACAGTCTGGAAGGTTAAAAGAAACTCTAGAAAAAAATAAAATAGCAATCCACTTCCACATTTTTGCAAAGAAAACAATATTAATATGTCCATGTTACCAGACACCAAGACCAACTCGCATATAAATGAATGGTCTAATAAAATTGAATTAAACTTGTGTACTTGATTAAAATTTTAATCAGGATTTGCAACATGGTTTGAAATTGATTAAATGCCCTATTCAAATGTGAATGGAGAAGATTAATTCTGCACTATGGTAAGGGAAGATAAACAATTGTATACTGATAGTCTTTTAGCCATGGTTAAAAGATTAGAATCATTGTATTTTGAAAGGAGTTGGTAGCAAAAGAAAACCAAAAATGCTTTCCAATATTTGGATGTGTTTTCTATCTCTAGTTTTTTTCTGCTACAAAACTATCTCAAGAGTTGGATGGAAAAGATCCTGTGGTAAAGAATTTAGCAGCAAGTTTACTTAAAGCAGTCCAACTGTGCTTCCTTTGAATGTTTATTCACAAATAGGACTTACTCCCAGGAAATTAAATATAAGATTGTAGTTAAAGTAGTTGAGGGCTTCCAAAAGCTTTGAGTTGAGCTTATTTCCATCCCATGGGAACTCTTCTGTAGAAACTCGTCAGAAGTCTTTTAATTAAATATGACAATAAATACTGAAGGTGTTGGCAGCCTGCATGGCAACCCAGCTCCCCCTTTTTGTAAGGGAACACTCCAGCCCCCAACTAAATCTCCAAAACAGTCTGAAAATGTAGCCACAGCAAATACTATCTCCTATATAGCCCTCGGGGATTTCCCAAAATAAGATTTAATTAAAGTGCATTCCAGCCCAAAAGAGTTCCTCATCCCCAATCTACATTATTGATATTTAACAACATGGATAATTATCACCAGAATTATAAAATTTGACAACTGCAATAATACTTCAAAGTTTTGAGTATAGCATTTTTCAGAGTAGCTCTGTTTCAGATGGAGAGACAGTCAAAATGGTGAGTGTGCCTAGGCCATCAAAGCATATGTGTATATGTGTATATATGTGCGCACACACAGTATATAGTACACATATATAAATACAGAAGGGGGAAGGAATGTATTATTGGAAAGGAGAGGAAACATTAATCATTAATAGATAGTGACCAATAATTAGGTGTGACACAAACATTTCTTCCTTTATAAACTGATGTAAGAGCTGTAGTATGATAAGAAATTTTGATCTCCAAGTCTGTTCTTAGATGGAATGCTGGATTCATGGGTAAGAGCATCAAGCAAGTACATTAGAATCTTAACTCCCCATCCCAACCACCGCCATCATCATCAGTTTAGACCAGATCAGTACCACCTTAATTAGTATATCCATCTAGTTAAATTAAAAAGCAGGTTAGCACAATTACTCTACTTCCCTGAAATCATTCAATATGACACAAAAGAAAAAAAATACATAATATTCTTGTTGTCACCTACAGCTCAAAATTAAAATCATTAAAGCATGTCACAGTAATCTATAGTATAAATTGAATAATGAATGGCATTTCCTTTGAATGATAGACTTGCAGTTGCATACATACAATCAGCTACCAACTTTAAACAGTTACTGTCCAACAGCAACAGGACACATTATAGTGGCACAGATTCAGAAATTGAAAACTCTCTAATCCAACTACCAAACCTGATCCCATAGCTATTCTGATAACAACATCTAGAGCAGTGTTTTTCAACCTTGGTAATTTTAAGATGTCTGGGCTTCAATTCCCATAATTCTCTAGCCAGCCTGGGAGTTGTAGTCCACACATCTTAAATTAGCACATGTTGAGAAACACTGATGTAGATTATCAAAGAACCATGAATTTTCTTATTCAGCAAAATCAATACTTCATTTATTGGTAGACAAAGTAGCTCAGAAATGCAACATTCCAGAATATTCTGTCACTGACTTCAAAATGGCCATTCTTAAGAAATTTAATTTGAGTGGAAAACAGTCAATAATCCCTCTGCCAATCGCTATGTGTATATGTGTGAGTATATTATAATCTTTTCTTAGGGTTATATTCTGTTCTATTAACTTGCAGTTTCTGAAAGTGCTTCAGAATTTTTTGCTGATTTGAGTTTATCAAGACTATCTTAAGTTTCTGCAGTGGACTTTACTTTTGTTACTAAGCATTAACTTCTATTTTTGGAAGACTAGACAGTTAGATCTTGTTTTCCTTTTAGTTGTTTGACCTTTCATTAACCTCACTTTGATTTTGTGAGTCCATCACTGGTACAGTTTCAATCAGCCATACACATATTGAAATGCTTTTCTTTTAAGTCAAGGATAGATTTTTATGCTGGAAGCAAATTTGGGGTTTTGAGAACATACTGTAATGTGACCGTGCCAATCAGGGGTGGGATTCTACCGGTTCGGCCAAGTTCTATAGAACCGGTAGCTCCGAAAAGCAGCTGACACCAAACCGGTTTGCTGCAACGATCTTCCAATCATCTGTTTGGCCCACCTGCCCGCCCAGGCTCTATGCTGTGCTTTATTCCCTGCTTTTTCCTCCTCAGCTGCTTTGCACAGCACAGCTGAGTGCCACTCGTCAGCAGGAGAAGGTGCTAGAGCCGGTAATTTATAAATAGTGTGCACTCACACACAGCACTCACTTACCGAACCAGTTGTTTTGCCAGTAGGATCCCAACCCTGGTACCAATACAATCATACCATACTAATCTTACCAATTCACTGACAACCATGTTGAGCATTTAGCATTAGCTCCTCCCATGCTATGTAGCATATTGGGCAGCAAGAAATTTCCAGTATTTTTGGTTTGGAGTGAGTTATTTTTCGTTTGGCTCGGGTTATGATCTTAGAAAATTTAAAGAAGAAGAAATAAGGAAAATAAAAACTTTTGTGGCCATCCAAGGACCTAAAAATGGAATCTAAAAGCATGAGAGAACTGCTACAGGAAGTGACTGAATTAATTTGGCTCGTTGTAGAAGACATGGAAATGGCGAACAAAGAACAAGAAGAAGGAATCCTGGAAAGGGAGGAGCCAGCCCAAGGAAAAGCCATTTTAAAGAGACAATTAATACAAAGAATACCACAAAGAAAAGGGAAAGGAAGGGTGATTAAAAAATGAAATTTAAGAAAGTAATTAAAAAGGGGAATATCTATGAAATCAGGCAAGGTAGAAAGGCCCAGAAGAAAAGGGAGCAGAAAGGTAAAAAGAGAGAGAGGGATTTAAATTGGATGAAGAAGGGATATAGCAGGATAAAGGGGAGGAGAGGGAACAAGAAACAAGAGCAGAAGATAGAGAAATATGGGAACTATATAATGAAGAAAGAAATTCATTTACATAGAGATAATGGCTAATGTATTAAGAAGGGGGGTTCTGCATGGAGAAGAGGGGTAATAAGAATATATTGCAATTATAAAAACAGAACAATAGAGGGGGGATGGTACTGACAACTTCTATTAGATGAAGGTACACTTTTACTTTTTATTTACAAAAGAAAGGTGAATGTTGATTAGATAAATTGAATTAATTGAAATGATTTTTGAAGATGTTTAAAAATGAGATTTAATGTCAGTAACCAAGGTTAGTTATTTTTTACTATTATTTTGAAATTATAAATAAATTTCAAATTGGGGGAATATGTGTTGCAGAACCCGATTGAAAAGATATATAATGTTATGTAGCTTTTCTTCCTTTCTTTTCTTTTATTCTATCTTTTGCTTCAAAGAGAACGACTATTACTATGTCAACCACTGAGGTGACACTTTCAAAGTAGTAAATGCGGGGGTAAGCCTTGGTTTTTTTTAATTCTTCCCTGTGTTAAAGCTTGTATTGATTTAGAACTATGGAAAGAATATGCGATGAAAGAGCAAATCTGACGGATAAAAGAAATATGTAAATGATAAAAGAGCATTAACAATGTGAAGATAGTTTAAGGATAGATATGGATAAATTTTATTTTTTATATAGTGTGCAAACGCATTGTCACTTTTAAAAGAAATATAAATGTTTAAGAATTATTTTTAATCAATTTGAAATGAAATGGGGGGTTATACAGATTGAGATTAATATTGGAGACTAGGATTAATTTGGCCCTTTGCAAAAAAATGGAACAGAAGTAAAAATGGGATAAAATAGGAAGTTAAATGTTAAAATTGAATATATAACTATTGTCATATTTGCATGTAAGTGATGACCCGGAAATGTGCTGTCTACTGAAAAGATCCTTATTTGAATTGTTAAAAATTGAATAAAACTTGTTTAAAAAAAAACAATAAAGGAATCAACAATCAAGAAATACTTCGCAGATGAGCACTTGGTAGAGCAGCCACAAAGATCTTGTGGGATATGTCTGTACAGAGTTCTAAGTCAACTGATTTGGTTCATATTATCATATATGGACATATTATAGGAAGTCCTTGCTCTCTGGAAAAGTATAATGTTGAAAAAGATGAAAGGTAATCAGAAGAGGACAATCAGGAGCAAGATGGATGGATTCAGTTGTAGCGTCAATGGGTGGACTATTGAGAGATCTGAAGAATTAGATTAGGGAAAGATTGTCATGGGATAAAATATGTGTGGTTCCTAAGTGATTTTATAGCATAGAATTGTAAATCATCTCACATCTCACAAGACTATACAGAATAATTCATGTGTATGAGAAATGGAATGGTTTGACTAGAATAAAAAACCAGTAAGGTAAGGTTTATTGTTGAATTGCTGAATATAGCATTCCTACATAGTTTTAAAAAAATGTTGCAGTTTCCTGTTTCCTAAAATTATTTTGCTGAAACAATACCTGTTTAGTCAACATTTCTTAGTCTTTTGATTTCCTATTTATTGTTGCAATTTTAAGTTTTTTAAAATTTGTAAAAAATAAGCAATGTGATTTCAGCACATCAATTTTCTAGTCTGTAAAACTGTTTTGGTGATAGAGATATTATAACCGAGTTTAAAATAACAGTTCTGTTGATATAGTGTTGACAGATTTTTCTAAATGAAATGCATGCTTTGAATATATATATTCATTAAATAAAGTTGACCATCTGTTACATGATGGGGAAAGAAAAATAGCAATAAATTTCACTTCATTAACACAGACTGAAACATGTGTCTACCCATTATTCATGAAGTATTTATGTTTTACAGTTTAGATATCTCCTCTTAATATGATAAAAATGCAATTTGGTTTTAATAGTCTCAAAAGATCAATCTTAATGTGTATGGGTTTTTTAATGGAGCTTCCATTTGATGATTACTTCAACATTAAAACTCTGGAAATTTCCCTATCAATATGTATTGATGGTAGCTGGTTTAAGTGAAAATTGAAACAACATGCAAACAAGAATAAATATCATGAACATGTTGGGGTCCCATGTAAAGATTTTTTATTTACCTTTTTTCTGTAGATCCAGGATGATATATATTCTGCATCCCATTCTGTAAACAGAATAAAACTGGGGTTTTTTTGTATAATAGATTTTGAAGCAGGCATGAGATGATGTAAGACAGTGGTTCTTAACCTGGGCGATATTGCCCCCCAAGGGGCAATTTTGTTTTTCAGGGGGGCGATGGAACGAAAAGGGGTGATGTGGAGGCGAAGGAATGGAAGGGGGGCGATATGGGGGTGATGGAGCAAGATATATTGGGAGAGAGAGAGAGAGAGAGAAAGAGAAAGAGAGAGAGAGAGAGAGATCTATATTGGTAGATAGGTAGGTAGGTAGGTAGACAAAAAGACAGACAGGTAGGTAGATAGGCAGGAAGGCAGGCAGGCAAACAGACAGACCTTTTGGATGGATGGATGGATGGATGGATGGATGGATGGATGGATGGATGGACGGACAGACAGAAAGAATGCAAGAGCGGCAGCACTTTGGGAAAGCGGTGGTGGCAGCTTTTCCCAACATGCTGCCGCATTCAAGGCGCCGGTTCAGGTGTGGTGCAACAGTCAATGGGGTGAGCCTGCAGGGGGCCGGCAGAGGGGTGCTAAGAGGCGACAGGGGGGCAATTGAGGTGCCGGCGACCCTGCAGGTTCACCCATTGACTAGCACTGCTCCGGAGCTGGCGCCTCCAATGTGGAAGCAGTGGCACGTTACGTACCGCCATGGCCGCGTTCAAAGCACCGCCCCCCTGCTGCCTCTTAGCGCCCCTCTGCTTGCTCCCTTGGGGACGCTAAGAGGCGGCAGGGGGGGCATTTAAGGTGCCAGCCCTGCAGGCTCACCCATTGACTATACCACCGCTCCAGAGCCGGCGCCAAAATGGGTGAAACTGCAGGGCCGGCCAGCGCCTCGAATGCCCCCCTGCTGCCTCTTAGTGCCCCTCTGCTGGCCCCCCTTGGCCTTAGGGACGCTAAGAGGTGGAAGGGGGCAGTGCGTCAAATGCGGCCGCTGTGGCACATAATGCGCCACCACTTCCACATTGGAGGCGCCAGCTCCAGAACGTTACTACAAACAGTGGGTGAACCTGCAGGGCCGGCGCCTCAAACACCCCCCTGCCGCCTCTTAGCGCCCCTCTGCTGGCCCCCTTGGGGATGCTAAGAGGTGGTAGGGGGGCGTTTATGTTGCGGGAGGGGGGGCAATGACAACTTCCTCAATGGCTCAAGAGGGCGATTCTTTCAAAAAGGTTAAGAACCACTAATGTAAGACATATTAAGTATATTAGCTAAAAACTAAAATACTATGTTCATATTAAGAACTTTTCCAGTATGCATTTCAGATCCAGTTCATGCTAATCTAAGTGGAATTAATATTCCTTAAGAAGCAGAATTCACAATGTCATGTACTAATGTTAATAATTCAGATTCCATTGATGATATTGATATTAATTATTACTTAATTGTTTGCAAACAATGTAAACTACCTTCAGTGGCAGGATTTTATCATGGTACTGGTTTTTGGCCAATATTGTCACCACTCCGCTTGGCCCCTGACCTCCGCACCTTCCGCCATGACCTGAAGACCTGGTTATTTGACCAATCCGGGCTGTGACCCATGGGTGGGGTGTTTTTAGATTTTGGTGGTTTTTAAGTTTTGTATTAATTGGGACTATTAGTTTAATTCTTTTTTAAATATTTATTGTGTTTGTTTTTATTGTAAGCCGCCCCGAGTCTTCGGAGATGGGGCGGCATATAAGTCCCATTAATAAATAAATAAATAAATAAATAAATAAATAAATAAATTTTGTGTTATGAAACCTATATGGAAATTTCAGATTTAGGGCATGCCATTGAATAGTAACTGCTAAAATCAGGGATAGAAAAAAAAATTGCCTTCATGCTCTGCATTATTTGCTAAGTTAACTCAATATTGACAGGCTATGTGCTGCTATGAAAAATAAAAAAAGTAATGTTACTTAAACTGCATTTGTTTTGATAATTTGCAGTCATGCTACTTTAATGAGTAAAAAATGGGTGCTGTGCTCTCATGAAATCCAAAGCACTTCTTCCAAATAAAACATGAACAGTCTTAATGGGAAATAGGGTCCTGGACCAGCTGAAGTTTTGCCCTGAACCAACTGAAGCTTAGTTAGAACTCACAATGAAAAGGTATCTATGGTGTAAATGACATCTAAAGTATTATATTAAATTCCAATCTAGATTTGTTGTTTTCTAGAATGCTAGAAGATGACCTAAAGTTGAGCAGTGATGAAGAGGAGAATGACCAGGTAAGAAATTTGGAATTTGTTCATTTTTAACCTGTTAATTCATTAGATTTATATGCTGACTTTTCTCAAAAAGCTGAAAACAATGTTCCTATCTTAAATTTATGGGTTAATGTATAATTATGATTGTATACATTAACTACAGCGACTAAATTCACACAACATACTAAGTCCCATTCAGAAAATCACATTACAATTTAATGCTATATATGAACTCAGCTATAAGGAATTACAAGTAGTCCTCAACTTAAAACAATTCATTTAGTGTCTATTCAAAGTTACAATTGCACTGAAAAAACTGATTTAGGACTGTTTTTAGAATAGAATAGAATTCTTTTATTGACCAAGTGTGATTGGACACACAAGGAATTTGTCTTGGTGCAAATGCTCTCTGTATACATAAAAGAAAAGATACATTCGTCGAGAGTCAAGAATCATAAGGTACAACACTTAATGATAGTCATAGGGCACAATAAGCAATCAAATCATACTAGGAAACAGTCAATATAAATTGTAAGGATACAAGCGACAGGGTTACAGTCATACAGTCACAAGTGGGAGGGGATGGGCAATAAGGAATGATGAGAATTGTTGCAACATCCCCATGGCATGTGATCAAAATTCAGATGCTTGTCAACTAGTTCATATTTATGATGGTTGCAGTGTCCTGGGGTCATGTGATCACCTTTTGTAACATTTTGACAAGCAAACTCAATAGGGAAGCCAGATTCACTGTATTACTAATTTAACAACTGCAGTGATTCACTTAACAAACGTGACAGGAAAAGTCCTAAAATGGGGCAAAACTCAATTAATACCTGTCTTCCTTAGCAACATAAATTTTGGGCTCAGTTGTGGTCATAAGTTGAAGCCTACCTGTAATCATAATGGAGGAAAACAAAACAGGGGACTGTCAGTTTCTAATAATTATATCACCATACAAGTTTGTAGTTCCTTTGATTACATAACTGTATTTTCCCTTAATTAATATCATTTATTCAGTACTTAATATGATTATTACACAATGATCAGAAGGAGGTCTAATATGTGAAAAGAAATATTCATATTTTACAAGCATGAATTTGTAGGCAGAATTTTCTTTCTCCTAAGCTGCAGCAAGATTTGCCATAGAGCTTTTGTGGCAATGCAAATTTATAACCCACAGAGTTAATCAATCTGCATTCAGCAGCTTAAACAGATTAAATAGAACCCGTGTGCTTGTCTGGAAAATGTAACTAAAGTTCATTTGGTCTGTTTGCCTCTCCAACTCCTGAGATTCATAAAAGGCAATACCCGGGTATATGCTTTTGGCTTGTATTTTTAAAAAATGTTAAAATAATACAGATACAAGCTAAAAAGGCAGCTACAAAATAATCTTTGAGACCTGCCTCTGAATGGGAACTCTGGATGTGCAGGAAAGAAAAACCACTGGATGATTTAGATAGTAACATAGGGAAAGGGCAGAATGTTTTGTAAAAGTATTACAATATATACTTATAGTTTGTAAAATTGCTAATTATGCTATATGTTGTGTACCTGGTTGAAATATTGTACATCATTTTTAGATATTAACATGAAGAATACATATACATACACACACAAATACTGCAGGTAGTCCTCATTTAACAACCACAATTGGGACTAATAACTCAGCGATTAAATGAAGCAATTGCTAAGTGAAACCACGTCTTAACATTGTAAACTGCTCAGAGTTACCCTGTGGTAAGTTAGGCGACCAATAAATTTAATAAATAAATAAATTCTGGTTATGATCTCACTTTAGTTTTCCTTTTCTTTATAGACCTACAAAGGTTGTAAATGCAAGGATTGGTTATAAAGATTTTCCCCCCCATCACTGTTATAACTGCAAATAATCACTAAATAAGGAAATTGCTAAACAAGGACTACCTGTAAGGTCTTTTTTTTTAAATTACATTTATATGCCGCCCTTCTCCGGAGACTCAGGGCAGCTTACAATTTTTGGGATATAACCCAATGCACTCAGCAATAGCCTACATTCCATTGTATATGCTGCTTATAACTAAGTGGCATTTTTACAAGGTCAGCTAACATTCACAATATTAGGATATATATGAGCAATTATTGCAGGGAGGGGGGCAGAAGAAACAAATAAGAGCATGTGCATCATCACAACAGTATGCACTGTAAATGATGCAAGTTATGTACTTGCATTAGATGTCATTTGTGCTATCCAGTCATAATGCAGAGGCCATTATTTCGATATGATTGTGGCTTGTTCAAAATGCCTAGGAGAATATGGCTTCCATAATCTCTCAACCAGCGTATTGACTTGTTGAAGGTAGGAATTACAGGCCAGTGTTTGGAAAGGAATAAGCTGGGATTTAAAAAAACAAAAAGATTAAATATTTGCTTCCTATGCATTCTATAAGAGAACAACTAGCAGAGCCAGGGGTGGTGCTGTTGAAAAAAAGAATCAGCCTAGAATCACTACCTAGTCACAGGTACTGACTGCCACTGACCCTTATCTAACATTAACCACTTGGTGACCTGTTAGAAGATTCTTGTGCATAGGCTTTTAGCGATAAATCAGTTAAATTGAACCTTCCTATGTGGACCTGGTCTTTCATGACTGACATATTCATCTGTTCTCATCTCACCATTAAAAAATATAGGACAAATCATCTGAACACTTGAAAACAGCAGATTAGTAAATGTGATAGGAATTAGGGTGCCATTTGAAAGAGCTCTATATATGTTTTACTAAGAACAAACAAGTTGTCTGTACCTTATCAGGCAAGCATTATAAATCAAATGTTATCCCATTTACTGATATGAAGATGTAATAAGAAGTAGAGATGGTAAATTACAGCTGTTATCAAACATGCAATTCCTAAGTACAACTAATGTTGCACTGTCATTTACAAGATAAAACAAACCACTTTTCTTGCATAATTTCATGTGGTATAAAACTGATAATAGTAAGAGTTTCCCATAGAAGACGGTGTGAAGACACCAATGATAGATGGAATGAAAGAACCTTGGTGGTGCAGGCTGTTAAACGCCTAGCATTTAGCTCCAGCTGCCTGTAATTAGTGCAGGCTCGAACCCCACCAGGCTCAAGGTTGATTCAACCTTCCATCCTCTCGGGGTAGGTAAATTGAGGGCCCAAGATTGTTGGGGGCAATAAGCTGATTTTGTAAAAATGCCGCTGGGGGGGGCAAAAAGCCCTAGTAATAAGCAGGTGTATACAATGGAATGAAGGCTATTGCTGAGCGCATTGGGTTGTGCTCCAAAAAATTGTAAGCCGCCCTGAGTCTCCAGAGAAGGGTAGCATATAAATATGAATTTAAAAAATGATACATGGAAATGGTACATGGTACATGGAAATCAGACAGTCAAGCAAGAAGAAAGTAGGTAGAAGCAGGAAGAAATAATATTGACAAACATAACATTAAATTTCTAGTATAAAAGTAGATTGTATTTAGATAAATGGTAAGTTATCTTCGTTCAGAACATCTAGACCATCACTGTGTCATCCATGTTTCTTTCCAAAATGAAAGACAGGTTGAGAGTTCCAAAACATGAAGAAGTTCAAGTTGCTTCACTCTGATCAAGAGGTATTTAGAAACAGTAAAAAGAATCTGTCATTCACCCATCCATTCATATCTTTGTGAATCTTCAGTGCCCATTCTAAGCCTGCTTGTTGTACCTGTTGTTATTAATGTGGTCTCTTTATATTTTAGTCCTATTTTTCACTGAACTCCTTGATTTTTATGACTACAGCTTGCAGATTTTTTGCATTTTTGACTGTATCATCAGTTAAGGGTGGGCAATTCATGTTTCTTCCTCCAGTTTTAAAAAGTATCTTCTTCCAAACCTGCTTCCCTTAATACATATTCAGAATATAGTCTGAATAATATACAGAATTATCCTCAATTTACTTTTGTTTTTGACTTAATAGTTGTAAATTTGCACTACTAGAAAGAAACATAACACTGGTAAAGGAGCTAGTTTGTTTCCCTTAATACTAAGTGCCCAAATAAAATTTGCTCCTGATGCCAATATTTTGGTACATGAGTGTGGCTATTGCAATATGGCAGCTTCGGACCAATTATCTGGGAGGAGGCAATTGCTGAAAGAAATAGCTTAAACCCTATTCCGCATGTTCCAGTATTCTGATCCTGTTCATATTATACACAGACATATTGCTTTTATAAAATAAAAACACAAGAATTCAATGTCAAATCACACTCTAAACATACTTTTAAGTCATACCAGGCTTTATAAATGCATCAGAAACTCTGGGTATTAAACCAATATCATTATGCCTTCTTTGAATAGATGTTGAGGAGAAATCTAGCAAACCACATAAAAGTGACCTCCTTACCTGTGGGTTAGCCTTACCTAAGGGCATATTATCTTATAAACTCCCAAGGTGAAACTTTTAAAATCCCAACATTGCAAGCCAGATTAGCTGTGACAGCTTTCATTAATAGAGCCTTAGGTGTAGTGCATCTAAAATTGGCTAACAAGATTTTAATAGAAGATGAAGTTTAATGATCACATTTAATGATCTCAGCAGCCACTGCCCTTTGCAGCAGATGCTCATTACTTTTAAAAGCTTCCTTCTGTGGCTATCGCATGGCTGTGCCCGAAAGAAATAGTGCAGATACAAGCTTGGTAGCACTGTGTGTATAACACAAAGAGGCTTGATTTGAATGTGCATAATTGAGAGAAGGTCAAGTGCACATTCTGCAGTAATGACATTGAGCATTCTCTGCTTATCATAAATTATGCCAAATAAGCACTTATGTAGTGAGAAGGGGATGCCAATATAAAGACAAGAGGAAAGGATAACATGTAAATTTCACAAGCTTGTGAATCTCTCTATGTACCATACTGTAATAAAAAGCTCTTGTTTAGTAAGTTTATTCTGTTTGGGCTCCTCAGGCAAGTGACAGGTAGGAAAGAGAAAATAAAGAAACAGCAGTGCAAGGAAATATCTGCTATTCTTCCATGACTGGATAACCTATCTACACAGTGCTAAGTTTGCATGAAGAGTCAGACGCGAAGAGCTTCAGTGAAGAGTTTATTAAGCGACTACAGCTCGAATGGACCCGACTTGGCTGGGCTATGGCTGCTTCTTATAGCCAGCAGCCATAGTTGCCAGCCAATCAGAGTGCAGGGTTTTTCCCGCACTATTTAAACCAATCCCATTTGACATTTTACAAGAACAATTCAAAATAAACCAATAACATTCAAACCTACATACATAACACACAGAATATTCCTCCTCTCCCCGTGGAAACATTGCTCAAGTTCTTTTTATAAGCAAGGAAAAGAAGCAAAACAGATCTGCAAAACAGATGCTGAATATATCTGTTTCAAGGAAGCTACCAAAATGATAGAAAATACAAATTAACTGCACAAATTTTAGTCAAACTATTCAGTATTGTAAAGCAAATAATTAACACTTGTAATGCTTGGGTATACATTGGTTTACAGATAATTGTACAACGATGTCATAGTAATCTATCAGCAATTGTGATGTCATGTCTGAAATAATATTTCTTACCTTTCATTTCACCTCTTGAAAGGATGTTTCCTTTCCTTAAGTTAGATCACTTTTTAAAGGAGCTTAGAAAACAAGGTTGAGAGTCAATTCTTTTGTCAGTCAAGACTAATTAATGATATTGAATTATATATAAAATGGGCATTGTAATGTATATGTGATCATCTGTCAATTAATCAAGGTTTCCTCCAAGGTAATGCTATCTGAGCTAAATAAAAGACTTTATATCTTAATATACTGTAATTTTTAATAGTTCTCAAAAAGCAGGATTAAAATAAATTATAACAGGAGCATGAGAGGTAAGACTGTATGGTCAACAGCAAAAATTATTTTAAATGAATGAGGCTTTGTTTGAATTGCCTTTATAAGCAAAACAACTTGATCCATTTTCCAGTGGTAATGTACAAATAATAATGTTATCCTTCTATTTTTACATTTTTCTGAAGGTTGTATATTTTTCTGGATATGAAGTTTCATAGACATGTAAAGTTTTCTTACATACAGGTGTATGTTTGGAAAACAGAGGAGTGCACATTCATAGCAGAGGCACTGCCTAAAAATCGAATAGCTGTTTTTTAACCTTATTAGAAGCATTATTCAATACTTCCTTAGAAGCAATACAGGTATTCCTTAACTTACAACAGTTCATTTAGCGACTATTCAAACTTATAATGGCACAAAGAAAAGTGCCTTATGATCATTTTTCATACTTAATGATCGTTCCGGCATCCCCATGGTTATGCAATCAGAATTCAGATGCTTGGCAACTGATTCATATTTATAATGGTTTTAGTATCGCAGAGTCATGTGATCACTTTTTGCAACCTAACAAGCAAAATGAATGGGAAGTCAGATTCATTTAACAACCATGTCACTAACTTAACAACTGCAGTGATTCACTTAACATCTTTGGCAAAAAAAGGTCATAAAATGTAGCAATTCATTTAACAAATGTCTCATTTAACAACTGAAATTTTGGGCTCAATTGTGGTCGTAAGTCGAGGATTATCTGTAAATAAAGGGTTTTTTTTTACTTCACGTGCTATTTTTAGAGTGCTTCTCCTTTCCTCCCCTTCAAAAGCCAAGTACAACTGTCATTCTGAAAAAGGTACACATCGGTTTAAGATAAAAAGTGAACAGTATACATATTTAATGCTTTGAAAATTATAATTAATATTTTAAATGCCTTGCATACTTGCATCATGCTGTTTTTTTAAAAATAGATGAATGCCTACAGAATTAAAATAGACATATGCATGTATGTGGAACTAAAATGGTTACAAATAGACTGACTGTCCCAAAGGTGCTTTTTCAAGAGGCAACTGAACTTTCTTGTATTTCTTTGAAGACATTTCACTTCTCATCCAAGAAGCTTCTTCAACTCTGACTGGAAAGTGGGGAATGGAGGTTTATTAGTGAGTAGTGCAAATGACCCTGAGGACATAGATAATCGTCCAAATGGCCTCAACAACTCTCTAAAAGAATGCAAATGACCAGTATAAATCCTTCCATTCCGCCCATCCAGTCAGAGATGGACAATCATGACCTGGATGACTGAGAATCTCCATAGACAAATAGACTGACTTATCTCTAATTTTGGAATGGAATGTTTCAAATATATATCTTATCCATATTTTAGGGAGAGTCTGTTATTTCAGGTGAAAAAAAGAAAATAACGGAATAGAAGTTAAATGTCAGAAAAAATAAAGGTTGCTTAACAGGAAGTATGCTTCTATATATATCTTTCAGATATATCAGTTTCTTGAATTTCTTCCATCATAGAATTTGAATTTCTGCCATCCAACCAGAATTTGTGGAAGCTGGCTGCACCCTATATCTTCAAGCTATTTACACTGTGTGTAGGAATTACGTTATACATAGTGATTGTTAGATGAAGATGCTCATCCCTGAAACTGCCAAAGAGACTATAGGCCACTATTGCACATAATGCACATAAAACAGGATGGGACTATGCGCCGTTGGCATATAGCCATGCTGGCCGCATGACCATGGAAACTGTCTTTGGACAATGCTGGCTCCCTTGGCCAAGAAATGGAGATGAGCACCATGCCCTAGAGTCAGACATGACTGACAGGGAAGCCTTTACCTTTATATACCATTCCAAGTTCCTTGGATACAATAAAATATAACAAAAATATTAAAGGATATTTTTATTCTTTACTACATCAATCAATATGTTACAAAGTGTTGACAATAAGCAAAGTACAGTAACATGATGGGTAGTCCAGATTCCCATGAGGGAGAGAGTGCATTCTAGAGAAGCAAAAGACAGAGAAATGTGGACAGTTTGTGTGGGAGGAAGAGTTAAGACATCTCTTTTCTAAGAGTTCTCAGAATACATATATTTAATGGTGCAAGCATTTGGTTCTGTCTATAGATGAGAACCAATAAAGGAAACTGCTTAGAAGAACTTCAGCATATCTTTCTTGGTTTTTGGAGCCTGGTACTTAATGTCTTTTTGATAGTGCACTTTTTAATAATTTTTTTTATTATAAACTGAAATGGTACATTCCAGAATGGATGAAAACAAAACAAGACTCAGTATTATAGCCAAGAAAATTGCCACTAGGGCAGGGGGTTTTAAATGTTATGATAATGTCACCACCTAAAATGATAAGTTTGCATGAGACCCATCCTTACCTCCTTAATAAAATTAACGATTTCATTACAGTTAGTGTTCTTTCATAATTACGTTTTAAAATGCATATCATTGGCACTTCTGTAAATCTGGTATGCTATGCCAGATGCAAGCTTAATCAGACAAAACAAGAAACAAAGCTCACAATGAGCGTTGATATTAGTTCCGCACTTCATCTGCATGTCTGATTAAGTTAATACGAAATTGTGACACCTTGCACCCAATTGTTTTCCCTCCCTGGAATCCTGATCCATAGTTTGAGAACTCCTATTTTATAGATACCTGCAGGTAAAAAAAGTGATATAATGGTATGTTGGAATAATCTTGAGGGACAAGGTGAAGAGATGTTGCCTAGGGAATAATCAAGACAAGAGAGAGAGGATCCTGCAGTTGCTTAACAGTTGGAGAAAGAAACTTAAGAAGGACCCACCTTAAGTGATCAGGCTGTAAAAAGAAATTTGTACTTTCAGACTTGCAAGATTCTGTTAACATAGCCTTACAATAAATAGAATTAGCTTATCAGGTCGTATTTCCTGTCTGGAGTACTTTGGAGGGCATACAAGTGAAGCTAGAATTAGGTCCACAAATGATCAGCAATTAAATGGAAAGTTAATCATCTGATTGAACCTGAATCTTCTGTTATTTTTTGAGAAGTTTCTTACCCCCTGCAAGAGACTTCTGTGCTAACGCATTTCCTACATTAGCCAATAAGGTACTACATAGCCATAAGGTAATTATCAACAGATCATTCACTCATCTGCAGGTAGCCCTGTTAAAATTTGCCAAGTTAAAATTGGCAACTAATCACAGCTGTGCCTTAAGATGCCTGTTGCCATCCTTGAACAGTTTGCTAGGTGAATAATTGCTAAAGCAACGGTGCAAAGGAAGGAAATTATTTTCTCAGTTAAAAAAAACAGCAACTTCCAAACAGGATTTTTTCAGATTTAAACATCTGTGTAAGTTCTTTAATATTTTAATGGTGTTAGCCTAACAAACTGCTATTACATGGTGTACAATAGCTGGAAAATAGCCAGATGGCTATAGTATTACTTGTAAATCCTATAAAATTTGGATACATGACAAGAATGTGGGTGACACATTTTTTATGTGTTGATTGATCTCATATTTTAAAAGTTGTATAAAATAAACATCTCTGCCCTTCTTTCCAGCAGGCACCACAGAAATCTACTCTCCGAGTTTTATCTGACAGGTACATTTTGTTGTTTTTATGAATTATAAATTGCTCTGTGAAATGCTGAATCCT
Organism: Naja naja; assembly: GCA_009733165.1. NCBI lineage: Eukaryota > Metazoa > Chordata > Lepidosauria > Squamata > Elapidae > Naja > Naja naja. The sequence continues at coordinate 17,639,211 of CM019153.1, read as the reverse complement.
ATTTATTGTGGCATATAGCTCATAATTGGATTTTATCCCTGAAGTATCTCTGAACTGGGGTATTAAACATTTTGCATGTTTGGATTTGTCATGCATGCATAGAATTTATTGTACAAAAAGGTAAGTCATAGTCTTCCTGCATTTCATACAAAAAACCCCTGGTTGTGGCATGAAACTGTAAAGAGTGAAATACATTAATCAAGTAGTAAATCAGTGGTGGTATTCAGCCGGTTCGCACCAGATTGGGCAAACCAGTAGCAAGGATTTGGCGTGGGTCTCCGAACTGGTAGTAAGTTCTGGCTGGCCACGCCCCTGACCCGGTTGCCCTCCTGCCCGATACTCGCTTCATCCTGCCCACCTGACGTTCGCATAAGGTATTTCTTTCTTTTTTTCCCTTCCTGACAATCAGCTGTACATATGATCAGCTGTGCTGGGATTCCCCTTGCTGAGGCCCAGGAAGGCAAAAAATAGAAGGAGGGATTCAGCCCACCTCCAGTTTTGCCTTCCTGAGCCTCAGAGGAGCCTTATGGGAGCAAAAACGCCCCCCCAGAGGTTCTTCTGAGGCCAGGAAGCTCCCAAAACAGAGCGTGGAGGTGTGCTGCGCGCCCCTCCATTGCTGTTTTTTTTCTTCCTGAGCCTTAGAAGAGCCTTATGGGAGCAAAAACGCCCCCCAGAGGCTCTTCTGAGGGCCCGAAGGCCCAAAAATGGGTCGGGGGTGGCTGCAAAAAACAAAAAAGCCACGCCCACCCAGTCACATGGCCACACCCATCAAGCCATGCCCCCAGAACTGGTAGTAATTTTTTTTGAATCCCACCACTGTAGTAAATGCATCAGTTTAGCAGTTGCTTGGCATATATCTGGACTCATTTCACAGCATTAAGGATGTAATTTATTTCAGAATTGCCTTTCATCATTTTATTTTGAGTTTATTTATGATGGAAATCATCCAAGTGTTGTTCTATGTCCATAAAATGGTATATTCTCTTCCAAATGGTTTGAGACTTATTCTGTATTTTTTAAGACTGTTCTCCATTGTTGATGCTAAATAGTTCTTCTAATTTTGGCCAATCTTTTTCGCAGGTCAAATTTCTATTAATATCTCTGAGAGGCTGCATTTTTTCTCTCTACATATGGCATTCAGACACATGGTTGTTTGTCAATAGATAGCTTTACCTTATGTAACTCTCAGTGAAATTGCTGGAATTTTAGAGAAATCTTTTTTTGCAACCTAGTGTTTTAGATTTAGGAAATATGGGGACATTATTACTGGAAGTATATTTGATTGCACTTTTGCTTTAAAAAGAATCAAAAGAGCAACAACAAAAAATTATTAGATTTATATTGATCCACAAATAAGGCACTGTGTCATGAACCAAAGTAAATTTCCCTTTGTTCTCATGACAAGAATATCAATTCTTCTGTCCACACTCATGTGCCTCCCTGAATATAAGAAATAGTACACTTTCTAAGGCAGCAAAACAGAGTTTGCTGCCACTTAGAATGAATTATACCTTATTCATGGGCAAATGACATTTCTTTGTGGACTAAGCCTAAAATCATGATAACAATCCCATCCCTGCTGACAAGTGTTTGCTGGCATGTTTATTTGATGGGAAAGGGAAGAATAAAAAATACCTGTTTTTAGAAATTTTGATCAAATTTGAATGGTTTGAATTGCATTGAAGAGGAAGATTGGCCCTGGGAAACAGATGTTTGCAAGCCTATGTGATAAATATGGGATTTCTAGGACAGGAAGAAAAAATACAACCATGTTCCAGTTTGAATGTGTAGAAGGTTCTCTCTCTCCTTGTCAGGACTCCAGTCCAAGTTGCTAGCATAAAACAGATCTAACAAACTAGAATAGCCTGCTGCAATGCTCTGTCAGATGTACTGATCTACACATTCCATCATTCCAGTCAGCACGATCAGGGATTGTGAAGTGATCAGGGATTGTTAATCTGGGAGAAAGTTGGCTATCTACTCTATGTGCTGCCAAACAACATTTAAACAGAAGGTGGACAACCTATAATCCTTCACATATTGCTGAATTATAACTTCTGGTATGTCCAATATTTGCTATGCTGAATAAGGTTGAAGATAAGTAACATCTGGAGATTCATTTATACTTCCATTTACCAATAAACTTACCTCTAAAGGTCATCTATTTTTTCAATAGATATGATGCATATTCTTTTTTTGAAGGATCAAATCATTTTTTTTCTTATTTGCAGTATAATCTACCTGTCTTTTACTTTCTCCTTCTGTTTCCTCATCCCAATTTAAATTTTATATCAATCAAGCCACTTCATGCATCAGAAGTAAGATACAGTTCATGAAAGCTTGTATATTTTAAATAAAGTGTGTTAATAAAAAAAATGCTACCAGATTACTGATTTCTTGGTACCTTAGATTCTATATTCTTCTATGTCAACAAAAGTTGACTTTGAAAAGAGAATTTATAGATTCTGATTTTTCCCTGTTTTGATTTTGTTCAAAAGAAAGTTAAAATACAAAACTCCAAAAAAATTAAAAACAAAAAACAATCAAGTTATAAAAAGTGCATTGAAAAGAAAAAGACCAACATAACACATATGTATGTTATTCCCAGTAACTGAATAATGATTAATATATTACTACAATATTGGTTCCACCCTTTGCAAAGGAGGCCTCCCAAAAATTTTAAACTAGTAAATCTATTTGCAGATTATTGACCTGTCTTCTATATGGTATGTTAATGACAAAATCGTTTTCACGAAGAACAGTAATAAAAAAGACAATGAACTTCTGACCAGATCTGGGGAACTGGTAGCGGAAATTTTGAGTAGTTTGGAGAACCGGAAAATACCACCTCTGACTGGCCCCACCCCCATCTATTCTCTGCCTCCCAAGTCCCAGCTGATTGGCTGGGTCTTCTTTTGTTGACCTGCACAGGAGAACAGAGCTGGAAAGCAGATTAGTGGAGTGTGGAGGGAATGGAGATTTTACAGTATCCTTCCCCTGGAGTGGGGTCAGAATGGAGATTTTATAGTATCCTTCCCCTGTGACGCCCACCAAACTACGTCCACCAAGCCATGCCAGACCTACCAAGCCACGCCCACAAAACCGGTAGTAAAAAAATGTGAATCCCACCATTGGTCAAAACTATATATAGTTTTTAAAAACTGGTCAGCTTTGCTATGAAATGATAATTTGAAATATAAATCTGAAATATGGATAAAGTACCACACAGTTCCTAAAATGTGATCTCACTGTGGAATCTAGTAATTTTAAATGATTATATAATAAAATAAACTCTGTATATAATAATCTTGTATATAATATTTTAGAACTGGAGAACAGTTGTGTGTCAGTGATACTTAGAAATGTAAAATATTCTACCTTTACCATCATCACTGTAACAAAAGCTTTTTGTAAATATTAACATCCAGTTAATAACTACATATATTTAGTTAGCCTTTCCGTTGAGTCATCCTTTCACAGATATTTCCTTACCAGATTCTTCAGTGTCTTCAACAATGACAGAATGTACTGCTTTCTAATATATTGCCTTGTAAATGGCTCATGATGAACTATATAACACAGTCAAACAGTAGCAGAGGAACTATTTTATGACATTTTGTTTTATGTCACAAACTGTTTTATGCTAATTTTATGGCATTAAATATTTTATACAATTTGTGAAATTTCAATTCCCCCATATTTGTGGGTCCCAGTTTTTGGACACATTTTGTAAGGTGTGTGGTACTTTGGTTCAAAAATTGTTGTTCTTTGATGTACTATTTCACACAGTTGAAGGTTACAGGAAAGATAATTTTACGCTGTGTGTGCGTGAGAGAGAGGGAGAGGGAGAGGGAGAGAGAGAGAGAATGAATTGATCTGCATGCCTGTTATAATGAACAATACATTATGTGTGACAGTTGCTGAAATTCTCATTCCAAATTTTAACCCATCATAACTATCTTGCAATCAAGCTGGGGAAATGTTGTTAAATGATTGCTGTGAATGTCTAACTTGTGCATAAGAAGCCATCTGGTTTGTTAATGAAGAAAAATATTTCTGTTTTAGTGTTTGTTTTTGACACTTGAATATTGCATTGCCTTTGGGCAGTGAAAAACTAAGGTACAAATTATTCCTAGCCTTTGTAATAGCTCCAAGTACTTTTATCTCCATCTGGTGATGAGGACAGTTCTTGTGTTAGATGGCTTCTTCTGGTGAGGGTTTTCATAGCAAATAAAAAAAATTAAAAGAAAGATAGAGAAGAAAGTTTCCTAATGTCCAATGTCTTTATATGAACAACAGGATTTTATAGTTAACAGTGGCAACATCCAGCTTTAATAAAAACTGGTTGAAATTCAACTTTTCTCTAAAACATGGATTTAAAGTTAAGTAAAAATCATTTAAAGAGTGATTCATTTAAAATCACTTTTATAACAATGCTATTTTACAACAGTACTATTAATTCAAACCAATTAATCAGAAGAATTGTATACTTTAATAATTTCTTGTTGTCATTAGGGATATAGCTGCTGTAGTGCAGAATTATTTTAAATTATTCTGTATAATTAACCTGTGTTATTTTTTGTGTTTGTGTGCTTCTGTTGCCTCTTGATAATTGTTACAAGCAGGAATAAAACTATCTTTGTTTATCTCTAATCAATCAACACTTGATAGCTGTATGACTGAATTTATAAGGATTCTGAATATCATATATTTGTTCAAAATTATAGAAGTTAATAGGATCCACTTTGAAATTGGGAGTAGAGAGATCCATCTAGCATATTCTTCACCACAGAAACTTATTGAATGATTTTTTAACCATACTCATACTCATTTACATGAGTAGCCCAATCTTTGGCAAAAGGTCTTTTTTATGGCAAAATATAGGAAGAGAGATCTCTATGTACTCCACTTTGTGCTGCTGAATAAAAGTCAGTACTTATTTATTTTATTCATTTAAAGGACTGCTCTACTCAAACAATGTGACTTTGTGCAGCAAACACCAAGAAACAAAAATACTGTATAACATGAAAGAAAGTACACAATATATAAAATGACAGTCAGCCGCAATAATTAAACAACCAAACTGGGTCTCCACTCATTTGGATCCAAATGCCTGAGGGGAAAAGCTAGGAGATAAATATAATAAATAGCAGAGGAGAGAGACAAACATAATAAGTTTTAAGCCAGCATATCTAAGAAATATCAATTTGGGCTAATACAAGAAATGGTAATATTTAGACAAGATCAGCCTCCTTTTCTTTTAGTTAACCTTTATTACCAACTCCAAGCTTACAATCTTTACCTTCACAATAGAATGCTTTGTTCTTTATTAGCCAAGTGTGATTGGATACACAAGAAATTTGCCTCTGGTGCTCTCAGTGTACATACAAACAACAAAAATGATAAGTCATAGATTATAAAGCATAGTTACAATCATTAATCGTAAGATCCAAACAACAAGTGATAATCATAAGATACCAATAGGAGAAGGTAGTAGGAAAGATGAGAAGATGAGTAGAAATGAGAAAATGAGAATGATGAGAAGATGAAAAGGGTATCTTTAGGCCTAAGACAGTGCTGTGGGAATTAGATGTTCAGCAGAGTTGATGGCACAGGGGAAAAACTTTCTTTGTGTCTGGTTGTTTTGGCATGCAATGCCCTATAGGGGCATCCTGGGGGGAGAAGTTGAAACAGTTTATGTCCAGGATTTGAACAGTCTATAAATATTTTCTCAGCCCTCTTTCTGGTTCCACCAGTATACAGATCCTCAATGGAAGGCATTGAGTTGATTGCAATTGTTGATTGCAATTGTTTTTTCTGCAGTCCTAACTATCCACTGAAGTCTGTACCTGTTTGGTTGCTGGTCAAACCAAACAGTTATTCAGGTACAAATGACAAACACAGTTATTCCTCTATAGAACTGTATCAGTAGATCCTTGGGCAATCTGAGCTTTCTGAATAAATTAACATACACTGAAAACTGGAATAGAATAGAATACTTTATTGGCCAAGTGTGATTGGGCACACAAGGAATTTGTCTTGGTGTAAATACTCTCAGTATACATAAAAGAAAAGATACATTCGTTAAGAATCAAGAATCATAACGTACAACGCTTAATGAAAGTCATAGGGTACAATCAGCAATCAAATCATACTAGGAAACAGTCAATATAAATCATAAGGGTACAAGCAACAAAGTTACAGTCCTACAATCACAAGTGGGAGGGGGTGGGTGATAAGGAGTGATGAGAAGATTAACAGTAATAGTAATGCAGACTTTGTAATAGTTGAACAGTGTTGAGGGAATTATTTGTTTAGCAGACTGATGGCTTTCGGGAAAAAACTGTTCTTGTGTCTAGTTGTTCTGGTGTGCAGTACTCTATAGCGTCGTTTTGAGGGAAGGAGTTGAAACAGTTTATGTCCAGGATGTGAGGGGTCTGTAAATATTTTCACAGCCCTCTTTTTGACTTGTGCAGTATACAGGTCCTTGATTGAAGGCAGGTGGGCAGTAATTGTTTTTTCTACAGTCCTAATTATCCTCTGAAGTCTGTGTCTGTCCTGCTGGGTTGCAGAACCAAACCAGACAGTTATAGAGGTGCAGATGATAGACTCAATAATTCCTCTGTAGAACTGTATCAGCAGCTCCTTGGGCAGTTTGAGCTTTCTGAGTTGACACAGAAATAACATTCTTTGTTGTGCTTTTTTGATTATGTTTTTGATGTTAGATGTCCATTTTAGGTCATGTGATATAATAGAACCTAGAAATTTGAAGGTCTGTACTGTTTATACTGTGTTGTCTAGTAGTGTAAGAGGTGGTAGTATGGGAGGGTTTCTTCTAAAGTCTACCACCATTTCTACGGTTTTGAGTGTGTTCAGTTCCAGATTGTTCCGGTTACACCACAAGGCAAGTTGTATAACCTTCTGTCTGTATGCAGATTCGTCATTGTCTCAAATGAGACCAATCACTGCTGTGTCATCAGCAAACCAGTATTTTTTTAAATTCATATTTATATCCCGCCCTTCTCTGGAGACTCAGGGCGGCTTACAATTTTTGGGATACAACCCAATGCGCTCAGCAATAGCCTTCCATTGTATATGCCTGCTTATTTATTCTTTTAAAGAAAACCTGCACATACATATTTTTATAGCTTTGATTCCAACTAATCACAACATTAATCACTATTACAACATCTCAATAGTCAAAGCTAAAAAACATCTCAATAGTCAATAGTCATTTAAAGCTTTATCAGCAAGATCACAATTTGTTAGCTTCGTGTGGATTTTGGGGAGATTTTTTTTGTACTATGTGCTGTGCAAGATACAGATGAAATATCACGCAGAGCTCAGTCTTTAAAAAAAAAGAAAAAGTCACACTGTGATTGTGTTTGCATATGGCCCCAAAATAAACTATGCTTACTCAGAAAATACCATTTTTAGAAGACGCTTCAAGAGACTGAAAATAATTTCAGATGAATTAAACATCTGCCTTTAGTTTCCCTAGAGACAGTCAAGGATTGATTAGGTAATATTTTTCACCCCATTTGACCCCGCAAGGATTGAGCCTCGCAAAGAATGTATGTACTGTAAATTCAGGTTTTCCAAGCCAAGTAATTATATCAGATTCTTAAAAACGAATATCCATAGTTAATTTCAAAGAAACCCATTAATCCTATATCACAAGTTCCTTGCAGTCTGCTAATTGCATAGCAAACAAGTTCTTTAATAAAAATGAGATGAATGCAACTTTTTTGGATCTGAAACACACTTGAAATCTGTGGCATTTGCTTTCCATGCTCAATCTTAATAATAATAAATATGCAGAATAAAACAGTGACTTCTTTATCTCAAATATATAAGGGATAATTTCAGCAAATGCAATTTATGAAATGGTGATAAGCACTTAACAAAACAAAACAGAAAACCATGTGGCTATTTGACCTATGTCTCTAGCAGATAATTAGTGGTCAATGTCTGGAACTCACTACCTGATTCTGTTGTTACCTGCTCAAACCCCCCACTCCTTTGCCCTGAAACTAACCTCTATTGACCTCCCCCATTCCTAAGAGGTTTGTAAGGGGCATGCGTAAGCATACAATTATGCCTACCGTCCCTGTCCTATTGTCCCCAATTATCAGTTCCTATTTCTTGTATTTAAACTTATGTTTATTCTTGTTTCAGTTGCATTGTAAGCTTTTGACAAAGAGAGAAGGAAGGAAGGAAGGAAGGAAGGAAGGAAGGAAGGAAGGAAGGAAGGAAGGAAGGAAGGAAAGAAAGTCCATAGATGGTACAGCCATCTATTCTGAAATTACAACAACACTGAAAAAAGTAACTTATGACCGGTTTATACACTTATAATCAATGCAGCAGGATCAACTGATTAAAATTCGGGTGCTTGGCAACTGGCATGTACTTATGACAGTTGCACTGTCCTGGGGTCATGTGATAAAACCTTTGTAACCTTCCCAGATGAAACAAAGTCATTGGGGGAAGGGAAGCCAGATTCATTTAAGGACTGAATGATTCACTTACACAACTGTGCCCAAAAAGCACAAATGGGGTGCAACTCACTTAGCAACAGTATTGCTCAGCAACATACATTTTGGGCTCAATTGTGATCATACCTGTATTAAAATTTTCAGACAAGCAAATTAGGCCTTATTAAGCACTTCAGTAGTATTGGAATAAAGTCACAATAACAACAACAAAAATTTTTCCCTCGTTTTTATAAAATCCAGCTGTTACATCTAATTTTTTTTCATGCTTTGTGATATATACAGATCCCAGTTTGTTGACTGTAATTTGTTTCTAAGCCCAGTTCAAAGGGTTGGTGTTTCCACTGAAAGCTTGAAATTTGTGGTTCTAAGAAATCTTAAGGGCTGTTGCCATCATATAAAGTTTCTATTATGCTCCACTCCCTTGCTAAACCTCATGGCATGCAGAGACATACCAGAAGCATTTTACCTGTGTCAGAGTTTGCTGACAAACAGGGGGAAACAGAAGCTGTAGGTGGGTTTTTATTACAGCAATTAGTCAGAAAGAAAGGATATAAATACACCAACAATTGAAGATGTAAAGACTCGTGGTCACAATACTGATTGCCTCCTTCTCATACCCTTTAGGAAATAATAAGTAGTGTAACTTGTACTTTTGCCCCTTTAAAAATTAAAAAAAACCCTTAAGATTAAACTTAGTTGCAACCAGCTGTCTCTTATTTTATTTGAACATCCAATTTCAAGGAGACTTGGAAACAAATAGAGTTCAAAGCTAATTCTATAAAGGGTTAACTCATACAGACCAGGGTGTCTAACTGCTCAAAGGCAGCTGATGCAAGGTCAGTGGCAAACTTACAGAGAACCTGGGGGTTACTTTATTTTTCTTGCGAGTAGGTCAAATAAAACACTGCTGATATTCCATTTATCTGGTGTGACAAGCAAACACTTGGCAGCAAGTACAGGCATACCCTGGAATCTGGCATTAGTCTCCTAGCACAGCTGTCAGCCTGCTGACTAATCACTTCTTCCTGAAGTTAATGCAACTCTAGCTTTTTAACACTCTTTCATCTCACATACCCAGGCACTCGGTCCTTGGAGAGAGCTATTTGTTTTGGTAATGCAGTAATTAATTATAACTTTTTTTACAGTTTTGGCAGCAGGCTACTTGCATGAGTTCTTTTTCTGTAACATTTCTGTAATACTTAGAGTGTGGTGGTTTGTAGCTGGAAGTTAGTTTCCTTGACTAATTCAGGTTATCTCCTCTAAGGGAAAGATCTGGAAAATATTCATTCTGGTTTCATTATTTTTAGTACTTTGTTTAGGCATTTTGTTTATTGTTTTAGATAATATTGCCTTTAAACACTACACACTCTATAGCACACACCTGGTTGTACAATGGACAGCTGATTTTCCTTTGGTGTGCACTCCTGGATGGCATGTGGTGCCCAGTCAGCATTACTCTGACTTGAGCATCCCAAAGACAAAGTCAACAGGTGTGGCCAGGGAGATGAGCTTATTCTTAGCAGTCAGAGTTTCTTTTCTGTGGTTCAACAAAAATGGAGAACTTCCCATAAAATCTTGATGTAACCTTAAAATGTCCTTTCTTGGTTACTGTGACTTTTGTCTGGTGACAACATAGGTACAGAATCCTTTTTCCCACTTCTTCTGTTTAGTAGCTACTCTGATGACTGCCATATACTCGGCCTCGGTGGCACAGTGGTTAGAGTGCAGTACTGCAAGCTACTTCTGCTGACTGTTAGCTGCCTGCAATTTGGTAATTCAAATTCCATGAGGCTCAAGGTTGACTCAACCTTCCATCCTTCCAGGGTGGATAAAATGAGAACCCAGATTGTTGGGGGCAATATGCTGACTCTGCAAACTGCTTATAGAGAGCTGTAAAGCACTATGAAGCTACATATATAAATCTAAGTGCTATTGCTATCTTTAATTTTTAGCATTTCCATAGTATTACAGATTGGAAAATCCCCCGTGTTTCATTTTTTAGATTTTTATATGCCAGCTCACCAGAGACATTTCATAGGGCATGATTGTATGAATTACACAAATTCATAGTTAATGAATTAGTATAAAAAACAAAGTCTTCAGAATTTTCATGTTTTCAGTAGAAGAATTGTATCATCAATCAATGAGGTAGAAAATAGGATTGCTTTAATCTTTTGCAACTTCAAAAGAAGCTCAGCAAAATTGACAAGAAATAGTACTCTCAGGTTGAAAATAGGACTGCCAGGTTCCATAAAGTTGAGAATTTCCTTACCTTTAATGACAATTTTGATACAGGTAGCTTTTTACACCACAATTGTGATTGAAAAGTTTTCTACAGAAACCATGGCTTCAGCCTCTTATAGCCTCTAGCTATTAAAATTCAAGAGCATTCGTCTGAAAGGAACCTGACAGGCTATATTGTTCAGGGTGCTTCCAAGCAAAATAGCACTCCAGCAATCTGATTTTCAGCTAAAGCAACTGGAAATTAAGGCAGTTGCTCTTAAATTAAGCTGCACTGCTGCTAGAATCACACTTATCTATCATAAGGGGACAATTCATTTTTGTTTGGCATTTTCTGTGAAGAAGAAAAGGATGCTACTACAAGTATATCTACTGCCTTGAGAAAATGCTGGCTGCTGGATAAATTTGAGAACAGAATTACAGCTGGATTTTATTTTACTGGAGTTCTAGGCCTAAGTTTATAAAATACTCTGTGTGGAGGTTGATCTTATCTCTGTTAGATAAAACAAAGAAAAAACACACATTTTCTACTACCATAGTGTTAGAAAGTACAGTGAGGCATAGATACAAGGCCGATTTGAAAAACCTATTATTTAGAGAATTTATTAACAGGAATGCACCCCTGAGTTCAGGGATTGAAGTGGGGTCAACCACTACCTAATAACATCCTTTGTTTTTCAAGAGGAAAGGCTAGTAGAAATTTTATACTTCAGATGAACCTGAAAATAATTGTGGCAGGAGGTAATGGTTAAATATAAATGTATAAAAATAAAACAAGCAATTATACGTTGAAATGCAGTTTGGTGGGAAAAAATAACAATTGTACGTCCATTAGGAAGCAAGATAAAATGCATAATGATTGTTTAAGTAATCGGATGATTTAAGTAAAAAAAGTATGCTGGTGACATTCAGTTCTATTTCAGTGCTGGTAATGCCACTGGGAACTGGAGAAAAGAGAAAATATAAGTTTAGTTCAATTGATTGATTGATTGATTGATTGATTGATTGATTGTACTTTCAAGTTAGTGTCAACTCTTAGTGATCATATATGTAGATTTTCTCTATGTATATATCTGAACTGATACCAGAATGCAGTAATGATTGAAACAATTGGATTAGAATTCTACTATGATGGAGATTCTATAGATTACTGATTCCTGGTTAAAAGAATGGGAATATATGTGTGTATGTGTGTGTTTCAGAAACAACCAATGTATATACTGGAATTGTTTGTAACTTCATGACTCTTCATAAAGGTTCCAAGTGCTACAATAAGCAAATTCAGTTAGAATAAGAACTGTAGATTGTACATGAATAATTTCATATTTAGATTTTATCTGGATTTTCTCTTCTGCGTGCCCAGCTAGCATTTCTTATTTATCTTTGGCTGAGCTTGAAAAGCCAAGAAGGATTGAAGCAGTTTTCCATTCAGTTTTCCATTGTTCCCTACTAGAATACCCCTGGCCCTTTTCACACCTCTACCCCAACATAGCTGTTTATGTACAGTGAAGGCTGAGTATTTTCTTCTAAGAAAGTATTTTTATATAGAATTCTGCAGTTAACCACCTTGGATCTTTTGCACATTATTCATAAATTTATAGCAGACTTTCTAAAGCATTGGTCTTACCAAGAACATATTTATTAGGACAATAATCTGCTTTACTTTAGCTCATAAATCCTATTATTAAAGATTTAATAGCAAATAATCACTTTGTCCATTATTACAAACAGAATTGTGGATATTATTGTAAGTTCCAGCAATGTACACTGAATATTTTTAAATTCCCAAATCCTAGTATAACAAATTTGTGTGGAAGTGAAAACAAGAGGAACACTTGATATAAAATTGGCAGGCTAAATCTCTAAATTGGATAGAGCCCATAATAATCTGTCTAAAAGAACCTAACAAAATAAAGCAAAAAATAGTAATAATGTCCAATTTTCCCTTTGGAACAGTTGCTGCCCTACTTGTGTTTTGAGGTGATTTTTAATTTGTTCATAATTGTCTTGTCTTGGAGGTTAGAGTTGAACTGGTTGTGTTTCAGATTATATCAAACTACTTCAGGTAGTAAAATAAAAAAATGATTTTGAAGAGCTACATAATGTTCCCTATAAGCTAGATGAATGATCAACAAAGTGGCAAATGTGATTTTGCTTAAATAAGTGTGAAGTGAATCTCCTGAATAGCCCAGAAGATAGGCTCAAGATCCGGAAGGCTCTTGATAGACTTGAACACTGGGCCCTATATAACAAAATGAAATTCAGTACTGAGAAAAATAAGGTTTTATACTTGGGCAAGAAAGCTAAATTCACAGATACACAATAGGTGATATTTGGCTCAATAGCAGTAGCTGCAAGAAGGCTCTAGGAATCCTAGTGGACATTCACTTGAAAATGAGCCAGCAGAGTGCAGCAGCTGCCAAAAAAGCCAAGGCATTCCTAGGCTGTGTTAACGGAGGGATAGAATCCCAGTCCCTATGAAGTTTATAATCCCCTGGTAAGACCATACCTGAAATACAACATCCAGTTTTGGTCACCATGATATAAAAAAGATGTTGAGACTCCAGAACAGTGGTAGTCAACCTGGTCCCTACCTCCCACTAGTGGGCATTCCAGCTTTCATGGTGGGTGGTAGGGGTTTTGTCCCCTACTTTATAAATCACCATTACTATGGAACTATGGGCAGTTAGAAAATTTTACTAACAGACATACAAAAGTGGGTGGTAGGTATAAAAAGGTTGACTACCCCTGCTCTAGAAAGAATGCAGAGAAGAGCAACAAAGATGATTAGGGGACTGAAGGCTAAAACATTTGAAAAATGGTTGCAGGAATTGGGTATGTTTAGTCTAGTGAAAAGAAGGACTAGGAATGACGTGATAGCAGTGTTCCAATATCTAAGATGCTGCTAAAAAGAAGAGGGGGTCAGTCTATCCTCAAAGCACCTGAAGGCAGGCCTTGGTGGCTCAGGCTGTTAAATGCCTGCACTTAAGTTCCAGCTGCCTACAATTACTGTAGGCTCGAATCCCACCAGGCTCAAGGTTGACTCTTCCATCCTCTCGGGGTAGGTAAATTGAGGACCCAAGATTGTTGGGGGCAATTAGCTGACCTTGTAAAAATGCCACTTAGTAATAAGCAGGCATATACAATGGAATGAAGGCTATTGCTGAGCACACTGGGTTGTATCCCAAAAATTGTAAGAACCAACCTAGAACTAAGGAGAAATTTCCTGACAGAACAATTAGCCAGTGGAACAGCTTGCCTCCAGAAGTTGTGGATGCTCAATCACTGGAGATTTTTAAGAGATTGGACTCCATTTGTCTGAAATGGTATAGGGTGGGGATCAGCAATGTGCAGCTCCAGAGCTGCATGCGGCTCTTTGGGCCCTCTCCTGCAGCTCTCTCTGTTGGATGACCACACCACTGGCTGGCCCTGCCCAGCCCCTCACCCTCCCCTCCCACTCACTTCTCACCTGAGAAGAGAAAGGAAGGGTGACAGTGGCAGATGGAGATTCGCTCCGTATTCCAGAGTGAGAGCAAAACAGCCCTCTACTTGCCTCTTTTTCCAGCCCTTGTTGGTACTTCGTGCACCTTAGCCACTTGGGGAGACACGCGACTTTCTCCGCCCTGAGACACTGGCTGGGCTGGCTGTAGTCGATGCTCCACAGAGTAATGGGCTCCAGAAGGAGGAGGGGATGCCATCTCCCCCATTGTGAAGCACACTAAAGTTAAGTGTGCGCAAGGTGCTGCAAGAGCAGTGAACAGGCCATGGAGGCAGTGAAAGCAGCAGCAGCAGCCAAGGTCTCGGGGCAGAGAGAAGGATTCACGTCTCTCCATATTCCTCTCATTGTCTCCATGGCCGGCTTGCTGCTCTTGCAGCGCCTTGCACAGCACACTTAAATTTAGCGCACTTCACAATGGGGGAGACAGCATCCCCTCCTCCTCCTGGAGCCCATTACGACACAGAACATTGGCTGCAGCTGACCTAGCCAGTGTCTTGGGGCAGAGAGAAAATAGCTTGTCTCCCTGTTGCACGCAGCACCAAGAAGGGCCGAAGAAGAGGCAAGGAGAGGGGTGCTTCACTTCCACTCTGGAATATGGAGCGAGTCTCCATCCGCTGCCATTGCCCTTCTCTTCTCAGAGCAGGCAAGGAGTGAGTGGGAGGGGAGGGTGAGGGGGGGCAACCAGTGATGGGTTCAGCCAACAGGGAGCCAAGCAGGGGGACGAAAGAGCTTCATTTATTGGGAACCTAAAATGACTCTTGATTTAAATCATATGGTAAAAAGCACCCGAAGAAGAAAGAAAATCAGCAAAAACAAAACAAAACAAAACCCAACCCTCGCCTATTTTTGGAAATGGTCCAAGAGGGAACACACACGAGAGAGAGAGAGAGAGAGAGAGAGAGAGAGAAATGAAAGATAGGGAGAAAAATAGAGAGAGGGAGAAACAGAAATGAGAGGAAGGGAGAAAGAGAGAGATGAGAGAGGGAGAAATAGAGAGAGAGAGGGAGAAAAAGAGAGGGAGACAGAAAGACAGAGAGGAGAAAGAGAAAGAAATAGAGAAAGAGATAGAGAAAGAGACAAAGAGAGAGATACCTGTTTCCTAGAGAAAAGAAAACACTGGGAGCCACAAAACCTGGGTAGGCATGGTAGGGCAGGGTCATGTGACTGGGTGGGAGTGAGTGACCTCAAGTTGGTCACACCCACCCAGGTTTGGTGGCTCCCCATGTTTTCTTTTCCATGGGAAACGGGTCCAAATGGCTCTTTGAGTGTTTAAGGTTGCAGGCCCCTGGTATAGGATTTCCTGCTTGAGCAGGGCTTGAAATAGAAGACCTCCAAAGTCTCATTCAACTCTGTTATTCTGACCACATTGGGAAAACTTCACATATATTCATACTAGGGATCGTTAGGAAAAGAACAAGATGGGGCGGAGAGAAACTCTATTAGTCTTTCAAGATTTTCATCTAGGTCTTGCTGACATCAACCTTGTAATCCAAAGAAAATACAGTAACATACAACTTAGTAACAATGGCACATGCAGATCAATTCCAGTCTGAAGGAGTATTATGTTTACATAGACCATCAGTCTCTCCATTTAGAATTTGGACTTTAATTTAGTTGTATAGGGGTTTTTCATTTCCACTTCAGTATACTTTTGTACATACAGTACGTATATATTTTTATTATGGTCATTGACCAGAATACAACAATCAGCACAGGTGGAACAAAATAGAAAACTTCCTAATTCTTCCTTAATGCAATTAACCTTTGCAGTCAATGTAACAAAATGTGGCTACATTCATAGAAATAGAATCTTCTTCGTTTGATAGTATTACTAATAGTACATGGAATAAATCAGTGCTATCTGGCTACTTTATAAATTGGTGAGTGATAAAATGGGTCCCTGTGCAGTATAGTAGGATATGAACAGTGGTTTTGGTAGACTCTTCTCAGAGGCACAGCCTTTGTTCTCATGGAAATGGTTTGTTTCTACCCTAAAGAACAATCGAATGCCATGTCTTGTGGCTATCTTTCTGGCCTGAGGAAAGGGGGCATGAATGTTCAAAAAAACATTCCTGACTATTGATCCAGTTGGGCTTCTAGATAATCAGGTACAATAATCACATACATCATTAAAGTACCTCCATGGAAAAACCATAGTACTGTAGTTTTTGCAGAATTGTCCTAGTTCATTTTGATTTGTAATTGTCTGCAGGGAGAAAAGAATCCAGACCTTCTGAAAAGAACAGTATGCTATAACACAAATCCGTGCATCAGTTTCAGTGTTAGTCCTTCCTGCATCAGTTTCAGTGTTAGTCATCAGTTTCAGTGTTAGTCCTTCCTAATACCTGTTTTCCTGAAAATATGACATATCCCAAAAACAAGCCCTAGTCCGAGTTCCACACCTGCTCCTAATATAAGCCCTACCCAAAAACTAAGCCCTAGTTAAGCCCCACCCACCACCTGGTTATACGAGGTGGGGTGATGCGCAGGCGTAAGAATCAAGCTAGGACATAAGTGGCGGGTGGAGTTTGTACCCGCTTACCTTAGGACTGCTGCAGCCAGGCCTCCCATGCCCCAATACCTGTTGCACCACTGCCCAACTTTTTCTGCAACTGCTTGCAGCCGGATCTCATGTGGCACATCACACCAGTGCTGCTGCTCACAGCAGGATGCCACCTGGCTTGTCACACCAGTGCTGCTCCTTGCGGCACAATGCCGCAAGGCTCATCGCACCAGTGCCACCGATCACTTGTGCAACAGCACAGCACGCCATGCAGCCTCCTGCCATGAGTGGCAGCACCGGCGCAACAAACCATGTCCTGCCATGAGTGTCGGCACTGGCGCAACAAGCCATGTGGTGTCTGGCCGCAAGCAGTCAGAGAAGAAGTCAGGCAGTGGCGTGATAGGTGTTGGGGCGTGGCAGGCGTGGCTGCAATGGTCTTAAGGTAAATGGATAAGCCATCTCTTGAAAATAAGACCTGTGCTTATTTTGGGGCTGAAAAGAAAATAAGACAGGGTCTTATTTTCAAGGAAACACAGTACTACATTACTACATTAAAAAAAGCTGAGAGCCATTTTAAATAAAGCCATAGCATTCTATCTGGTGATGAGTGCACCAATAATATTTTACAAATCATTGGTGGCATTTATTCCTAGATTAATGGTTTCTTTAATTCCCTATGTGTATCAACCTGATTATAAAGTTTTCATTTATACTAACACTTTCCAATATTCTGGATCAGTCTTTCTCAACCTTGTACATTTTAAGATCTATGGACTTCAACTCTAGAAAATGCTGATCGAAAGGTCACATGTTGATATTTTACTTGCCACTTTATTGTTGCTGGGAGTTCATTTTTTCACAGGATTAGGCCCTTTTCAGTGGGGTAAAAGTACCATAAGGTCCCAGCTGAGCATCAATTACATAGCATGTTTGCCCAATAAAACTTTAATGCAGCTGGGATATACTGTTAAGGGGAAGGACAATATTCTGTAGCTTCCACTATTTTGCACACACATTTTGAATTACATTTTAATGAGCATTTAGTGGAACTATGAAAGACCATGCCCAAATACTTCAACCCTTTTATTTGTTTTACAATCTGGACATTAAACTAGCAACTGTACATTCCAAGTCAGTTTTCCTAAAGTTCTAAGTTGGATCCTAGTATTTTGAAGGGGAGGCATTTTTACAGGGCCTCCTGTAAAATACACCAGGCAGAAAGACAGAGTAGTGTTTTATTTAAGCTTCAGGTCATTGTGTCTCATATTCTGACTTTGATCAGTTGCTGGATCTGGAGAATGAGATGCAACCCAATAGGGCTTTTTATAATTTCACCCAGCACATGGCAAGAGGCTACTACCAAAGCCATGAGTTTTCTCCAACCATCAGACTTTTCTTTGGCTGGATTTGAATAGTTTGTGAGTGTTTAATTTAAGCACAGATGCCACAGCTAGTTTCTCTTTAGTATTAGTTCTGTCCATGGCATAATTTGCCAACATCTATCATAGAACAATCTGTACAAGAAATACTATGAACTGAAATAATTGAGCCCTCTTCAAAGCAAACAATATTATAATAAAGTTAAAATAATCAATGTTATATGTTGCAGTAAATAATTATATGTTTTCTTTCAAGTGCCTTTTCTTTTTACATATATAGTTGCAATATTTATATAAAAAGGACCATGGAACCAGGGCTTGCAAGAATATTTTACAGGGTATTTGCTGTTTTTCCATTAGGAATGCTTCTGTTCATAGATCCAGGCAACCATTTCATTTAAGCAGAGCCTTCCATGCCCACCTATTACAAATTTTCTCTTTCAGTTCTCCAGTTGGCATACCTTGAATATTGAGCAGCTTCACTGAGTTTATTTTGAAGTTTGGGATGGAGGAAAGATTGTATAAATGGAAGGAAACCTCTGTACATTCCATAAATAAATATGCTTATATTTCCCACTTATTTTCCTATGAAATTTAAGGTTTTTCCTCCCAAACCAAAGTCCACACCTGAGTGTTTAGTAAAAAAGGATTTTTTAAAAACAAAATATGATTTAATTTGTATTTTGTACTGTTCTCTCTCTCCCTCTACTCTCTGAATATGGGTTCAGCAGCAGCCCAGCTAACCAGCAGTCCAGTTGTAGAGTTTTGGGTGTCTCTAACAAGGGTTCAAGCAGCAGTTCAAGTGAATCGGAGAGCAGTTCTGAATCTGACTCGGAGACTGAAAGCAGTTCCACAGAAAGTGACTGCAACAAGCAATCACATTGTTCCAGCCCAGAGGTAATAAATTAAAATCTAATCTTAATTTCTAAATCAGTGGAACTTTTATACCAATAATATGTCTGGGACCAGAGTGTTTAATATGGTATTTTGTTGAAATACTTTGTTTTTTAATATGGAAATGCTGTTAGATGCAGCCAGTGGTAGGCTGCTACCAGTTTGGACCGTTTCTAGCGAACCGGTAGTTCCAGTGAGCAGTTGGCCCCGCTTACCTGCCCCAGCCCTTTCCTGGCTTATATTTCCCTGTTTTTAGCTCAGCTGATTTGCATGGCACAGCGGATTGCCACGCTTCAGCTGTTTTACTCACCAGTGCTGACATAGAAGGTAAGTTTTTAAGCTTAAAATGGGTGGCTTTTGAATGCTGCGCACGCGCGCAAAACACACATGTGAGCACAAAGCGCATGCTCACTGAACCAGTTGTTAAACCGGTTGCAGTCCACCACTGGATGCAGCACAGGATGACATTTCATGCAAGAAAAAAGACATTGAAATTAGTCTTTCCAGTCCCCATAAAGCTGTATGTATGTGAGCGTGAGATGTGTGTGTGTGTGTTTATGTAAATGTATGTGAATCTGTCCGGCACTTTGAGCAGGTTAGCATCATTAATGTGGCTGGCTAAAAGTTAACTGCATACTGAATGATAATCAGCAACACAATCTTAGATGTGAGCAGGTACTTAAAGCTACTGCCACCAGAAGATGCAGGCATTGCAAAGAGACAGACATATCAGTGCCTCGAGTAACATTAATTATAGTTCCTGTCTTTACTCAACAGACTGGAAGAGATAGAAGTATTGAATAATGCCTTTCATTAGTATTGGGAAATCATTGGATAATTCCTCTCCTACCTACAGAAGATTTCAGCAACAAATCTGAATCATTTCAGTGTAGCTATGTATTGCTTTGTAGATGTTATTTATTCATCCATATTATTTAGAAAACACTCTTCAAAGATAATATTCCTGAGGATGAAATTTAAGCTTTTCAAAAATATTTTAAATATAGTAGATAAGCCAAAGTAAAATTGGCCCATAATCATCATTGGTTCAACCTGAACCATTTTTATCTGTTTTATTTGGACTGATTATTGTTACTTTACTAGTTATTTATTTCTGTAACATAACTTTAAATCAAAAGGCAGCTCTAAAAGCCATATAAGATATTTAAAACCTTCAAGTGTGTATAAAAATGCATTGCAAGTGTGTCCAGAATCCATTTCTAGCAAGCTACATTTCAATGCTTTAATCTGTTGCTATTCTGTTGCATGACAGCTCATCCTGTTTATTTTTTTAAGCATCAGGAACTATGGAAATCAGGCTTTCCACTGGCCGTGTCAGAGTCTGCAATTACACTGTGTCTGTCTAGATCTAGAACAGGGGTGTCAAACGCAAGGCCCGCAGGCCAGATCTGTACCATAGGGTGCTTAGATCTGGCCCACAAGACCACCCTGGAAACAGCAAAGGATCAGCCTGCAGTGCCTCTGCCAGCAAAAACAGAGCTCAGGAGGGCTGTGCACCGTCCTCCCAGGCTTCCGCAGCGGCCTCTTGCAGGCCTCTGCCAGCGAAAACGGACCTCCGGGGGAGCGCACTCCATTTCCACTGGCTCCATTTCACCAAGTTCCGTCTTCACTGGCAAGGCTACAGGAGGCCGTCACAGCTGCAGGACCCAGGGGAGCTGCGCCCCTCCCCCCAGGCTCCATTTTCGCTGGCAGCAGGCTAGCAAAACAAGCTAAGAGCAAAACAAAACAAAAGGAGAAATGTTTCCCCTTTTGCATTTGAGCATCCAAGAAGGAACAGGAGAAAGGGCAAGAGGAAAGACAAAGAAAAAGATGGGAAGATGGGAAGAGAGCAAGGAAGGGGAAAAAAGGAAAGAGGGGAAGGGAGAAGAAAGGAGAATGAAGAGGGAGGGAAAAGGGAAGGAAAGAAGGAAGGAGATTATAATGAGAGAGGGGGGGGTCTGAGGAAGTCCTGCCTTAGCACTTGGCCACCACAGATGCCCCTGACATGAGTGGTGCTGAGCTGGCCACGCCCACCATGGCCACACCCACCCTGGCCATGCTTACCCCCTGAGGTCAAACACAACCCTGATGCAGCCCTCAATGAAATCGAGTTTGACACTCCTGCTCTAGAAGAACTGTGCATCAGTCCAGTACATTCT
This sequence comes from Naja naja, assembly GCA_009733165.1. Taxonomy (NCBI): domain Eukaryota; kingdom Metazoa; phylum Chordata; class Lepidosauria; order Squamata; family Elapidae; genus Naja; species Naja naja. Next base: position 17,618,041 of record CM019153.1, on the reverse strand, counting down.
ATTTCATCCCCTGTAGCGGAAAGCAGAGACAATTTTTGCTTTGGGCTTGCAACGATTCATGTAATGTTCAGGAATAGTCGTATATAGGAAAATTGTAAGCAATTATAAATGGAGCAAGGTACATGTGGTCCTGGACTTACAACAGTTCATTTAATGACCGTTCCAAGTTATAACAGCATTAAAAAGTGACTTATTACTGTTTTGCACACTTACAACCTTTGCAGCATCCCTATGGTCTCATGATTTACATTTGGATACTTGACAACTGTTCACATTTATGATGGTTGCAGCATCCAGGGAGTCAGATGATTCTGACAAGCAAAGTCAATGGGGAAGCCAGATTCACTCAACAACCGTGTTGCTTATTTAACAACTGCAATGATTCACTTAACAACTTTGGCAAGAGAAGTTGGAAAATGAGGCAAAATTCACTTAACAAATTTCTCACTTAGCAACATAAATTCTGGGCTCAATTGTAGTTGTAAGTCGAGGACTACCTGTATCTAATCCTTGCAGAACTGAAGCTACTGATTGACAGAGAGATAATATGTAAGTTCAGCTGTATAGAAAACCTAATATTTTATATTCTTGGAAAGTTTAATTGGTTTTCTATCTGACAATAATCAAATTTTCAAAATGGCAGTTTTGTATGCTGCCATATACAGAATCTACAGTTCTTAACAGTATAAGGGGCTCCCTAAAACTTTTATGAGTAAAGCTTTATAATATATTGAGATCCAGTTTGGCGGGGGTGTTAAGGTGCTGATTAAGGCATGAACTTGGAAGACTGTGAGTTCTAGTCCTGCCTTAGGCACAAAGCCAGCTGGTTTGACAATGGGCCCTAGAAAGAAGGCAATGACAATGCACTTCTGAAATATTGCCAAGAAAACTACAGGGACTTGTACAGGGTCACCAGGAGTAAACCCTGATTTGAAGGCACCAAAGAAAAGTGTAACATGTTGTATGTTTTAAACTTTATTTTCTAGCCTGAACAGTCATCTCCTAACAAGTGGCAGTTGGATAAATGGTTAAATAAGGTTAATCCTCATAAAGCTTCTGCTTTGAATCAAAATGGATTGGAGGTCTTTCAGTATTACAGCAAACTAAAAGAAAAAAGGCAAGACAATGAAAATGTACCTCCTGTTGGCCAAGCCAGTCTCCAGGAAAAAGATATTAAGAATCTTACTAAAGAGGAACTGAGATCTAGGACAGCTAACTTAGCCCCAGGACATAGGGGAGCAAAGCAAAAACCACTTCCTTCTGCTGCCTCAAAATCAGTATCTAAAAAACAGCCAAGGAGGACAGAGAATAGCCCGGCTGGTGATAACGTAAACAACCATGCAGCTGACAATCTTGATTTGAACCAAATTCATTTGGCAAATAATAACATTTGTAATCAGCCCAAGACTAGGCCTTGCAGCAGCAACATTGAACAACAAAAAGAACCACAGTCTGTTACAGCCTCTGAAAAGAGGCGCACAAGAGGCTCAGGGAAAACAGCACCCAAGTCCAAGGAATTTATCGAGACAGAATCTTCATCTTCAACTTCATCTGACACAGATTCCCAGTCCGAGCAAGAGGAGTGTCCTTCACATAAACCACAGACTTCAGCATCAGCTGGAAGTGACCCGAAACAAAAGAATCCTAGCAATAATAATGGTTACAAAAAAAACAATAATTGTGGTGCCTTTGGTTCCATCAACACCAGAACTAGCAACGATATAGCAAAAGAGCTGGAAGAACAGTTCTACACACTGGTTCCTTTTGGCAGGAATGAGCTTTTGTCTCCTCTAAAAGATACTGATGATGTCAAAGCACTTTGGGTCAAAATTGATTTGACTCTGCTCTCCAGAATCCCACAGCAATTACCTGAAGAGCCACTGATGATAAACACAGGAGTTAAAGAAGCCATTCAAATGCAATATAACATTGCTGCTGATCTGCCAGCAGAAAAAGTGGTTCCTAAATCCAGAAGAAAACGAAAGGTAGGTTTTATACGTTGTCTTGAAAAGGAAATTCATAATAGCACCTACTGGATATACATGGGTATCTTGAGATATTTTGGGGCAGAGATACAAACTTTTTCTTGCATTACCTCAATTCATGGGAGTTGTGGGGGGAGTTCAAAATTTGCAACATGGAAGTGCAGCATCTCAACGGAAGCCCTGCCTCTTTTGTATGTATGTGCAAATGACATAGTGCCTATACAAGGCTTTGATTGTGACACCTGGCTTGCCTTCTTGAGTTTTTGGCACCCCTGCAGATACTTCAACTGAATCCAGAGTTAAAGAGAATGAAGCCAGGCCAGGCATGGTTTAACATTTGGGTTAAGTCTACGTAATCTTAAATGTTCCCTCTGTCAGTCGGTAACTTTCTGTACTGGTTAAGGTTTCCATTTCCTAAAAGCCAAAAGATCAACTACAGAAGCTTGAACATTTTATAAAAAGATGTGATGCTTAAGATAAAATCTGTATTTTTCTGCTTAGAATAAGGCTATTGTCCTAGTCCTTTAAGGTAGAGTTCTTGTCTCACAAATGGTTTTTAAGAGCTGACAACATAACATGCAACCAGTTTGAGAAACATAAGTGATTTCTTGATTGTAATCACTGGGAATATGATTATATTTTTATTTACTTTAGCATTACTGGTTTTTGAACATGTATTTTTATTTATGTAATAAATTTCTATACTATGTTCTATGATATCACATTTCAGCATGGCTTTCCATAAAAATATTAAACTACAAGGGTATGCCAATGAATTAAAATAAGATAAAAACACATTTATTAAAAGTGAGCAAAGTAAAGTGAATAAAATAATATTATTCATCTATAACATTCAAAGGTTTGAGATTAAATGAGGAAAGATTTTTGTAGGGACTGAATGAACTTGCTGTAAATGATAATGATAAATGGATTTTGGAGGGCAGAGTATATTTCTGTATTATCTGCTTTTAGAAAGAGATGCTAGTATCTTTTCAGGTAAAAAACATTATTTTACCACTGTTCCTTCACCACGTGTTTTCATTGTTTTGGGAATAATGGTATTTGTGTATCAAAAGTAGAAGAGGGTAATTCCAACTGTTTCATTGATCCAGAGTGATTTAAACCAGTAATAGAAATTCATTTGGTCCAATTCTGAACTCTCTTTACATATTGTTGCCCACTGTTGTATAATTATTCCAGCTCTACTCGTCTTCTCTCCGCATGGAGAACTGAAGAGATTTCTATTTATGTGGAGCCCCGGCAAGTCATATAGGAAGGGAAAATGACAAAATAAGTGTCCTTTTCTATTTACACAATATAAGTGAGCATGTACAAACAGGGAGAAGCCTATATCTCACTGTCACAACATCCATTGTTAAACAAAATCATTGGAGGATCCAATCTGGATCAGTCACCTTGTTCAGAGATTTTGTCTTCTGAACTTTCAGACTTGTGCTGGAGCCCATTCTGTGAACACCTCTGCATCCCAGACTCACACAACTTGAAACTAAATTGCTTAACTCATATAAAGTTATATATGCAAAAAAACTGTATGTGTGAATATTAAAACAATAGGACAGAACAACTGCTGTTATATGGATATCCTGGGTCATCTTCATCTGCATAATATATCAATGAACTGGGTCATAGCCTCTTCCCTTAAGAAAGAACCTAAAAATACTGGGTTTTGTTTTACATGCTCTTATTTTATTCCAAAATTAAAATACAAAATACAAAACTCAAAAAGAAAAAAAAACACAAAAAACACATGACAATCAAAGCATTTAAAAAGTGCATCCAAAAAGACATTATACAGATATTATCCCCTCTAGTTGAATACTGATTAATATATTACTACAACATAGTTCCCACCCCTTACAAGACAAGCCCTCCAAAAAAAAAATTAAACTACTAAGTCTATTTGCAATTTGTTGACCTGTTTTCTATATGTTATATATAACATATATATGTTATATTTCTATATGACCAAGTAGTTAACAGGAAAAACAATTTTAATGAAACAAAACAAAATTAAAGTTTCAAAACCCTCCATTAACAGACAGTTACTGTAATCCACTAGTAGAAAATTTACCATGGCATCTTATCTATCCCAAATCACCCCAAAAGTTATAAACAAATTGTCCTGGGTCAAAGATTCCAGTCCTTTGGTGTATCTTCATCCACATCCAAAGTAAAGCTTCAGAGTTTAACATTTTTAAAAGAATCATTAAAGAACAATCAAGCTTTCGAGAGAGGAATCCAGTTAGGAGCTGCACATCTCCCCACCCTCTTTTCTTAGTTTTCAGAGACTGTTGAGCCATCTTAATCAGAGGTGGTATTTGTTATGTTTGCATGAAGAGTCAGATGCGAAGAGCTTCAGTGAAGAGTTTATTAGTGACTACAGCTCATAACAGACCCAACTTGGCTGGGCTACAGCTGCTACTTATAGCCAGCAGCCGCAGTTGCCAGCCAATCAGAGTGCAGGGTTTTCCCGCACTTTTTAAACCAATCATATTTGACATTTTACAAGAACAATTCAAACTAAACCAATAACATTCAAACCTACATACATAACAGTATTCAGCAGGTTCTGACCAGTTCTGGAGAACCGATAGCGGAAAGTTTGAGTAGTTGGGAGAACTGGCAAATACCACCTCTGACTGGAGATTTTACAGTATCCTTCCCCTGTCACGTCCACCAAGCCACGCCCACAGAACCGGTAGCAAAAAAATTTGAATCCCACCACTGATCTTAACATGTGAAACTTAGCCAGGGAACAAAGAACATAAAAAGCCTCTGTATTTCAATCCAAGATTATAAGAAAAATTCAGTGGAAATAAACTCCAAGTGTTTTGCAAATTGAAAAAGTACAGAATCCAGTGGTGAGAGTCTGAGAACTCCTCACACACACCCCCGAATGATACTGTACTTTCCACATGCAATTAGAGTCTAGCAACAAGTTGAAATAAATCAGCACCCAGCCGTTAATCAACTTTTTAAAACAATAAGTAAAAAAAAACAATGAAGTAAAAAAAACGAAAGTCCAGCATGCTTAGAAAATGAAACTGCTTGACATGAAAATGGATATGCCAAATGACTCTTCGATTGCTTCCAGAGGGAATTGGAATCTTCAAGATCCCACCCCCTTGCCCACTGGGTCCACAATCAGTCCAAAAGTTGTTTTGGGTCACTCTTAAGTGATCCCATTCAAAATCGGAGAGCAGCACTGCCAAAGACCCAGCTTTAGTAATGAAATCAGCAGATCGCTGGTAAGAGAAAATAGAAACTCTTAAGCCATCATGAAAGGGGAGCATGATATTGTTTAAAATGAAAGTATTTATTTCAACTATGATTATAGTGAACAAGAAGCATTGATAGTAAGTGAATGTTACATTTCAGATTGGCATAAGTCAAGGCTACAGCATTATAAAAAACCAACATAGGAGAACTGCTAGAGTATAAAAGTCATAGAGTGTTGTAAATTAGAAGATATACTAGGAGCTAAGGCTTGTGAGAAACAGTGACTCGTCTAAAGTTTGTGAAATTGATCCAGTACTTCAAGAGAAAATATCTTAGTGAAGTGGGGTCCCAGTTTTGCTCTGCTGATTAAATTTCATTCAGGCAAATACGAATTTCATCTGCATGATTAGTAGCTTGAAAATAAAAACGTTGATGACTGTAGGGATAGCCAGACAAACACGGTAAAGTGCTTTCCTGTGCTGTCCATGAAAAGTAGCAGGTTTTGACAGATGGTTAAGCCCCTAAATCCAGCCATCTGTCACAAGTCTCTTCTCCAAGTCCCTTCTGCTCCCCATGTTCAGGAGAGCAATTGGTGATAATTTTTTCCTGCCACCAGGTGACACTTGCTAGCAGGAGAAATGAAGCCAAGGAGATCCATCCATCACTATTCTTAACTTGTCCTATGTTAAAACTGTAAGGACAGCATCATTTCTTAGCCTTGCTACTAAAGCAGAAAAGGGCTTGGCAACAGTTTTTATGTTGACATCCTTTTCTGCTGGCTTAAGGACCATGGCCGTTTGGCTGTGTCATTTGATAGCAGCTGTTGCTCTTGTGCTTTCTGCACCCAGCTGCAGACAACAGCAGCTAATGGTAGGGCATATTAATATGAATAATGACACCATCTATTTCTTTGTTCCCAGGAGGAAAAAGAGAGGTGATACACTGGGATATGTGGGCAAGTCTCTCCTTGCTGGAAGTGTGGGCCAGGGATAGAATTGCAATAATATGTTTATAAGTTTGTGTACATGATAGCTCACTAAGACCACAAAGTTTGAATGGACCTTATATAGAATCTTAATGGAGTAAAAAAAAATCTTCCACAATCCAGTTCCACTAAGGCATCTTCGATCATGCAATACATGCTTCATTTGTATTACAATGTTATTTTTGGCATGATGCAAAGACCACAAGTGGCTTGCTAAACCAAAAGGGAAGCTACAAGCGAATTTTCTTTGTAGCTTTCTTCATTATCTGGATTGGGACCTGTATCTTGAAAGATACTGTTTGCCTCTAGGGCAGGAGTGTCAAACTCATGTCGTCATGGTGGTATCACATGACATATCGGGACTTTCCCCCCCTTTGCTAAACTGGGTCTGGGCATGGCCAACACGTGACACATCCAGCCACGAGTTTGACAGCCCTGCTCTAGGGCAAAGGGGTTATCAAAAAGTCAAGAGAGAAGTCACAACTATGCAATTGAAATTCTACTGCTTTTTTATGTGCAATGCATGTAAATAAGAGGTAGGACTGCCATCTTGACTCTCTTTAATCATCCTCTACAGATGCCTCTGTTAGCTTTAACTATTGAGCTAGAAGATTTGGTATACATCAGAAAATTAGCAATAACTTAACATAACTTAACACAATTAACATAAAATGATAGTTAATTTCAATATTAATTACAAAATTTGTAAAATACAAGCTCTACAATGATTCTATAATTTTGCACCAAAATACCATGCATATGAGGTGTTTTCTTCTGTTAGCATGAAAATGAGGAGGAAAACAGAGAAACTAAGAGGATTCACACTGAGCAAGAATGTTCCTCCAATGTACTTCCTTCAGCCCAAGTTATTTCTTCACCAAATCATTTCAAAATCATTAAAAAAAGGTATGTATTATCTAGCTATCTAATATTTCATGCAAAATTGTTATTTAATATCAAAAGAATAAAAAGTTGTCAGAATAATTTTATGGTCAACTACTGCTAACCTGGTTATAATAATTCAGTTTGATCATTATACTTATTTTTCATCACAGTTATTTTTCATCACTTTCGTTACCCATGGTTTTGTTCCAACTAAATAATGTCTACAATGAGATAATGGGTATCAAGGCCTGAGAAAACATTTGTTTGTAATCACAGAAACTCATCTGCCAGTTTGTATATGTGAAAAAACCCCAAACCAAGCCTGGAATCATTGGTTACATGAAAAATTGTGCTAGAAATACCACAATCTGGTCAACATTTTCAAACTGTGAATAACTAGAATATGCATAATGATATTGATGTAATTGAGTAATAATTATGTTAAATTGTTAATTAAAATTGCGATTTTGACATGAATTTTAGGATGGAACGGGATATTGTCAGAACTTGATTGGGGAAAAAACAATATAAATTTAATAAATAAAAATATTAAAAATGTTCTAATCTTATGAAATGACTTATATTTCCAAGATAATTTCATTTTTCATCATCTTTGATTTGTTAAAATGAAACTGTAATATATTGGGGTCTATGACAATTCGCCACAGCCAACTCATTATGGCCAACTCACCACAGCCAACTTGCTGCAGGACAGCTCTCCACTGGACAACTCATTGCAGGAGAGTAGTTAACTAATATCAAAGAAATGGTGGAATAAAATCATTAAAGAAAGGATGCAAAATGAGGAACATAATGAAATGTGAATGAATTTTTTAAAAAAAATTATTTTAAATAATGAAATAGCATTTTTAAATTGTCCTGCAGTGAGTTGTCCGATGGCAAGTTGGCTGTGGTGAATTGGCCGCAGTGACCTGGCTGTGGCAAGTTGTTCCATTCCCAATGTACTGGCATTTTTGAACTAGAATAGTGGCTTTTTCCTCTTAGTAAAGAAAATTTTCACCAATGAAGGTGGCAAAAAGAAATCCCTCTTTTGAAGTATTGGTAAGGACTTCCTGTATTTCAAAATGACACTTCCTGAAGTAGGTTGATAGTTTCCTTTTGATTTCCTCAGTAGCTATGGTCCTGCTAACAGTCCATCACATCAATTTATTTGTTTGCTTAAAAGACTTATATGGGCCTTCCATCTTATATGCCATAATTCTGGACAGCTCTGAAAACAACAATAAAAACATGAAAACCATAAAACTGTAACAAAAACTCGCCAAAGGTAAATACTCTGCCATACATCCACATTTGATTCCACTGTGCCCCAACCTTACCCTACTTCAATACTTGACTCAGCTCTTCAAGACCTTCTCAGGCTAGGAGCATGGAGGCCTGCCAGATCACAAGGGAAACATCATTCCATGAGGGAACAACAGCTGCTGTAGCAACTGGGTGCTATTAAATGATAACCAGAGGTGGTATTCAGCAGGTTCTCACCAGTTCTGGAGAACCGGTAGCGGTAATTTTGAGCAGTTTGGAGAACCAGCAAATACCACCTCTGACTGGAGATTTTACAGTATCCTTCCCCTGCCACACCCACCAAGCCATGCCCACAGAACCGAGAGTAAAAAAATTTGAATCCCACCACTGTTGATAACATTTAAGGGAAGGGCTTAAAGTACACCCACCTTATATTGACTAGGTAGAATAGTGGACTCTTTCAGTTAACCAAGTATTAGCTTAGTTCCTAATTTTAGTTCTATGATTGGAGTTCTATGCAACAATTCATTCTAAAACCTTAGAAGCATCAGAATAAACTCAGTGCATGAAGAATGTCTTGTCTTCATGAATTAAAACTATTAATTAATAGATGATATGTAAGTCCATGAGGAGCTGGTGTCTGCCAGAGTGTCCAGATTGGAGTGATGAACTGATTTTTATTTAAATGCAGTTTCCTATCTTACTGTTAATTTAGGCTAAGATTTTAATGATGGTGTTGATTTACCAGAATCCATTACAGAGTGTCTGATTTCATTCTCTTTCCTTATGTATCTTTCCCCATGGACTACAGTCCAAAGCAGAGACCAACAAAGATCCATTCCTATTGGTAATGACACTGTGTGACAGCTTATAGGAACCTCTGTGTGTATTACAGCATAAAAAGTGTGTATAAATTAAGGGAGGTCACAAAATAACATGGGCATGAGATAAAGTAATTGTGTTTAGTATTACATGTGAAAACATAGCCATCAGGGAATATCTAGCTCAGCTGTGTTTCTGCATAGCCTCAGTCCTAATTGCACTAGCTAACACAATTGATGGACTAGCAAGAGATCACAGTTAAAAATTTAATTTGAGTGCTTAGAAATAAAATTTGGTAGTGGTAGAAATATTTTCTTGGGAAAGATAAAGTATGCTTAGTGGATATTATGATGATGAAGATGATGTAGTTCGAGTTTGCTCTCTGAAAAATTGTCTAAAACAATTTGAAAAAATAATTTAAAAAGCCATATCCAACATTAAAAATCAGTAAAAGCAAACTATTTAGCCACAATCTTGGACTATCATTTGCTTTTTACATAAATCATAATGTTTGGTAGGTGTTTGTACATACCCATTTGCTATTCCCTTTCAGTCTAAATAACATTAAGCAAAGCACAAAAAATAAGTTTAAGAAGTAGCAAAGAAATAAATGACACAAATTAAAAAAAAAGACAATATAACTAAAGCAGCAGAAGTCTTTCTTTCTCTCCCCCAAACTCCATCAGAAATGAGTCTTTGTGAGACTTGTCGTGCCAGTGCAGCCTCTTGCAGCAGGAGGCCTTGCAGGGTCCCAAAGACTCATTTCTGGCAGAGTTTGGAGGAGAGAAAGAAAGATTTTTGCTGCTTTCCTTACGTGCAGCCAAAAGCAGAAGAAGAAAGAAGAGGAAAGAAGCAGCCTGGTGGCCAGGCGAGGCGCATGGGGCATGTGGGGCAAATTCCTCCCTCTGCCCTTTCCCCCCTCCCCTCACTACCTTGTGTTGTTCGCAATGCAAGCGACGCAAGCCTTGTGTTCCCGTGGGCCATGTGGGCAGCACAGCCTTGTGTTCCCGCACAGCCTGGTTTAATTGCTTTGGGGGGTGCTTTGGGAGGGTGACATTTCTCTGCGGACCACCAAAATTTTCTTGCGGACCAGCAGTGGTCCTTGGCCCACTGGTTAGCGACCACTGCTCTGGACTATGTATGAAAGGAGTCTGAAGAATTAGGCCCTCTAAAGGGGAGAAAAAAGATACAAGCAGATAATTTGTAACAGGATTGTATTGAGAAGATTATTTGGGCTCAGGGACTGCAGATTGCCGCAAGATGCTTGTAATACTTAGAACTGGGCTTATTATTAAGTGTTGTACCTTATGATTCTTGAGTCTTGATGAATGTATCTTTTCCTTTATGTACACTGACAGCATTTGCACCAAGACAAATTCCTGTGTGTCCAATCACACTTGGCCAATAAAGAATTCTATTCTATTCTGTTCTATTCTATTCTATTCTATTCTATTCTATTCTATTCTATTCTATTCTAGAAAAGTCCGCATTTAGCAAAGAAATACACAAAGATCTCTTTGTTTTTATCTCATGGACATCCAGTTTTTTGCAGTTTGGACCTGTATTAGAAGATTTGGTTTATTTTCTTTGTTGTTTTCGTTAACTAGGTTATATATTTCTGTCTCCTTGGGTTCTGTATTAATAACAATAGCACTTAAACTTACATACTGCTTCATAGGGCTTTTCAGCCCTCTCTACGTGGTTTACAGAGTCAGCATATTGTCCCCAACAATCTGGGTTCTCATTTTCAGAAGGATAGAACCCTACGTCAACCTTGAGCTGGTGAGAATCGAACTGCTGATATGACTCCTCAAGTTGTTAAGTTATTTAAGTGCTAAGTTTACCAAATACAGAGAAATTCCAGCTCCCTATAAACACATATTCTCTGTTTAATCCATGTAATTTTATAAACAGTCACTTGTAACTGTAAAACAGTGTGTCAGAATTCCGGCAGTTGCCCTGATTTAATTAATGCTTGCTTTAGAGTTGCCACAGTGCTCCACAGCTTATATTTATTTTTAAAAGCCACATCTTATTTTCCAACCAACTTTAAAGCAAGTCTTCATTTCTATATAAATATTTTTAGTATAAATTAACCATAAATTTGAAGCTTGCCCTAAAAGGAGAGAGGAGAAATGTGATCAAATTTGTTCAACAACTTTTGGTACTCATGTTAAAACCTGTTTCCAGAAAAAAAAAGAATAATTAACCAAGTTCATCATAAAGTTATGGTAAAGCTGATAATGATCATAGTATATGTGTTCCTTATTCTGAGTGTTTTGACTGTCCATTATTGTAATTTTTTTTGTAGTTTGGCAACACCAATAAATAAAATGGAGAAAATGCTTCAGTCACCTAGTTCTCCCTTCTCTGATGCATCAAAGTATAAATTCTGTAATGATGATTTAACTTCTAGCAAAACAAATGGTACCAACCCTTCGTCTTCCACATCCTCAAGTAGAAAGCACAAGAATGAGATTAGATCATATCTACATTCTGGAGATTTCAGTGTAAGTTCTGATCACAATGTTTTGGTTTTTTTTTAAATTACATTTATATGTCGCCCTTCTCCGAAGACTCAGGGCAGCTTACAATTTTTTGGGACACAACCCAATGTGCTCAGCAATAACCTTCATTCCATTGTATATGCCTGCTTATTACTAGGGCTTTTTGACCCCCCAAGCGGCATTTTTACAAAGTCAGTTTATTGCCCCAACAATCTTGGGTCCTCACTTTACCTACACCGAGAGGATGGAAGGCTGAGTCAACCTTGAGCCTGGTGAGATTTGAGCCTGCACTAATTGCAGGCAGCTGGAATTAAGTGCTAGGCGTTTAACAGCCTGCACCACCAAGGCTCTTATTTATTTAAAGTACTTAAATATCCATTTTGTTTGTTTATAACCCTCTCCATTTATATCAGGGGTAGTTAATTATGGCTAGCTCAGGAATTGTGGGAGTTGGTCCACCCCTGATTTAGATGGTTTGGAAAAGTCTTTCTTAGGATCTCACCCCCTTTAGAATTTGAGTATTGGGTGAGAAAACCTTTGAGTCTACTGGCATCCCAAATTTGTATGCTGTCATTATTGTCTACTATTTGGGGAATGGAGAAGAGTGCATTGAAAATTAATTTTGTGAAAATTTGCCTGAGACAATGTAATATGTATTTCCTCATTATCACCTTCTGTCTGTCTCTTTTACTAAACTCTCCTGATGTTGGGTTTATATTTCTACATTAAAAAAACCTTTATTTCTAAAGTGCCTTTAGAGATGTTTAGCTTATTACTAATAATACTAATAAGCTAAACCCTCCAAATTTAGAACTTAGAGGGCTGATTAAATATGGAAAAATACACAGTATGTTAAACCTGCCCTATTTTGAATAATGGTAGGGCTTACCTTGTCACTTGGTTACAAGGATTGTTTATGGATGCATGTCCATGTTCCTAAACTGGTATCCTCTAACTGCTAGAACTCAGATCCCTTCATCTACAGTGGAACTTAGAAAATAGAAGAATGGTAGTCCAACCTAAGTGGAAAATATACAAACAGAGATATGTTTACATTGAAATCTCATTTTGTAAAGCTGTACATATTTCACTATGACTAATCCTATTCTTCTCTGAGTTCAATAAAGCTTAAACTTTTTTGTAATCTTGCATAGAATTGTATGCTCAAATTCATAAGATTATGTTCAGGTTGTCATCTTATGCATGTATTATCTAGAAGAAAGTTTTACTGAATTCAGATACATTTTTTTTGATAGATGTATGTAGCATAGGATTCCATTGAAAGAATTATCTGAGCAAGAAACAGGTATATACAGGAGAGATATCTGCAAATAGATTTGGTTATTTATTTTCTCAACATACCGTTTGTTGGAAGGTTTATAAACAAATAAAATTATCCATGCTGAAATGGTCTGGGTTATTTTTGTTGTTGTTCTGAACTGTAATTGTTTGCATCCATAAAAAGTACTGCATAGGGCAATAGTCCCTAAAATGTAATAATACTTCTAAACTTGTTTACAATTATTGTTGATGACTGAATTCATGATTAGTTCCTGATTGTTAATTTTACTGTTTACTCAGAAAGCCATGTATATCAGTTCAGAAAATACTCTGTTCTGCAACAGGATACAGTGCCAAAAAGAACCATGGTCATCTATATTGACTGTGCCCAAAAGCTGTAGGAAATCAAAACTCATAGTTAATGATGGGTAAGTCAATTGTTTCTTATGTAGAAATCTTTCTTTCTTTTCTTCCTTCCTTCTTTGCTTCCTTCCTTCCTTCTTCCCTCCCTCCCTCCCTGTCTCTCCTCTCCTCTTCTCTGCTTCCAGCCTAAAATAAAATTATGAACTCAAGACATGCACCACAGAAGTGGATATACGTGGACTTCAAGTGTACCTATAGAATTCTCCATGCTTGTCAGAAATGTTTTGTGTGTGTGAGTCTGTGCCTATGTGCCTGTGCCTGTATCTGTGTGTATGTGTGTGTATGTCTGAGTACATTTATTTATAGATTTAACATTGTTTTTAATGGCATAGGTTCTAGAACCACTACAACCATTGCGAAGAATTATTATGAAAACAGTACTGGAGATTTTTTTAAAATGGCACTTAAACATTTTTTGCAGTTAATACTAAATAGCTTTTAGATTATGTTAAGTAAGACTATTGGGAGTTAGAGAAGAAATCTGGTAAACTAGATTTTTCAGATTAAAATGATAGTAGTGAAATTATATCCCTATAACTCAGGTGATATACATAATATTTTAATATTTTATAATAGGGTTTCTATCATTAAGCAATGTCATATTTTATGGTATCAGTGATTTTGCTGATAAAACTTCCAAAGATTAATCAGGTCAAACAATTTATAAACTGCATCTTTGATGTATAAGAAATTTTTGCTACAATTAAATTATTGAGATTAGGCTCTTAGCCCTCTTGGTTTTCCTTAAGGTATTTTATTTTATTTTCATTTTTGCTCCCATGTTGTTGAAAGTCTATAAAGATGGTCCATAGAGAAAATCTTTGCCTCTTCCCTTAGTAATTCTTTTATAACTATAATTTTAAAACCAAGTAAATATCTTAAACAATGTATCTTTTTAAAATATGAATGCTAAGATTTTGTGAACTGCTTTGGCTCAAGGACAACAAATTTAGCTACTTTTGTTCATTCAAGCTGGTTTCATTAAAGCACATCATGCATCAAATACTAAATTATTAGCAAATCCTTGATACACAAATACATTAGATTCAGCAGAGGTTGTCTTGGACATCAAGGAAATCTATGGCATTGTACAGGTTATATTTTTAATATACATTTTGGTTAAACTTGACTATTTCCTTAAATTTAGTTGATTGGTATTCTAACCCACCAGCAGAGCTTATCTCCAACTGAATTATTTTTTATCCTTTAGGATGTTATGTGGAGCTTATTAAAGATGTCTATTTTCTCCTTTTACTTAAGTTGATGTTATAATCACTGCTCTGCTTTAGTAAGTAATGTAAGAATTTTCCATGTAACAGAGTGGCTGGAGTGGAACAGAATTTTATGCTGATTATATTTATGCCTTGTTGAACATTCATTTTATATTTCATTCATAAAATGTATTAACTACCTTTATTCTGAATAACTATGGATTGTAATGATTGCCAGCATTCTTTATCAAAACATAATGCAATTGTTTTGCTCACTGTCCCAATATCCTGGCCCAGAGCTCAAGAGAAAAAAAGAGGTTTCCAGAGCAGCTAGCAGAATTGGGGTCATCTGGGGCCATCAGTGGATTTACTATTCCATAAGGCAGGTGTATGCTTTCTGGATCCCATTAGATAACATGAAGGAACTTGAGGCATAATTGTAGACAAGGTAGCCCTCAGATAACCCAGCTCTATTCTATGAATACATGTATTGTGTAGATGGCAATCAATATGTTAAATGCAGAATGCTTACTGGGAGCCCAGTGCAATTCATCCAGTAAAGTTACAATAGCTACCCCAAGATGCAACCATAACTCTCATGCTGCTGCATTGTGCACCACTTGGTATGTGTAGCCCTGTGTAGAGTATCTTGTAATAATCCAAGCAAATATTTTAAGATATTTAACTTCAAATCTTAAATTGCATTGTAGCAATGCTATCAATTATCCTCTTCATTTTTAGAAATTTTAGAATACATTTCTCATTTAAATTCAAAAAACTTTTACCAAAAAGAGATGATATTTTGCATCTTAATTATATGTTGTTTATGGTGTTTCTGCATAGTTTGATACCTTATTTTTGACTAATTTTTCTACTGTTATTTGGAATCCATGAAATATTGAGCACATATTTGCTTTGGAGATACCATTAAGTAAAATGTTTTAATATACCATACAAGGAATATACAGTATATCAAACTCATTTTTTTTCTTATATTTCCTTTCATTCTAGATTGCACAATTTAGATTATTTTATGCAGGAAGCTAAAAGAAAAAAGCATAAAGCAGATGCAATGGTAAGAATGCTTGAATTTCTGATACATTATTCTAATTTATCTATACAATAAAACTTTACTAATACAATGGGGGGATAGTTCCATATGAGCAGTGAGTAAGCACACATGCACAGGTCCATTTGTGATAATGATGGACCTGTGTATGTGCGCTTACTCACTGCTCACATGTGCCCACTGCTTACGCAAATTGGGTCCGCAGGCATGCACTTGCCTGCTCCTCACACCACTTCCATGGCCCGGTTCTGAATGGCTCAAGGCCCAGTAGTGGGCTGTGGCCTGGGGGTGGGGTACCCCTGCCATAAGCAATTTATTTATTTATTTATTTATTTATTTATTTATTTATTTATTTATTTATTTATTTTTGGGACTTGTATGCCGCCCCATCTCCGAAGACTCGGGGCAGCTCACAGCTAAAAACAACAACAATAACAATAAATAATTTAAAAAGATTAAACCAGTTTTACAAGCCCAAAAACCGAATTTACAATACTAAAAAATATAAAACCATCCCCCCAAAAAGGGTCAGAGCCCGGATTGGTCAAACAACCAGGTCTTTAAGTTATGGCGGAAGGTGCAGAGGTCAGGGGCCAGGCAGAGCCCCAGGGGGAGCTGGTTCCAGAGGTCAGGGGCCGCGACGGAATAGGCTCGTCGTCGGGGGACCGCCAGCCGGCATTGGCCAGCTGATGGGACCCCAAGGAGTCCTTTCCTGTGTGCTCGCACAGGGCGGCCGGCATTCAATGTCGGCAGGAGTCGCTCCCTTAAATATTGCGGACCCATGTCGTGAAGGACTTTGTATGTTAAAACTAAAACCTAAACCTAAAACCAATTGTGTATTCTTCCTCCTCCTCCTCTTGAATGGTTGAATAGAATATAGAATAGAATTCTTTATTGGCCAAGTGTGATTGGACACACAAGGAATTTGTCTTGCAAATTTTGTTGCAAAGTTTATCTTGCTTTTTGGAAAGCTTGCAAGACTAAGGGGAATTTGCAGTAATTACCTGTCATTCATGAAAGCCTCTGCTAAACTCCCTAGCCATTTGTGAATGCAACCACAGCATTAGACACCACCACTGGATATATCTGCAAGCTTCTTCTGATATCAGTGGGCCTTGGTTTAATAATGCTATGCATGTCTTCAGTACAATGCACATGGGAGAATTTCTTCCAGCTCTAGGAAGGAGGCAATAGCAAACTACTTTTGGGGAAAAAAAACATGCCAAGAAAACTGCAAGAATTTGTCCATACAGTTACCAGGAATCAAAACACTGACTCTCTCTCTTTCTCTCACACACACAAAGAATAAAATTATTACTGATTAAATTAGAAGTGTTTAGGCTTCAAATATTTACTCTGAACTTTGCGCCCAAACCATATATAATACAAGGTCATATTTTTATAGTCCTATTTTTCTTTGCATTTATTTCTTGTGACCACTCTTATCTATATTTCCCTGTTTCATTTATAAATACTACAGATCACCTTGGCTACACTGGTATACACTTCATATTACAGCATCTCAAGGCCTGAATTTGCTTTCTTTTTTTCATGATGAGCCTTACTGAGCTAAAGTTAAAGATGCCCTCAATTGAAACACATCTCCTGCAAACATCATCCATGCAGTTTTCTTGGCAGCATTACAGAACTGAAATCTTTCATCCGGGGCATTTGACATCCCAGTCTATCCAAGAGCTCTGGAATTTGCAAATGGTCTCATAGCCAAATACTTATCACAGCTGACTGCTTAGCCATCAAAGTTAGTTGGGAGCTGCTACCTCCTGGATCTTGATATGTTACAAAACTCACAATTGACCAGATATTCCTATCTTCTCTGCTGAGAAATTTACCACCTACACATCCAGAATCTTAGATCCAGAAACTTAAATTATAATTGAAAGTTAGCATAAAATATTATCCTATTCTGAAGCTGAAATAGTGATTTCATGGTTCAAATTAAATTAGATTAAGTAGATACTTTCTGACTTAGCAAGTACCTCAAGGGCAAAAATCTTATGCAAAACTTAAAATAATCCAAACTAAACCAAACATCCTTTTTCCCCCTAATATAAATATTCTGCCTCTTGTATAGAAGACATTAGTAAGAACTCATTACTACTCTAGAATAGATACAAATACATTTATTTTGTCATGTTTTTCCTGCTTGTTTTTGTCTTGAAGGTGGAAAAATTTGGCAAGGCACTCAATTATGCTGAAGCTGCATTATCATTTATTGAGTGTGGAAATGCCATGGAACAAGGACCCCTGGAATCAAAGTCCCCATACACAATGTATGCAGAAACTGTGGAACTTATCAGGTGCGTCTCTGACAATACTCCAACAATTGACTGGCTCTCGTGCTCATGCAGTATATAGGTAATCTTCAACTTATGACCATTTTTTTAACAACCATCCAAAGTTATGACAGACACCCAAAAGCTACTTAGAACCCATTTTTGAAATTTAAGTGGCTGCAGCCCCTCCCACAATCATTGTATTTTAGGCATTTGGCAACCAGATCACCTTTACAGTCAATTGCAGCATCCTGCTATTGGTACAGATTTCAACAAATGAATTCACTCATTGTCCCCCAAAATACAACCAATTAGAGATATTCCTCTATTTCTTCTTAACAATTTTTCTGCAATGTGATGAGGAAATTCGTCTTCATTGTAAATAATGAGAAACCTTGTAGCTACTGTCACAAGTATATATATATTATAGTACATTTGCAGAACAAGGAGGGATATAAATGAGATGGAATACTGTAGTAAAAAATAGTTAAATATGGAAGGGAACCTTGAACGTCATATGAGCTTTGAAAATCTTTGAAGTGAGTGAAAGAATGAGAAGATCTAGTAAAGTGTCATACAAAATACTATAAATGATGGTAATTATAAAGCATTTTAATTAATCAGTGATAAGTCACTTGGAGAATTGGAGCTACCTGAAAGAAATGATCAAATGTGATGACATTAATGGGGGGGGGAAAGCAGGAAGGTAAGAATTTCATAGTCAAGGAAAAGAAGAATAAACAGTGCCAGGGGTTATTCATCTAAGCTTCATGAGGGAAAAGGCTTTACTATGCTTTGTTAAAGCTGGCAGGCAGACAGACCCAGCGGTATTTTTGAAGAGTTCCCAGTGAAAGGAACAAGAGGAGGAAATGATAATGAAGTTGATTAGCTGTGACAAGTAAAGGTTGCAATTTTAAGAAGCCTTTTAGGTAAACTTAAGTCCCACTGAGCTATAAAAATTTTCATTTTCTTTTTTCTTTTTCTTTCTTCCTTTCCTGACTTGGTTCTCCATCTTTTGTAGATATGCTGTGAGACTAAAAACCCACTCGGGTCCCAGTATGACATCAGAAGAAAAACAACTAACAGCATTATGGTGAGTAGATTAAAATGTATTCAAAAAATTTCAATTATTCAATCCTCAAAATGGAATGTTATAATAATTAAGCAAATAATACCAGATTTCACACTGCCTTTTGTCTGGTATTATTATATAAGATCACAACCATCACCTTTAAATTTAGCCCAGAAACAGATTGCTATTTAATGCAAATAATTGTAATATTAACTTCCATCTAGCATTTTTATAGAATATCTAAGATACCTGTAGTTTTTAGCAACCCATGGTTGGTATTAATATATTGGTTGTTATGTTTTAGACTAGCTGAGTGTTTTTTAGAGACAGTCCCATGTCTACATTACAGAAGTTTTGTCTCAGTGCAAAAATTGAGGTTGATTTTTATAAATAGGAGTAAAGTTTGTTTGACATCCTTAACTAGTCAGTAGTTTTCCTTAAAAAAATTACAGGCTACAATAGCCTCTTTTATTGGTACAGAAGGATCTCTCATTTGAAATCTTAAATTTTAATAAATAAATATTTTCTTTGCTATAATATCTTCCATGTATCTAAGGGGCAATGTAAATAAAATAATGTCATTCAACTCTAAAGTCCTATTTTGCAATAATTAAAAAAATCAGTGTTAAGTAAATCTATAAATAACTGCTAATTGCCCATTGTGGATTCTCAGTGGCATGCTTCCTGATGAGTAAGCAGACATAATAGGAGGACTGTAAGTCAGTAGATTCCCAGGAGTAAGCACACTGAGACAGTGAGCATGAAGAACAAGCAGATGTTCCCAGTCTAACAGGGAAGTTCTAAAGTCCTTAACAGATTTTGCCTCTAAGTTATCAGTATGCAGCTATTCTGAAAGTCTGGCAAGGGAACAATGTGACATACAAATCAAAAGAAGGAGGGCCACATCAGGTATTGTCAGAAGACACAACTTTCAATAAGAAAAAAAAGTTTAAGGACAAGAGTGATCAACAGAAAAAAACCACCTTTAAATGCAGTTAGTCCTCAACTTATGACCACAATTGAGCCCAAAATTTCTGAGCAAGACAATTGTTAGGTGAGTTTTGTCCCATTTTATGACCTTTCATGCCACAGGTGTTAAATGAATCATTGCAGCTGTTAAGTTAGTGGCATGTTTGTTAAGTGAATCAGGCTTCCCCATTGACTTTGCTTGTCAGTAGGTTGCAAAAGGGGATCACATGACTAGGCAACCATCATAAATATGAGCCAGTTACCAAGCATCTAAATTTTGATTATGTGATCACTTACGGTCATAAGTGTGAAAAATGGTCATAAGTCACTTTTTTCAATGCTGTTGTAATTTTGAATGGTCTGTAAACGAACTGTGGTATGTCAGGGACTACCTGTACCTCAATGAAGAAACAAGCCATAAGACTTTAGGAGAGAGAGAAAAGGAATCAAAGGAGAATAGGGAAATAGATCCTGGGGACAGAAGGAATGCAGCTGGCCCTACAAGAAGAATGAGAGCCAGTTTGGTCTAGTGGTTAAGGCACCAGGCTAGGAGCCAGGGAACTCTGAGTCTTAGGCATAAAAGTTGGCTGGATAACTTTGGGCCTGTCACTTCCTCTTAGCCCAACTCACCTCACAGGATTGTTATCATTTTTTAAAAAAATATTATTTCCTTTATTGTCAGAGTATAACATGTGTACAATGAGATTGGCTGAGCCTCCCTTTGTGCACCACCCTGCAATACAACTCACAGTGAGGACAGAAGTCCCTAACCCAGTCCCAATCTTATTATACTATGTGACCTTGTTGCACAACTAGCCGGCCCCGCAAGTCTATCATACTATGTTGACATGAAGCTATTTTCCGTTCAGAAGTCTGACAGCCCACGGGTAGAAACTGTTCTTCAGTCTGTTGGTGTGGCTGGCTGTGCTTCTATATCTCCTACCCAAAGGTAGGAGAGTGAAGACGTGCTGACCGGGATGTGAGTCATCCCTGAGAATTTTCCTCACTCTTCTAAGGCGGTGAGCCCTAGCGATGTCATCTAGTGGTATCAGGGAACAGCCCACAATGTTTTGTGCTGTACTCACCACCCTCTGTAATTATTTATTTATTTATTTATTTGATTGATTGATTAGTCAATTGCTTACACGATAATAGGTATAGTTATAAATACATGGATACATATAAGAAAATAAAATAAACAGAGGAAAAATGAAGCAGTATTTTTGTTCATATCTACTACCAATTAGTACAATATGTAGATAAAGCTTTGAAAAAGGGAATTGCAGATATTTCACAGCAGCTTTGAGTAATTCCTGCAACATCTCTTGGGGGGGAATTGGATCAGTGTAGACATTCCAGGAAATTCCAAACTTATCTTACTGACACCTTTCTCTTTCAGAGAGTAGAAGGCAGTGCCAGAGACTTGACTGTACAGTACTTGACTTGATATTAAGGGAAGTTAGTTAAAGAAGTAGAAATAGAAGGAATAGTAGGGAAAGTATCCCAACCTTGCAAGGTTGAAAGACTGTATTTTAAGGAATACTAAAGTTGAAGATAGTCAAAGAACAATCTTGATCTTCAAAAAAGTAATTTTAATAAATTCAGAGCAAAGGTAAGTAGGATTCCTTAATTTTAAAAAATGCTAACTGCAAAAAATTCTTCTAGAATAGTTCCATAAATGGATGTTCAGGGTACTTGGAGAACAATTCCAAAAAGGAAAAAAAATATAGGACAGCAGAAGAAGTCGGCAAAGGTACACAAAGTGTTTAAGGAATGTCAGAAAAAGTTTACATAACAAACACACAAATTACTAAGTCATAACAAAAGAATATCATGGGAGCTTGGACCACATTGCTGGTGTCAGGAGAATTAAAACCTAGGATGAGCTGAGATTGGCAAAAAATTCTAAGAGTTGGAGACATTCAGTGTGTTAAAAAAAGGCAGGAGAAAAAAAGAAACAGTACATTGCTGATCAGAAATTGTCACAAATACAACTGGAGGATTGTTCCTTGAGTTTGATAGATGCATGAATTGAATGGATGCACAGATATATATCTACATATATAGAATCAGTTTAAGTCTGCAGAATTAGATGAACTCATTCTAGATAGTCAGGGAAGTAGCTGAGCATCTGGGCAATCCCTTTTGCATTATCTTTGATAAATCCTGGAAAATTGATGAACGGTTAGACAACTGGAGAAGGATAAATGTTGCCTTTATTCTTAAAAAGGAGAAAGAAAAGGATCCAGGATACAACAGCCCAGTCACTCTCCAAATCATTCCCAATTTGTGAGATGATTCTGGTGCAGATAATAAAAATATCAATTTTTGAAAACTTCTTGAGAACAGTGTGGTAATTACCAGAAGCCAGCATGGATTTGTCCAGAGCAGATCTTCCCAGACTAATCTTATCTCATTTTTGATTGGGATCCCCCAGAGCTACCCCCCCAAAGCAATTAATCCAGGCTGCACAAAAACACAAGGCTGTGCAGCCCACATGGCCCACGGGAACCGTCCCCACCCACTTACTCCTTACCCAGCAAACTTGCCTGCTAAATTTCTATTTTTCCTTTTTCTGACCATCAGCTGTTCTGCTGTCCTGGGAGATTTAGTTTAGCTAGGAAGCAGGA
Organism: Naja naja; assembly: GCA_009733165.1. Lineage (NCBI taxonomy): Eukaryota > Metazoa > Chordata > Lepidosauria > Squamata > Elapidae > Naja > Naja naja. The sequence continues at coordinate 17,595,402 of CM019153.1, read as the reverse complement.
AATGGTTGGATTTCTTGCTTTCTAGCTAGCTTTCTAGCTTTTAAGCACAGCCGAACCTTCCTTAGGACTGAAGGTTCTATTATTCAGTGCAGACTCATGGCAAGCAAATTTAAGAGACTGAGCTAGCCGATGGCAGACAATAGATCACTGAGTGATTCTGTGAGCAACTCAATCTGCCTGCCTGCTTTGCCTGATTTTGGGTAAAAGTTGCTCTTTTTTTAATAAAAAATTCAATATTTACATACATGATGTGTTGTGAGTTAATTTTGTGAGTTTGCTTGCTAGCAAATTTTATGAGTTTGCTTGCAAGCAAATTTTATGTGACAGGCTGAGCTAGCCCATGGCAGATAGATAGATGTCTGAATGAATCTGTGATTCTGTGAGCAACTCAATCTGCCTGCCTGCTGCTTTGCCTGATTTTGGGTAAAAGTTGCTCTTTTTTAATAAAAAATTCAATATTTATATATTTATAATATTTACATACAAGCCATACCCAGCCAGTCACATGACCACCAAGCCACACCCACAAATTAGGCCATGCCCACAGAACTGGTTAGTGGTCCCTGGGATTTAAAATTATGAGTTTGGTAGTCCCTGAGGTCCAAAAGGTTGGCGACCCCTGCCTTAGAGGATTGTGGAAATGCTATAGACATAATGTGTCTAGATTTCAGTAAAGCATTTGATAACATAATTCATGAAATGCTGGTTAGCAAGCGTTTTCACCATGGGCTGGATGATCTGACAAGCAAATGGGCTCCTAGCTGGATTGAAAATTGAAGAATGTTCACCAGCTTTTGAATTTCATATTGGAACAAGATACTGAATAAAACCCACAAAGGTAGCAATATTTAAATTCCTGAAAGAATTTCACATAGAAAGAGATCAACATCTGTTTCCTCTCATTTCAGAGTGCGGGACATAGAATGATAGATGTGATAACCCAGGGCGTGGCACAAAGGCAACACAGTCAAATAAGCAAGAAGTGTTCCTTTAATACCTCCAACTTTGCCCCCAATGTCCAGGTTACCTTCGGCTGGAGAAAAAACTCTCCCAAGAACAGTCTTTAAATGGAGGAAATTCAGTCCGAAAACAAAGTACATACAAACTGTAACTAAAAATCCACACAAACCACGCTGCAATAATTATCTTGACAGGGCAGGAGAAGGAATTGCAGACTTGAAAGCACAGCAAAACACACACAGTTGGGAAGACGCCAGGAACACAGATAAATCTCGACAATACCAGATAATTCACGTTTTGCTCCCAACAACTTTGCTGTGTGCAGCTTCCCTTTTTAAACACTGTGTTCCCAGCTGCAGCTAATGAAGGGAATCAGGCCCCTTTCTTCCCCCGTAAGCCATGCAACTCACATTGCTCCCTTCTCCATTCCTCCCTGTGTGCCCTAGGCTGAAGAGGGGGTGGGACTGGGTCTTCCTCCAAATTCCCTTTCCCTTGCTCTACCTCTCCCCTGCTCTGCCCAGCTGGCCTTTGCCCTTTCCCAGTTTCTTCCACAGCCAATGGAGCCACACTCCCACTCCCTGTCAGCTGCTCAGCCTCTCCCTCCAAATCAGATTCTGACAGGGGCATGACAATAGGCTTACATTGCCAAAAAATTCTATTCAGTTGAAAGTTTACCTCCAAAAAATATTCTTTGGTTTTAAACCTAAGAGCAGATCATGGAATGGATTATCCAAGTTTATGGTGAGCTTCCCTTCAGTGGTTGTGTTCAAGTGGAACTAGAAATTTGTCAGTGATCCATTTCAGTTTGGTACTGATTTTAAGAAGGCATCTTAAGCTGCTATGAGAGTCAGGGCTATACAGTGCTTAATGTGGCTGATGGTGGCTGTTGGTGGGAGAGAGAGAGAGAGGGAGGGAGAGAGAGAGAGAGAAAGAGAAATCTGATCTAACCTCTCTCTCTCCCTTCCCCCCCCTCTTTCTCTCTCACACACACACAGAGGCAGGGGTGTGATTCAAATTTCTTAACCTGTTCTGTGGGCATAGCCTAATTTGTGGGTGTGGCTTGGTGGTCATGTGACTGGCTGGGTATGGCTTGTATGTAAATATTATAAATATTTATGTAAATACTGAATATTTTTATAAGAAAAGAGCAACTTTTACCCAAAATCAGGCAAAGCTGGCAGGCAGATTGAGTTGCTCACAGAATCACAGATTTATTCAGAGATCTGTTTCTGCCATCAGCTACTTGAATCTGTCACATAAAATTTGCTTGCAAGCAAACACATAAAATTTGCTAACAAGCAAACTCATAAAATTAACTCACAACACACCATGTATGTAAATATTGAATTTTTTATTTAAAAAAGGAGCAACTTTTACCCAAAATCAGGCAAAGCAGACAGGCAGATTGAGTTGTTCACAGAATCACAGATTCACTTAGAGATCTATGATTATGCCATTGCCTACCTGCACTGAATAATAGAAGCTTCAGTCCTAAGGAAGGTTCGGCTGTGCTTAAAAGCAGAGCCGAAGATCTAAAGATTAGCTAGAAAGCAAGAAATCCAACGGTTTCCTGCTTTCTAGCTAATCTAAATCTCCCAGCACAGCAAAACAGCTGATGGGGGGGGAAGGAAAAATAGCAATTTAGCAGGCAAGTTTGCCAGGTAAGGAGTGAGTGGGTGGGGAGGGTTCCCATGGACCATGTGGGCGGTGCAGCCTTGTGTTCCCATGCAGCCTGGATTAATTGTTTGGGGGTGCTCTGGGGGTGACATTTCTTTGTGGACCACCAAAGTTTTCTCGTTGACCACCAAAGTTTTCTCGTTGACCACCAGTGGGCCGTGGCCCACCAGTTGGTGACCACTGGTCTAGAGTGAGGGAGACTCAGGCTTACATCCAGTCCGAGACATGGAAATTCCTTGCATAACTTTGGGCCAATCTCTCTTTCTCAGTTAATCTATTCCATAGGCTTATTACAGAGAGAAAACATTCAGGGAGGGGATACCATATCTGCTATCATGAATACTTAAAAGAAAGAAAAGTTATAAATCAAGCAAATAACAAGCTTGCAAGCCTGATTCTATTCCTTTCATTTCATGTAGTCACTCTACCAAATAATAAATAACATCTAAAATCAAATTAATTTCATCACACTCGTATCAGAAGCATCAGAGCACTTCTCGTGGTCAGTGAAATTACCATTGCCTTGGGGACCTCCAGTTGGAGGATCCTTTCATGTCCCCAGCAGGAGCTGGCTGCAATATCTATCATCCCGTTGATCACCAGAGTTGATTCAAGTGCTCTGGCTAGCTAGGCAGGTGTCCACTTCCTCCCTCATTGCTCCATGTGCATCCCTCTTGAAGCTGCATGTTCAATGGAAGAGGACAACCACCCCAAATAGGAGTGCATCGATCTCCGGTCAACGGTATATGATAGCTACGCTCTCCTGCTAGAACCTCCAAACAAATCAAATTAATTAATAAGCCATATAAAATTGTCATTCTAAATATGCTTACCTGGGAATAAGTCCCATTGAAAATTGTGGAATTTTATTTTGATTTTTCACTTTATAAAAAATTCAGAAAAACCAACAATAATTAAAAACTTGATTAAAATACAACATCTGTTTTAAAACAAGGTTTAAGCATTTGTGTGTGAGTATTTTAAAAAAATCTAAGTATGCATTATGTTTCACAGTAAAGAATGCATTGTCCTTCTAATAGTTGCATTCATAGTCCTCTACTTATGACCACAATTGGAACCAGAACTTCTGTCACTAAGCAATGCGATTGTTAAGCGAGTCACATCCAACTTTGATTTTTTTTGCTGTGATCGTTAAGGAAATTACACAGTAATTAAGCAAATCCAGCTTTTCCCATTGACTTTGCTGGGAAGGTCAGAAATGGTGATCATGTGACCTCAGGATGCTGCAGCCATCATAAATATGTGCCAGTTGCCAAGCACCCAAATTTTGATCACATGATTCTAGGGATGCTACAGTGGTCATAAGTGATCTGACCGGTCATAAGTTTCTTTTTTCAACACCATCATAACTTTAGTCATTAAACAGATGGTTTTAAATCAAGGACTGCCTGTAGTACCACATAATTATTCAAGAACCATTTTTTTCCTATGTTATTTTCAAAATTAAACTTTACCAAGCTTCAGCATGACCTCATGAATACATCCAAACAGTTTTCTTGACAGTGGTTTGCCAATGTCTTGTTCTGGAATTTTTCTTGTCTAGACTGCAGTCATCCAAATGCTAATCCAGCTTAAACGTTTGAGCTCAGCCAATGTCAGCTACATACTGCCAAGTAGCTATGCCTTTCCAAATCTTTAGAAAATCTTCCTACCTTGTGACTGATCGTTATCAAAAGCATTGCAGAGCAGTCCAAGCTAAAATATCTGAAGAACAAATTAATCAGAGGTGTTCTGAGTAAACTCTATAAGTCAAAAATGATAATATAGCTTTTGTATTGTTACTGTGATGTTAGACACACGTGAGACACGTGGTTTGCACCACAATGTGGTACACATTTCATCATTCCACTCTTCCTCAAATATGGATGCCCATATATTCCTGATCTGTGAACAAGAAAAACAAACATGCAGTACAGAAAGCCATCTGCTTATGTATTAATGGCTGCCCTTGCGGACCACGCGGAGGCTTCAACTGGTGCAGAATGTGGCCGCACAGGTTGTGATGGGGGTATCCCGATACTCCCATGTTACACCCCTCCTGCGCGAGTTGCATTGGTTGCCAGTTGCCCTCTGTGTGAGATTCAAGGTGCTGATACTTACCTATAAAGCCCTACATGGCTTAGGACCGGGGTACTTGCGGGAACGTCTCCTGCCAGCATCGAATACCCATCACCCGGTGCGCATCCATAGACAGGGCCTCCTTGGGGTACTGTCGGCCAAACAATGTCAGCTGGCGGTCCCTAGGGGGAGGGCCTTCTCTGTGGGGGCACCCACTTTACGGAACCAGCTTCCCCTGGAGCTACAATTGGCCCCCGTCCTCCTCTCCTTCCGCAGCGGCCTAAAGACTGGGTTATTCGAACAAACCGGCCTGGACTGAGAGGGGGGGTTAGTTTTAAATGTCATGTGATGGGGTTTTAAATACTTTATTTGGTCTGATTAGGTTTAATATTCTTTTAATTCTTTTTAACTTTTGTATTGAGTGTTTTTATGTGAGCCGCCCTGAGTCCCTAGGGAGATAGGGCAGCATATAAGACCAAATAAATAAATAAATAAATAAATAAATAAATAAATAAATAAAATGTCTGTCAGACAATGCTTATATTGTCTTACTGCATTGGATGGTGTTACTGTTAATAATACATCCTGACTTGTGTTTCTAGTTCTTCTGCATGAACAACTGTAGACAATTAGATAAGTATCCAGAGTCTTTCCTTAGGAGGAACATATTACAGAAAATCAATGAATAAATCACCTTTATTCACCACATAGATTTGATAAACTGTCCTTGAAGCATAGATTTTAATGATCTAGAAATTTCTCTCTCTCCCTCCTGCCCTCCCTCCCTCTCTGTTGTTTTGATGCTTAGCTAAGTCTTTCTGAGCTTAACACACTAGTGATAGTATCTTTACCAATGCTATATGCAGAAATAGTTGCACTAAAACTAGACAGGATACAGGACTCTTAAGATTCTGATGAATATTCAGCCTTTAATTTTGCAGTTTATTATGTTTAGTTTAGTTTATTGGCATTTCACCTCGTACAATGAAATCAAACACCATCTTCAGTGCACATCATGACCATGACCATCAAAATAAACACAAACACACATCCTTCACCCTCCACACATTGAACCGAAAACCCCCGACACCGCACCAACACTGCACTATGCAGCAGAATTCAAAAGAGCTACTGCCCTGGGATAGAAGCTGTTTTCAGCCTATTTGTCCTTGTTTTTATTATTCTGTACCGTCTGCCAGATGGTAATAGTTCAAAAAAAGGGTTCCCAGGATGAGATGGATCTTTGAAAATGTTTTGAACTTTCTTAAGGCAGCGGGAGCTATAAAGCTCTTCCAAAGAAGGGAGAGGGCAACCGGTGATCTTCTGGGCAATGATGTTAACCCTCTGGAGTGCTTTCCTATCTGCCCCTGTGCAATTGGCAAACCATACAGAAGTGCAGTAGGTTAAAATACTCTCTATGGTGCAGCGGTAGAAGGTCACCAGCAGTTTTTCATTCAATTGATGTTTTCTGAGAAGTCTCAGGTAATATACTCTTGCTTGGCCCTTTTGACCAGTGCTGTAATGTGAGCACCCCAGGTCAGGTCCTCTTTTATGGTAACACCCAGAAACTTAAAACTGGCCACTTGGTCCACTCAGTCTCCATTGATAAGCAAGGGCTGGATGTCTGATCTGTTCCTTCTATAGTCCACTATAAGCTCCTTGGTCTTATTGGTGTTGAGGACACCAATATTATTGTCTCCACACCACAAAAGCAACTGGTCCACCTCATCTTGATAGGCAGACTCATCCCCCCCAGAGATAAGTCCCACCACTGTTAACACATTATATATATACACTTTAAAAATAAGCTTTCAAAGCAATATTTTGAGTAATGTAATGTGAGCATTATATATTCAGTTACCCTGCCATAGTAAAACTAAAAAAAAAATGGTCCTACAATTTTTGTTTGCTTTGTAGCATCTGTTTTGTGGGAAGGGAGGATTGACAATAATGATAACAATTAGCGATAGCATGCAGTTTGTGGAATTTAATCCAAAGTCATTAGATTCCTGCTAACCAGCACTGATTAGCTACCATAATACCTTTCTTGCTGCAGAATGATAAGTTGCTCTCATTTACATATTCACTACACCTGGGAAGGTTATAGGGTGAGTTATGACCTGAGATCTTTAATTCCATTATAATACCATGCAAAACAAATTGGGGATAATTTCTCATTTGGAGGTATATCACTAGAAAATTGTTCTGTTACTTTTTCATCTCTTAGCAGAGACTACCCTCTGTTGGAATGAAAAGGAAAATCAAGTCTACTATATTACTTGATTTATCTAAGCTTAAAAATGTGACAGCTACTATAGATATTAAACATTTTACAATTATAACCTTACTTCATTTATTCGTCCATTTATTTCAGCCATGTAGCAATAAATGCCACCTCTGATTTACCCCTTCCTTCCTTCTAAGTTAAGAAATGTTCCTATTTTTGTTAACTTTTTTTTTCAGAGCAATAATCTTTTTATTTGCAAACAATGATGCTGAAAAAAATACTTGCCTTTGTTATTCCAGGATCCTTCTGTAAATAAATACATTTCAGTTAAGCCTTAGTAAAGACATGAGGGCTAGTGTTATTAATATGTAATCTGTATCTATGATGGTCAATTTTTATGTATATAATCTCCCTAAATTTTATAAAATTGCAATCCCACACATTTTTGGTTCTTAGTGGTGGAAAGCTGTCCTGGAGAAAGACATTAATATAACAAACAAAATAACTGCATACATTAAAAGCAATGTTTGCTGTATTTTCATCTCTGTTCCAATTTTAGCATGTAAATTTAAACAGAGTCTCAGAAGGGTACTTGTATTTTATTTTGATTATTCAAATGCAAGACTTTTTTAGAAGTGTTTTCTGCCCTTTCCTTATAGTTACCGCTGTTTGGCACTTTTGTACTGGAGAATGTTTCGGCTTAAAAGAGACCATGCTGTAAAATATTCAAAAGCTCTCATTGAGTATTTCAAGGTATGTTCCTGCTCTCACCAACCCCAGGTCATGCACTAGTCCCTCTCTTTCAGTCCAGGCTACCTGTCATTAGTTGTGTTTGGAGAAAATTGAAAACAGGAATGCTGTGCTGCCATCTTGAGTCTTGGAGGAAAGGCAGGATGTAAATATAAGATAAACAAATTGCTATGTATTATTTTACTGTTACACTTTCTTTCATTTTTCTGTTTTATCATTTATATGATATTGTAACTAAAAATTGCACTGAGTACTAAATAAATATTTATTTATAAATATTTATAGAAGCTTATTTCAATTTTTTGTATTTTTTTTTTCTGTCTCCAGAATTCATCTAAAGTTGCTCAGGCACCATCTACCTGGAGTAGTAGTACAAAGTAAGTTTACTATTTTCCTCATATGCTCCTTGAGTTCCAGACCAAAACATTTCAGATGGATGCACTTTGTTGGGGAAGCTAATACTAATTAATTAATGCTCACAGTAGTTCCATCTGTGGGCACTTTGAGATAATGTTTCATTGTTGCTGTTAATCTTTGTTTATGGTAACTACTTGACAATAAAAAAAGAGGCACTTTGCAGCTTATTTTGCTAAAAAAAAAGTTAAACAATGTAACTTGAATGAAATGTGAAGATTACTTCACACATTTCTAAGCAAGAACCTGAGTCTGCCACCAAAGGCTTCCTCAATCTGGAGCCCTCCAATTGTGGTAGGGCTCCCATCAACCCCAGGCAATTCTTAATTTGAGAGGCCAAAAAGTATAAAGGGCATGATCCAATTTTGAAAATATCTACCATAGTCATATTTTATATATGTAATAAATTAAATGTGCAATCTTAATTTACCATTTGTCTAAAAATGCATGCAAGCAAAATAAAATGTTAAAAGACTGATGTTTGCAACCTGAAAGCTGCCTTTCTGGCAGTCTCGATTTGTCTGTCCTGCTTTATATCCTGAAACAACATTAACCACATGTTGAAAAGTATGGGAGAAGAGCCAAATTTATTTCAAAGCAGGACATAGGCTAAATATGTGTAAAATCCTAAACCGGATCAGTTCTTCAAATAATTTATTTTTACTTATATTGCGCATAGTAGTAATATTGTTGAATTGACTGTTCCAGGTGTACAGGAACTCCTTCTCCCGTATCACCCAGTTTATCTCCGCTGAGCTCAGTCGGGAGCACTGGAACTCCTTCCCCTTCCTCCATCATCAGCATTCCTCAGCGAATACATCAGATGGCAGCTAACCATGTTAGTATCACTAACAGCATCTTACACAGTTATGACTACTGGGAGATGGCTGACAGTCTTGCCAAGGAAAACCAAGGTGTGTGATAAGAAACAGTTGGTTGAAATGCTAAAATGTCATATTGACCAGAGTTTTAGTCTAGAGCTCTGAATCCCATATTTGCTGATAAAGCGGGCTTGGGTCCCCACCTAATTCTGATAATGGCTTCTTACCTTGGATGTTTCTCCCAAAGCTTCAGAGCTAAACACTAATATTGCAACACAAGCAAGAAAGGAATTCCTTTGCAGCACAAGTCTTAAAAATTCCCAGGACTACAGCAGAAGCGGGCAGTCCCTGAGTTACATTTTGGTTTCCAAGCATGAACATTGCCTGGCATTTTCTATATCTCAGATAGAACTAACAGAACTAATTAACAGGGTTGAAAGAGACCGTGAAGGTCTTCTAGCCCAACCCCCACATCCAAGCAGGAGTCCCTACACTATTTCTGACAAATGGCAGTCCAGTCTCTTCCTGAAAGCATCCAATGATGAAGCTCCCACAGCCAATCTGTTCCATTGGTTGATTGCTGTCACTGTCAGAAAATTTCTCCTTATTTTTAAGTTGAATCTCTCCTTGATCAGTTTTCATCCATTATTCCTTATCTGGCCTTCAGGTGCTTTGAAAAATAGCTTGGCCCCTTCCTCTCTGTGACAGCCCCTCAGATATTGGAACACTGCTATCATGTCTCCCTTGGTCTTTCTCTTCACTAGACTAGCCATACCGAGTACCTGCAGCCGTTCACTGTATGTTTTAGTCTCCAGTCCCCTAATCATTTTGGTTGCTCTTCTCTGCACTTTTTCTAGAGTCTCAAAATCTTTTTTATAGTGTGGTGACCAAAACTGGATGCAGTATTCTAGGTGTGGTCTTACTAAGGCTTTATAGAGTAGTATTATTACCTCACTTGATCTTGATTGTATCCCTCTGTTAATAAAATTTAGGATTGCATTGGCTTTTTTGGCTGCATTTTTTTTACAGTGAGAGAATATTTGTGGTCCTTCTTCCATATGCTTCCAGAAGCCTAAACAAGTCCTAAGGTGCTGCATTGTCTGACTTTGAGAAAGAAAGTCTAGCATATGCACTGGCCAGCCTCTTAGGTCACATCTTTTCTGCACTGTTAATACTGCCTGGAGCTGGGAATGCTGGTGTATAGAAGCAAAACCTAGAAGGGACCTTGATGGACATGAAGGAGGAACTAAAATGAGAGGGCAGAAAAATGTTCCCCATTGTTGGTTTATAATTAAGCAAAATTATGACAATAGCTTTGCTATTTCTTAGTAAAAGTGTTCAGTGTGTGAACAGCAACACTGAATATCAGTTAATCTTTGTTTACAGTACTTTCATAAAATATTATCTGCTTGGGATTTCCAAATCAATTAAATACCTGTTGCATAGCAAGGATTAATGAGTCTAATTTATTTTATTATTTTCTTTCCTAGATTTCTTTAATGATTTGGATGCACTGATGGGAGCTATCACGTTGCACAGCTCTATGGAGCATCTGGTTCAGTATACACAGCAAGGCCTTGACTGGATAAGGTGTAGTGCTCAGTTATCCCCATGATGGTTCTCCTCGCCTGAACACTAAACTCACAATATGGATAAATTCAGTTATTCTAGACACTGTGCTACAGAAATACTCAACTGCAGCATTGCTTCAAACACAATGTGAATATTTTGTTAACATTGGACAATATTGTTTCAGAAAGCAAAAATAGGTCTGGGTATATTATGCAACTTTCTCTTTTCCGGACCATTGTTCTTTTAATTATCTCCAATTATTACTTTCTTAGCAAGAAAATTAAGCATAGCTACATTAGAAAAACTCTCACACATGCAAGATACACATTCCTCCAATATTTAGAAAGCCAAAGCTTAATTTTATGGATTGATTTATTCAAATTAAATGTAGTATCTGTTGCTAGTAATCTCTTAGAGCAATTTTTCTCAGTATTTATGGATCTCTATATCTCTATGATCTCTATAGATCTTATTTATAAAGAGAGGCTTACTGAATGATTAAGGACAGCTTCAGTGACAAATTCTGAGTAAAATAAAAGATTCTGTATTTTACATTTTAAAAGGAACTTGTGGCCATTGACTTTGCCAGGCAATACTTGGATGCCAGTTTGCTTGCAAACTGATCACCTTCTTTCTATCATCTTATCAAGTAGTAGCCCTGAAATTGGAAGCATTAGCAGTTTTGGAGTTCTGGTATTCAATATGCATTTTTTACAGATTTGTTGGACGTATGATATCAGAAAAATGCAACATAGAAATTATAAATATGTCTGTTACTTGCAACTCTGAAACAACCATCCTTGTGAGTGAAACAGTATGTAGAGCATCGATCCCCCTGATTAAAATTCTGTGGCACCATTGGGAGCCTGATGAAACTACAAGCTGCCCCCCTCATGATGGACCCAAATGCACAGAGAAAGGTCTACGACCTTTTGTGCTCTTAAACAGCAGCAATGTTCAGTATTTGTTCTTCAAATCTTGTTTTTTTTTATTATAAAGCCAGGTTTACACTTTTGCAGATAGTTTATTAAGCAAAAACCTATTTTAAAAAGTAGAGAAGGATGAAGTGATTACATACATCAGAACTTTATTAAAGTGTTAATTTTTATGTAGAACAGCATTTCAAAGCGAACTGTAGCTGATTCCACCCAGTTCCAAAGCAAAGGAGCATTTTAATATACAAATAAAATAATAGCTTACTTGTAATATTTTCCCCTTTTACTGCATTTAGCAATTACATTCAGTTCTTCTATTTTTGCAGAAAACTGCTTTACTATCATGCTTTTCAACGCATCAAGAAGGGCTGCATTAACTGGTTCAACTGAGGCACCTGATGGTTCCACTTGGTTTCCAGAAAGTGCTGGGAGAATTCTCTGAATCTTTGGTGGATAGATCATTCAAGGCTTTGGTCCTTTCCTGGAATGAGGGTATTTCACTGGCCTTAGATAAGGATTGCACCTGAAAGCCACTTGGTACACACTGATTTTGGTGAGCTCCTTAGTTTTCTGAGGTGCTCTGAAAAATGAAGCATTAAAAGAGACACCTAGAGCCCCATTGGAGAAAGACAAAGAATAGGTCCAATCAAACACTTTTACAAGCCTATATTAGATCTTAGGTCATGCAATAAGGATGGCAAAGTGTAATTATTTTTCTGCACTTACTGCATCTGCAGAATGTACTTTAGTACTCCCTTGTAGAATGATTATAGAATTTTCTATTAAGGCATTCTGCATATTTGTGGGACTAGCCTTCTCCTTTTATTTTCTAGTAAGTAATCAGTAAAATTTTACAAAGTTAGCTCACTCTGTCGTAGCTGTACAGTTTTATCACCTTGCCATAGGTACAATTTCTGTATAGCTGTGCTAGTCCAGTAGAATGGCATTCCTACTAAGGTTTGAATGGCTTAGAACCCTATTGGGCTTCTGTAATCTGTGAAAATTCAGCTTTTCAGAATTCACTGGTAATCTTTCCTGATTGATTAATCCTGTAGAATTGGTTATTTTCTCTGACATATGATCAGGCAGCATTATGATCTGTTTTGTTTCTTCTCTTGTTGTTTTATGGTTATTTCAACCTTAGTATTATAAAACCATCTTCGGTGATTGAGGGGATCAAAAGTACATATTTCAGGATCCTCTGTTAAAAGAGGCTCATAGTAGATTCCTATGCTGAGTTCCTAAAATACTAAATTCTGGAATAATTGAGTAAATTAAGAGCTGATTATTGAAAACTATAGAAAGAATTGCATTAATTTGTATAACTAATTAAATATTATATATCTTAGATTCTAGAAAAGTTATATCAAAAAAAGGATAAACTCAAGACTATAATTAGGCAAATAAAATAAGGTTTTAAAATTATAGAAAATTACTGCACATTATTGGCCCCTTCTTGATTTAAGAAGAAACAGAAGGGAAGATGTAGATCTGCAAACAGAAAAAATAATTTATAGATCTACTTCCTCAATAGAATCATCAATATTAAGGATTGAAAAGGACTTGGTCCAAAGTAATTGGCACACTGAAATACCAAAATATCTTGGACAGCACATAGAAAACTTACACATTGACAGAATTTCCCTCTATCAATTGCACAAAGCTACACTGTTTGGACCTACACTATAAATTATAGCATTCTATATTCTTGGGATGAACTCAATGTGTATAAAGGCTAACACTAGCTAAAGAATTAGCAGTTATGATATTACATTACTATGCATATAGTAATCAGATAACATCTGCCTATCCCAGATCCTTGGGAAGAACTTGATAGGTGGATAAAAATGCCAAATTCAGTCTAAGCATGTGCTGACTATGCAATCATTTTTGTGATAATTTAGTATGTACAAGAAACCAACAATATAATAACTCATATAAGTAATGTCTAAGTAAAACTGGTGAGCAATAATGTTCAGAAGGCCTTTCTAAAGAGTTTGATCTTTAAAAAGATTCCAGAAGATTATCACAGAAGAGATTAAGCTAATTTTTGAGGGAGACTTTTCCTTGTGCCATGATAGACAGTCTCCATCACCTCAAGGAATTAAGGTATGAGTAAAGAATCCTAGGACAGCCTTCTCAGACAAATCAAATTCAACTGGTTTAGTTTATTTAATAGTATGGTCATAGACCAAACACACAAAATTTTAAAAAGAAAAAAACACAGATATTGAAAGCCAATTTGTGCCTCAACTAAGCACATCTGGAGGAACAATTAAGTCCAGAAATGTCTAATTGTCATTATGATAGTTCAAAATTTAGCTACAATTCCGGAGACTCCCAGTTGGGTTGTTTAGTACATAATGCACAATTGCCATATGAGAATAGATAGTTTGTAATGAGAAAGGAGGTAAGCGCTACCTCCGGAGTTATAGACAGAGCAGTTCAGAAATACGTGCACTACTGTTTCAATTGCAGAGTCTGAGTAGATACACAAATGTTATTGAATGGATTCTGTTGAAGCCAACACTGAGGCAAAACATCCAGACTTATCAGTGTGAACACCCTCATGTGAGCCAAGACTAGTAAATTCTATTTGTAGTTTGCTGCAAACCATCCACCATCTCAACAACTTTGATAAGATTCCTGTTATAACTTTATATTGTTACCCTATGGTTCTTAGCCCATTTTTAGCACACTCTTTCTGTTAATTAGAAACCAGTTATGGTTCTTTGGGTGCCAGCATGAAAACAGAAGAAGCAATCGAGTGTCAGTTTTCTTCTAAGGCTTTGCCCAACTCTGTTCACATCCAAGCAACTTAAGTACAATCCTTCCATACGGCATTGCAGTGGCATGTTATATTGTTTGCATTGAACAACGTAATAAACAATGTTGTACAGTAATTTATGCTGTAAACTATATGTGTGTATATGTACAATGAAATCATTTTCCTCCTAATCAGCAAAGGTGCTCCAGAAAGTAACAGCAATATTTCTTGTATGACGTGGATCTCTCTTTTGCTTTATTTTCTAAGTTTCCTTATAGTTGGGGAGATAATTTTGGGTACTTGAAATATATCTATATCTATATATGCGTATATGTATATGTAATGTGTGTTTATGTATGTGTGTGTATATATATATACATACACAGTCATACACATGTGTACACACACATATATGTATATGTATATATAGCATTTTAATTATTTTATAAATAATTAATTTATAAATAATTAATTACTTATACCTAAATTAGAGTAGCAATGTCAATATTCATCCAAAGACTACATTGTCAATTATGAAAGACGATCATGCTAATTTGCTGACATAACACAAAATCAAAAATGTGTACATTAGAACTGTATTCAAACAAACAAATAGGTTCGTGTTAATCACAGTATATTTTTTATCTTTTAGAAAGTTTTGTGAATTCAGTTGTGTTGATTAGTTTATGGCTCGGTGTGCTGTATAAACCAGGAAGTGGGTTTGTTTAATGACCAGCTTAAGTGTATTGTGTGATCATAGCTGATACGTCTACAACAATTCTCCCAAGCAATATAACAAAGACTGCAATAATATCTGCACTACTATCAGAGAATGCTTCTTTACTGATCTGAATGAAACCAGATGTTTTATCTTAATGGGTCATTTGACATATTACTTGTACTGGTATTTCCTTTGAACTACATTGGTGTGGAAAGGTTCTAGTTTCTTGAAGTTCTGCCTGAGTCAGAGCAAATAGTTTATACACAGATATTGGAACTCAGTGTTCTCCCCAAACTGGATGACACTTATGTAATGTTCACATCATTTCAGTATTTTTCTGCTTTCTGTATCAAACTGGCTTCATTGCTGAACTGTTATAAGCAATGCATTGGATCTTATTTTACAAGAAGAACAATGTGAGAAATACGTTTAAATTCTGTTCCATGGCTAAATTTTCATGTACACTGCAGTGATGAAATTATTGACAAATTGTTTTGATGCTTGTAACTTTTGGTCTTTCCGCCATTCATTCAAAATTCATGTAGCACAGTTGCTGGAATGGTGAAAAAAATCCTACTGTAATGTAACAGTATGGGCCTTAAGGATTTGTGTGTGTATGTTTTTTTTTTAAGAAAAAGCACTTTTATATTTAAAAGTTAATATTAATTCATCAATAAGATTACTTTTTTAATGTGAAAATAAACCATTAACTCAATACATGTGACAATATTGTTTCCTCTGGGTTTTTTGTCTTCTTTCGTTTTTTGAAAGCATCCTTTAACATTCAGCACATAGACTTGTTTCACTTCCATGACACACCTGAGCTTTGTTTTCCTGGCTCGCATCTGAGTGAATGCATCTACAAAGGAGCCAAGTCTTTGAGGCTAAATGGTGCCTCAGTGGTTCAGCCAACAAATTTGGAGGGGTGCTTCAGTCACTTCACACAACATATTGCAGAATAGTTCAGACAACTCTATCAAAAATGGTTTTGAACTTTATCAGTTACCTGGGATTGGGAGTCTTGGAGATTTTAGTCACAGATTGAAAGTTACTGTATGAATCCCAGATTTGCTTTGAAAAAGAAGCCATAACTTTAAGGTAGTAGTTTGTCAAGCCAACACATCTGCATAAGTCAAAAAAGGTAAAAATAATTCCTACATTCAAAGCATCTCTCACACACACATTACAAAGAGTTGAGGCTTCAACCATGCAGGTTTTTTTTGCTGCTAATTAGAACTTGATTACTCCCCACCTTGGATGCATATGTATCCTATCTAACAAAGGAGAGCCACTGCAAGGCTATTCATGTTCCAGAATTACCAGGAATGCTAAGTTGTTTTCTGGCAACCAGTTCCAGAACAAGCATGCAGTGTAACTTTCATTTAATGCTCAATCTGTACAATGTTAAGAGTGACTGGTCAACAATAGTTAAAGTCAAGAGAGTTCCAAACAGTGACCAAGTAAGTGTCAAATTTCTTCCCATTCCTTTGCAGATATTACTCCCCATGGATGCTCTCCAGAAAATGCTTTCTAATCTAATATCAAATAAAGGACAGAATTCAATGGTAGAGCCTGAAGATCCCAGCTTAATTTCCTATCTTCCCCATCTCAGGTAGAACAGAGCAAAACTCCATTTTGAAACTTTCAAAGGCATCTGCCAAGGATTTTAGATGATGTTGAGGTAGATGTGCTGTAGGATACCATGGCAATGTCTTATCCTATTCTATAATATGGGACTCTTTGCTCAAGGATGTCTCAAATTTATGCAAAAGGAAAAAATCTGAATCACACATAGCAATGTATCAAATTTTAATTGGCTAGTCTTTTTACTTCCTTCTCTCCATTATTAGCAGAAGGCATCATTTTAGCAATTTTATATAGCAATTTTAGACCCCATGAATCTTTGACTTGACACAATATTAAATATTTCTGAGTTTTGTGTTATTCTGTCTTAAGCTTTCATTTTTGTAATAGCAATAGTAATAGAGTTTACATAACTGTCTTGAAATATTTAACAGGCTTTACATTAATGTGCTTTTGTGCAGTATTTGACACAGCAGAATTAACTTCACAGGATCAGCAGAGTTCATGGAATATGTGAGTGAAAGACTTATTTAATGCCATACCCATTACACAGCTAATATGCATTGACTTCCTTTCTTCTTTTTCTGAGAACTGGATGGACATGCAAATGGCTGTGTTCTACATTTGTATTTAGGCAAGATGTGTGTTCCTTTAGCTTAGCATGTTGCCTACCCTGGCCATTATTTATTTATAAATTACGTTAATGGTTAAGGTTAGAGTGTAAGGTATAAACAGTGTAATTGTTAGCTTAGTCCACAGAGAACAGTGTCTGGAAGGGGCAGGGGGTTGAAGGCAGGGAGAG
Source organism: Naja naja (assembly GCA_009733165.1). Classification (NCBI taxonomy): domain Eukaryota; kingdom Metazoa; phylum Chordata; class Lepidosauria; order Squamata; family Elapidae; genus Naja; species Naja naja. Next base: position 17,578,093 of record CM019153.1, on the reverse strand, counting down.
ACAAGAATTTTATAAGGCCCTACTATGTGGAACTGTCGCAGGGGTTGGTACTCTCTTCTCTCCTATTTAACATCTACATGAGATCACTAGTAAATTCATCCATCACCATGAAGGGTAGTATCATCAATATGTCGATGATACCCAATTGTATATCTCTAGTCTTGGTGAATTAAGCAAGAGTTAAGTCTTATCCAGTATCTGGTGCTTTGTGGGCTTGAAACCAACAGGCTTCAACTGAACCCTGACACGATCAGGTAATTCTGGATGTTGAGACTGTCCAGTTCTAGGATAATATCTTTTTTGGTGCTAGATGGGATTGTGTGCAATCTGATGGTTTTCCTGGATGCAAGACTCCTGCTTGAAGAACAGGTGGCAGTCCTGGCTAGGAGGCCTTTGCACAAGTTTGTATTTTGTGCCAGTTGTGCCCATTTCTAGAATGAGAGTGTTATGTATGTAGGTTTGAATGTTATTGGTTTATTTGAACTGTTCTTGCAAATTGTCAAATGGTATTGGTTTAAATAGTGCGGGAAGAAACCCTGCACTCCCATTGGTTGGCAACTACGGCTGCAGGCTGTAAGAGGCAGCCGTAACCAAGCCAACTCAGGTCCATTCGAGCTGTAGTCACTGAATAAACTCTTTGCTGGAACTCTTCGCGTCTGACTCTTCATGCAGACTTAACACTGGCGACGAGGATGGGATTCCCCTGAAGAGAAGATGACGCGAAAGACAAGCAGAAGAGCGAGATGGCTGCGCTGAACACCCCCCCAGCCCCATTCGATCCGGCGGCGGAAGACTGGGAATCGTATGCGGATCGCTTCCAGATGTACCTGGAAGGAAACGACCTTGCCGACATTCCCGAGAGACGGAAGAGGGCGGTATTTCTCACGCACTGTGGTCCGGCAGTCTTCAAGATGGCGAAGGCGTTAGCGGGAGCTGCAGAACTGAAGGTAATGGAATGGCCTGATTTGGAGAAGCTTTAAGAGCCCATTACGCCCACAAGTATCGTGCCTCATTAAGAGACACGAATTTTACCGTCGGGATCAAGGGGAAAGCGAGAATGTTAATGACTTCATGGCAAGTTTAAGGACATTGGGGTGCTTGTGACTTTACCAACTTAGAAGAGGCCATGCGTGGTCGGTTTTTTAGGCCTCAAAGATAAGGTCTTACAAAGCAAACTGTTAATGAAACCTAAAATCACGTTTAAAGAGGCCATTGAAGAAGCTGTTTCAGCGGAAGCCACCAAGTCCTCAGCAACGGCCATGAAAAAGATTAACAAGGCCTCAAGCCAGGCCTCAAGCCATTCTGATGGGGAAAAATCCACAACAGCCCATTGCGAACAGATAGACTCTGATTCAGATTGCAGTGAGGTGGAGGAGGGGATTTTTAGACTCAGAATGGAGAAGAAAAGACCAGACCCTGGGAGAAAGAGGCAAGAATTTTATTGCAGAGGCTGTGGGGGGGGCCACCCCCGCACTGAATGCAAGTTCTTAGACACCATCTGCCTACGTTGTGAGAAAAGGGGTCACCTAGCCAGAGTCTGCAAATCATCCAGAACTCCACCTAGTAGGAAGAAATTTCCTGAAAAAGACTTTAAGCCCAACAAATTCATTGAAAAGATGGGACGCAATTCAGAAGCAAATGGGAAGAATGAAACTCACCAAACAATCACTATTGGTCATTCTTCACCCTTGAGAAGCTGAAAAGTACACGTGAAGATGTTCATTGAAGGAAGGTCTTGCCAAATGGAAGTGGACTCAGGCTCTTATTTATCTATGGTGTCATGGGACACTATTCACAGACTACTTCCCAACATTCAGAAGAAGCATTTCCAGAAGCAAGCACTGACTCTTAAAGACTACCAAGGGAACAAGATTCCAGTAGTTGGAGCAAGAGATTTCAACGTGCAGTTTAAAGGCCACACCAAACGTTTGCCTCTGACCATCGTGGACAAGGATCGCCCAAGCTTGCTGGGACTTGAGTGGTTCAAGCCACTAGGCACCGAGGTGACTGGCATCAATCACGTGAGCAACTCTGAATGGGAGGAGTCCTTGAAGTCTGAGTTTCCAGAGGTCTTCTTCACGAAGACTGGGCAAGTATATGGGGACCCTATCACTTTCAGCCTAGATCCCAAGGTGCCCCCAATTCGTTTAAAGCCCAGGAGGGTTCCATTTGTTTTAAAGAAAAAAATTGATGCACAATTAGATAAATTAATTGCTCAAGGGGTTTTAGAGCCCACTGATCACTCCAGATGGGAAACACCCATAGTCACACCAGTTAAGGCTGATGGGTCAGTAAGAATCTGTGGTGACTATAAGGGGACACTTAACCATGCGCTGCAGCAGAGCGCATACCCAGTACCAGTTGTGCATCATCTGCTATATTCCCTTGGCAGGGGTACAGTCTTTGCCAAACTGGACTTGGCCCAGGCATATCAACAATTAACAGTTGATGATACCACTGCAGAGGCCCAAACAATTGTGCCTCACAGAGGTGCCTTCAAATGTAAAAGGTTACAATTTGGAGTAAGCGTGGCACCTGGCATTTTTCAAAGTCTTATGGAACGAATGCTGCAAGGACTGCCAGGGGTAGTGCCTTACTTTGATGATGTGTTAATCTCTGCTGAAAATGACACTCAGCTTCAAGAAAGACTCAGAGAAGTCCTTACCAGATTCAGAAAAGCGGTTAAAGGTCAAGGAAGACAAATGCACACTTAAAACAGACAGAGTTGAGTTCCTGGGCTACATGATTGACCAGCATGGCATCCACCCTACTGATGCCAAGGTTAAAGCAATCAAAGAAGCCCTAAACCTAAATGCAAAACAGATTTGCAAGCTTTCCTTGGACTCATTAACTTTTATCACATGTTTCTACCTCACAAGGCATCCATTGCTGAACCTTTGCATCGTCTGCTTGATAAAAAGGCTGTTTGGATCTGGGGGAGGAAGGAACAATCAGCATTTATAGTATTAAGAGACTAATATACAATTCTCTGAGAATTTGCCTGTTATACTGACTTGTGATGCATCCCCTTTTGGAGGGGGGGTTTGAGCCACAGGCTTCCCAGTGGAAGGGAAGCCCCTATTGCATTTACTCTGCACTTTGTCCAAAGCAGAGAGGAATTATAGCCAACTGGACAAGAAGGCATTAGCAGTTGTTGCAGCTGTCAAGAAATTTCATGAATATCTGTATGGCAGGTCATTCACCATTGTTACAGATCACAAACCTTTATTAGGCATTGTGGCAGGAGACAAACCTACGCCTACTATCCTGTCACCAAGAATGCTGAGGTGGACTGAATTTCTTGCAGCCTATTCATACAAACTGATTCACAGGCCTGGCAAGGACATTGGACATGCTGATGCACTGAGTCGTTGCCCACTGCCTTGCCACAAGGTGGACTTTAAACCGGAAACACACACCTTTTTCCTAGAGACTGTTGCTAAGCTTCCAGTCCATGCTGCTGAGATTGCCAGAGAGACTGCCAAAGACACTGTGTTGGCTCCTGTTATAGGCTGGATTAAGAAAGGTTGGCCTCTTCAAGATCTACCTCACCTTGCCCAACCTTTAAATCCAGGCAAACTGAATTATCTGTATTAAGAGGATGTATTTTGTGGGGTAACAGGGTGGTTATTCCTGCAAAACTGCAGAGAGTTTTGGAAATGTTACATGAGGGTCATCCTGGGATTGTAAGGATGAAGGGATTGGCCAGGAGTTATGTATGGTGGCCAGGTATTGACAAAATGGTTGAAAACTGGGTTGCATCTTGTCCCAATTGCCAGGTAGTCAGGCCTGCTCCACCTCACGCCCCCACACAGGAATGGGAATGTCCTAGGGGCCCATGGTCTAGGATCCACATTGATTTTGCAGGCCCTACTAGAGGGCACACTTTTCTGGTTATAGTAGATGCATATTCCAAATGGCTCAAGGTAATTCCCATGACATCCACCACAACTGATGCTGTCATCAAGCAGCTCAGAAACCTGTTTGTAACCCATGGGTTACCAGATGTCCTTGTTTCTGACAATGGCCCTCAATTCACATCTAACATTTTTGAATCTTTTCTAGCACAACAGGGTATCAGACATGCCCTCACTGCCCCTGGGCACCCTTCGGCTAATGGCCGGGCTGAACGCATGGTACGCTTTACCAAAGAGAAGCTTCAGCAGCTGGGTCCTGGGGACATCACTGAGAAGCTTGAAAAACTTCTTAGTGTTCAGCACATCACTCCTAGCCCATCAAATAACTTATCCCCAGCAGAGTTGTTGATGGGTGTAGGAAACTTAGGTCTTCCCTTGACAGCCTTCATCCCACTTACGCACCCAACGCACCACTGGATTCCACTTCCAAAGTTCGTTCTTTCAGTGTGGGTGATTCTGTATATGCTAAGAACCTTATAGGTGAACCTTTGTGGATTCCTGCTGAAATAACTCACATCACTGGCCCTCGTTCTTACAGGGTACAAACAGAGGATGGCCTCCTCTGGAGCAGGCACATTGACCAACTTAGATCCAGGTTCCCTCAGGAACATCACCCTGTCTCTCTCTGGGTCCCTCACCTGATGTCACTTCAGGGGGGGAGGGAGGAACAGGAAGAAAATCAGCAAGCAGAATCAACCCCACGTGTAATGAGCCATTAACGACAGAACCATCGAACCCTGTCACAATGCCAAAATCCATCCTTAGAAGTGGAAGATTGCACATCACTACCTGACTTGGGTGCTGACATTGGAATGGAGATGGGTTGGGAGGAGAGACCAGATTCTAACAGTCTAACAGGGTCTCCTGTCACAGGAAGTCCCAACAGGGAAATGTCAGCACACATTTCCCCTCTCACTGGGTGAGAACGTTAAAACTTCTGAACCACGAAGGTCAACGTACACGTAAGAGCCCCACCTATTTAAAGGAATACATTAGATAGGTTGGGGTTTGGTATGGAATGAACCTAGGGGGAGGGGTGGTATGTATGTAGGTTTGAATGTTATTGGTTTATTTGAACTGTTCTTGTAAAATGTCAAATGGTATTGGTTTAAATAGTGCGGGAAGAAACCCTGCACTCCCATTGGTTGGCAACTACGGCTGCAGGCTATAAGAGGCAGCCGTAGCCAAGCCAACTCGGGTCCATTCGAGCTGTAGTCACTGAATAAACTCTTTGCTGGAACTCTTCGCGTCTGACTCTTCATGCAGACTTAACAGAGAGGCTCTTGTTACTCTTGTTACTCACTGTCCCTCATACCCTGGCTACCTTCAGATTGGACTACTGCAATGCATTTTTGTCAGAGTATATTCATGAACTGGAATAGAGCATGGTAACAAGGTCAGCCAATGAATAGGCATAGCAACTAAGTCAGCCAATGAGGACTGTTTTGGAAACTGAAAGTGGAAGTAGCCTAGGCTGGAAACTGAAACTAGCAGCAGCTTAGGCATGGCAGCTATGTTAAGATCTGCAGCTCTGAAGCTATGTTAAGCTTTGAGTCTGGCTATTGAAAATGAAACTGCTTCTCTCCTCTGCTGTGTATAATGCTTGCCTGCTGAACTAAAGTGAAACTGATGTGTTTCTGAGCTGCTAAAGCTCTGAACTTGTAACGTTTGCTGCTGTTTTGAGTTTGTTCCATGTTGGAAAAATCTATAACTGATTTGTAAAATCTACTAACTATGTTTATAAAGACATTAAATGAAGCATCAGCCATCTGTGTTTATTTTTCTGGCACTGAATTAACGCTACAAAACTCTGAACAATTTTAGATGAGGCTACGCTTGAAAAATTATCTGGAAATTTTAGCTGGAGCAAAATGAAACTGCATGAGCTGTTTGCAAGGACCATTGGTTACCAGTTTGTTTCTGGTCCAATTCAAGGTGCTGGTGTTAACCTTTGAAGCCTTTCATGACACAGAACTGGATTATCTGCCTCTCTTTGATTTCATCTTCCCGTCCCATTAGGTCTAGCAGAGAGGCCATGTTATGGGTACCATTGGCTAGACAGCTATGTCAGGTCATAAACAACAGGTCTTTTCTGCTGCAGCACATGCACTGTGGAATTGTCTCCACCACTCCCCGGGGGTGGAATAAAGACAGCCTCATGTCTTCTGAGCTTCCGCAGGCCCCTTTAGATCTGGTTATGCCTACAGGCCTGAGGCCCCTAGGGAATGGGTGAAGGTGTGAGGTTGCTCCCTTATTATTAACATCACTTCACCTTCTATTTCTTTGTTCTTGCTCTGTTTTTATAGATGGTTTTAATGTTTTCAATTAATTAATAATGTTAATGGCTTTTAGGTATTTATTCACTGTTTAGCTTTGTTGTATGCCGCCCAGTCGCTTGGTGAGATGGTTGATCACATAAATTGGACAAATAAATAAAATATATAAATACAAATATATTAAATATATAGTTTATATTTATATTTTAATCTCCAAATGTACCCACATCTATGGAGTAGACAGTGACTAGAAAAGACCTGCAAGAAATGTTACTTATAAAGGAATACTATATAGCAGTAAATGGAAGCAATCTAAGGTACAACAGGCTAGGCTATGTTCCTGCAATGCAGCATATACAAGAGAAGAGCTGTCTGACTTTAGCATTATGCAGCTGGAGTAATGTGATATTTTCCCCATTATATTCCATTGTCCTAGCAGAATTATCTGGTTTCAGCAAGCTTATGCTGCCTTACATTGTCTTCCAGATGCTGTTCCTTAGTTCAAACTTCTCAGAGCTGTAGTTGCTATTGCTGTTGTTAAGCTCATGTTCAGAGATCCAAAAAATTTATGAGTTCATAAATCACAGAAGGAAGGTATTTTCACCATGGATGGCTCTTAGTGGCATCAGTGCTATCAATCAAAAAGCATGCTGCACAATTTCTGCTTTCCTTTTGCCAACAGATTTTTTTTAATTATGGGAGGCATGGAAATTAGAAGTAGAATAGCAGCAGAGAAAGAAAAATTACAGAACAATAGGTGGAAGCAATGCTATATCTGGACCACATCCAGGCTTTATGTATTGTACAAATGAAGTATTGCAGTTACACAATAAAAGCCCCACCTAACAGCAGTCTAAATCACATTTCTGCTGCAGCATTTTCAGCATCTTCAAAGCGATTAACAGAGATTTGGATAAGACTTTGTTTCTCATCTAGGATTTAGATTTGCAGAGAATGTTTATACCAATACGAAGGACAGGATTTTACCTTGCATGCTTCCCATTTTAATTAAATATTATTTTTAAAATGTGTCAAATGAGATACTGGTGACAGGGAGCACTCTACCTATGAATAAAATTGAAGCTTTGCAACACAAGAGCTTAGAATGCTACAGTGGTTCTCTTAAAATAGCCAAACCTGTTCAAATCTGGAGGAATACCTGGATGTTATACAATAGGTCCTATAACTGTCATATCTCTATAAGGAGCATCTCATGTCAAAAAAGTTTCAAAACTCTTACCAGGTTTTCCCCGAAAATAAAATTGGTCTTATAGGGTTTTTTTCCATCAAAAAAGGCACCAGGTCTTATTTTTGGGAGATGTCTTCCACTGACTCACCTCACTGCAGTGGCTCCTACAGCCCCACCTAGCAGGAGCCTGCTGCCGGCCCACTTCTACGGCCACTTGCTGCTGCTTGCGCACATCACCCCTGGCCTCATTTTATCATCAGAGGCCTTCAGGAAATGCCTCTGCAGCCGAGAAACAAAGTTTGAATTGACACATGCATCACCTGCAGCCTCCGCTTCAGAGGCATTTAGGAAAGGCCTCTGCAGCCAATAACAGAGCTCCAGATCGAGGTGTGCAAGGCCTGGCTGCAACTGTCCAAAGGTAAGTAGTAGGTAAAAGTACATAGTAGGCAGCAGCACCTCCCACCCCACCCTAATTTTTACCCATGTGCCTCACCCCACCCCAGGCACCACACAGTGAGCGGGGTCTTAACCAGGGCTTATTTTGGGGGTATGGCTTATATTGGGCACATGTGTACAAATCAAGCTAGGGCTTATTTTTAGGGTAGGTCTTATTTTTGAGGAAACACGTTACTTGGAATCAGTCCAGTCTGTGACCATATGCACCTTCACCTTGACGCAGATCAGATGAGGCATCCAGAGTTGTTGCCAGAGGATAATATTTAAAGACACAAGTGTTTTCTTTGTGCAGACCTATATATAGTATATTTTAAAAATACATAAGAAGTAACCATATCTATTCTATTAAATTAAATTCTGTCCAGCCCCACTTAAATAGCCATTCAAAGGGCAAGTGTGATCCTTGACTCACAAAACATCCTGCCTTAATTCATCCATTAAATTGTCTTGTAGAGATCAAAACATCATGTAAGATCCTTTTTGTATCTTGACAATCTAATCTTATTCATTTCAGCATAGCGCACTGAAGTACATTTGTTTTACATACTAATGGGAAAAAATATCAAGTAACAAAGGATGGGAAAGCCTGAAATTCAGAAGACCCACAGCTTCTCAGAATGGACATAATAGGGTTTAGATAACATCATGTAATCTAATTTAGGTGTTGTTTTAAACAAATTGCAAATTTCATGCAGATGTTTCATGATTATCACTGTTACCTAGCTTGGGTCATGAAACATCTGCAAGAAAACAAGCAAGCTCAGAGAGCACCAAGCACCCCTCGTGATCTTCAAGGTCCTTGGAGACCATCCCCCAGGTTCTTTCCAACATCTCCATTCTATGATTCTAATGATTGATGAGTAATAGTGTGTTACATTCTGCATTCTAATCATAGAATATTTCATTCTCCTGAAATTGTTCCAGTCTTGCCATCCATCTTCCCACACAAAATTGGAAGAGGGCTGAAAACTCTTTTCCAATCTTGAGGACCCAAGATTGTTGGGGGCAATAAGCTGACTTTGTAAAAATGCTGCTTAGTAATAAGCAGGCATATACAGTGGAATGAAGGCTATTGCTGAGCACATTGGGTTGTATCCCCCCCCAAAATTGTAAGCCGCCCTGAGTCTTCGGAGAAGGGCGGCATATAAATGTAATTAAAAAAAAAATCTAATGAAGCATAGTTACTCCAAGCTGCACTGCACACTATCATGTCATCATTATTTAAGGGAGCGACTGCTGCCGACATCGAACACTAACCGCCCTGTGCGAACCCACAGACAGGGGCTCCTTGGGGTCCCGTCGGCCGGGCAGTGCCAGCTGGCGGTCCCCCGACGGGCCTACTCTGTCACGGCCCCTGACCTCTGGAATCAACTTCCCCTGGAGCTTGCCTGGCCCCTGACCTCCGCACCTTCCGTCGCGATCTGAAGACCTGGTTGTTTAATCAACCCAGGCTGTGACCCTGGGGTGGGGTGGTTTTTAGAGTTTTAATTCTGGGATTTTAGTGTTAATTCGGCTTGATTTGTTTAATCTGGTTTTATCTAACTTATTGTTGTGTTGTTTTATTTTGTAAGCCGCCCCGAGTCCTTCGGGAGAGGGGGCGGCATATAAGTCGAATTAATAAATAAAATAATAAATAAATCATAAGCATCCTGCTCCAAATAACAAGGAAGGTGAGAGGGGAAGCAGGCTCAGCACCAGATTCAAGCACGACATCCCTGAGGAAAAAGTCCATGAGCTTCTGAGGAAACAGGCATATTGCTGGGAATATGCTAATGAATACAAGAACATTAACTACAGTACAAGATTTAGATACAGTACAATACATAATCTGAGTATACACTGATAGTCAAATCTGAGTACCTGTGAAATAGAAGCAGGGGGTTATATTCAAATCTGTAGGAAATAGCCCCAAAGGTCTACAAACCATCCACGTGACAGTATAAACAAATCTCTTCTGTGCTGCTGCTAAGAAACCTGCATAGATGTGCCCAATAGAGATCATTGGGAGATGAAGGATTTCTCTACAAGATCTGTAAGGAAGACATATACGCACCCAAGAATGCGGTAACTCTCCTGCATTGCTTCTCATGCATTTTCTTACATCATTTAATATGGCATTCAAATAAATAATATAAGTTCTCAGTAGCATTTGATATGAGCATTAAAATGTGAATTTGTTGAAAAACAATTAAATTACAAGAAACAACTCAGAAAAAAACACTGAAAAAGGTAATTAAACAGTTAATAGTTCATTATAGTCTCAGACCAGAGTACAGGCAGGAATATAAACCATAAAAGTAAATGAAATAAACTAGCTTAAACACAAATTTACATAGACTCCAATCTCACTAAAAGCACATAGTATTTTGGTAAAAAGTAATTTCTTTTTTTACTGTATATATTACAGATGGGCTGGCAGATATTTTTTTAATTAAAGGCTGAATTAATCTTTACTGAGAAGCATAATAAAACACTGAGCTGGTTTAACCTGCCTAGATTTACAATAGACTGGATGGTGATAATATTTGCTCAATGAAGACCATTAAATTGGGTTGTGGAAAATGCCCAGTGATGTTTAAAATAAGCATGAATGAGAATATCTCTGCAAATCTCTGGTGGATTGGTAAATCATTTTGAAATTCAATGCTCTCCATTCACGGACTGGTAATTTCCTTAACTTCTTTCATGACAAAGCCATAGGATAAGAGACAGTGAATGTTAGCATGAGTGTGGGAGCAGGGAAACAATTGTAAAAGAATATGAATTTTACATCAAAACATATCACAGCAAAACTACGTCATAAATTTGTTTCACTATTTCTTGCAAGCAATTTAACTTTGTAAAAAAAAGGGGAATAAACACAACAATTCTAACAGATGAGAAGCAAAGCTGTATGCCTGGTGGGAATTGAAACTTCGTTTTATTGTTTTTTTACACAAACCAATCAACTGAAAGCACAAAAATCGAACAGCAATAGCACTTAAGACTTACATACCCTCCATAGTGCTTTACAGCATTCTCTGAGCGGGTTTACAAAATGTCAGCACATTGTCAGCATATTTTTCTTATATGTATCCATTTCATGTATTCATAACTATGTTATACTTATACCTGTTATAATCGCTTGACAAAATAAAAAAAATAAAAACAACAATGTCAGCACAACAACAATCTGTGTTCTCATTTTACCAACCTCGGAAGGATGGAAGGGTGAGTCAATCTTGAGCCCGTTAGGATCCAACTTCTGTGGGCAGTTAGCCTACAATATTGCATTCTGATCACCGCATCACTACAGTTCATATATTCCATTCATTCATTCATGTATATACATTCATACACACACACACACACATATACATACATACACACGTGTGTGTGTGTGTACAAACTATTCTAAATACGTGTTCCAGGTAAAACTCTGAAAAGAGAAAGACACCCCGATCTCTGGATGAGGGAGGGAACTAGAGAATGCTGTCAAAGTCATGCACACAACGGTTGGTTAATGGCACATATCTCCTTGATGGTACATCTAATGCATCATGTATGTATGTATGTATGTATGTATGAATTATGCATTGGTGGCAGACAATCTTCCTGTGTACCATACATATCCTTTAAGAACGTATTCATATTAACGTTTGTTGCGTTATAGACTGATTCAAGGGAAAGGCGCAGAAAAGCCCAGCTTCTTGGCATTGAATTGTATGGGCAGTTCCAGGGACGCGAGGCTAATCCCTGTACTTGCTTGGCCAGCAGTAGTAGCTAGTTTGGGTCCAGGCGCGCGTGTAAGAAAACAAACCCGGCGGGCCTCGTTCGTCATCGCCAGAGGCCCTCGGTAGGCGCCGCCTCCGTTTTGCTGCAGAAAATCACGCAAGCGCCCCGGCCGAAGCCAAGGCAGGACATGAATGAGCCAGCAGGCTACTCTGAGCCGCAGTTCGGCGGAGACGCGATACGGCTGCGCGTATCTGGATTCGTCTCGTCTATATATAGCGCTCCCCTCTGTCTACTAGCAGGGCTAACCCTGTTCCCCCCCACGTCCCGCCGCTTCCTTTTCTATTGGTGAGCTTGGGAGAGCAGCGCCGTCGCTTCAGAGCCAGAGCTTAGAAGCTTCCTCTCTCCTCCTTTAGGGGGCGCTGAAACTCGGCCCTTCCAGCCTATGGAGAGTCCGCAACCCGCAGCGCGAGAGAAAGAGGCGGGGGAGGGGGGAGGGTCAGGGAAAGAGGGCGAGAAGCCGAAAGAAAAGGGAGGGGGCGGGAATATTTTTTCCCCTTTCCTCAGACGTCACGTGACGTTCGGAGGCCGCTTTTTCTTCGGGAGCTCTCGCCCGCGGCTGGCAGGAAGACTGCGTCCGCTCACCGTCGCGCGACTCCTCGGTGCCCCTCGCCATCAGGGGGCGCCGCCTGAGGGCAGGGAGGACCTGGTGGCGCGAACGAGCGAGCACCGTCGATCGTAGGAAAAAGGAGGGAGAGACGGGCAGGAGCGGTTGATGGCGCGACACTTTCTGCGCGCCGTGCGTGACGCGGCGTTCTGAGGGAAAGCGAAGGTCGGAGGAAGAGGCGGGGGGGGCGCGCGCGCGCGAGAGAAATCAGAAGCTGAGAAGGCGGCTGAGGAAGAAGAAGCACGAGCGGACGCGGAGGGGACGCGATGTGAAAGCCTGCGAGGCCCGGGAGGGCAAGACGGCGCTGTGTCGCCTGCAGCGGGACGAGAGGTGAGAGAGCGGCGCCGACTCCTTTCAACTCCCTCCCGCGGTCCAGCCAGTCGCTCCCCGGGGAGGCCCGCGGCAGTTCCGGCCCGAAGCGGCTCTCCTGTTTGGTGCACAGTTTCTGGTCAGGGCAGAGGCTGAAATAACCAACTGCGCCCGGGGTCAAGCAGTTGTTGCTCGCGGCCGCCGGCGACAGGTTGCGCTGCGCTTTGTATCGTTTCGGCGCCAATCACACGGGCCTCTGCTGTGCCCGGGCCGCTCCAGACACAACACCGACCGCTCCCCTCAGTGGGACATGAACCCAGTTGCTCGAGGCGGCCGCGGCAGAAGGCACTGCGGACCCGTGCGGGTGGGGGGTGCCTCCCTCTGCGAGGGTGCTGCCGTTAGCTTTGGGTGACAGTGCGTGCCAAGCCCCCAGTTTTGGAACCCGTGGCGCTGCCTGTAGCTTTCTTCCCCTCGCTGCAGCTGTCTGCTTTCTGCTACTATTATTCATCGTCATTACGAATTATAGGCGCTGTGAGCGGCGACGGGCACTTCGGTTTGGTTGCTGGGCGCCAAGAAAGGAAGTGAAGCTGTTAGGGGTTTTTTTTTTAAATAAATTTTATTAAGCTTTCCAATTTTAAAAACATAAAATAAAACTTTACACATTGTTACCAACATCAAGACATCTTTTGCATCTCCTTACATTTTTCAGTAGAGGTATTTACTTATTCCTTTACATCTTTATATCTCCTTTACATCTTACTCTTGCTATAAATCCATATCTTTTATCCTTACACATCAGTCTTCTCTATGGTATATTTACATATTTACATATTCCCTCATTCTTTTCCTAATTGCCATTTTGAAGCTGTTAGGTTTTTAATGAGGCTGAGGGAAATTCGTATTGGCTAGAGGCAGGAGGTTTAAGTGCCAGGCTCAGAATAAAAAGGCTGGATGGAATTGACAGGACTTTAGACCAAATGGTGTAAGTTAAATCACAGGATTTAAATGCTTTTTTAAAAAATATTTTTTTAAAGGCATAATTCAAGTGAATTCTTTAAAGGTTGCTTTAGCAGATTCTTCTTCGCAGGATGTCATTTTGTGTATAATAAGAGCCATCCAGTTGGCATATAAGAAACCCCTTAATACTATAAGTAAAGGAAAAATTGTTTCTGCTAATTACGTTTGTCAAAAGATTAAGAACAAAAAGGTGAAACCAATTTCTCAGAACATCTCTTTATTCTGCGGCTTTGGAATAATTTTAAGTGGTGATAATTAACAGGAATAGTGTTTGGAGAATTTACATGACATATTTCCTGTTCGTTTCCATTATCCTGTAATCTGTATTAATTTAATGAACAGTTTGAGACTTTATCAGTGCAGGCAAGTCAGCATTAAGAGCGTTTCATAAAGGAAACTTTAAACAATTTGAAATAATTGCAGAAGATTTTTAAACACAGGTAATCCTTGACTTACCACCACAATTGAGCCCAGAATTTATGTTGCTAAGGTGAGAAATTTGTTAAGTGAGTTTTGTCCCATTTTACAACTTTTCTTGCCACATTTGTTAAGGTTAAAGTGGATCACTGCAGTTGTTAAATTAGTAACATGGTTGTTAAGTGAATCTGACTTTGCCTGTCTCAAAGGATGATCACATGACCCTGAGACACTGCAACCATCATGAGTATCAGTCAGTTGCCAAGTATCTAGATTTTGATCTTGTAAATATGAACCAGTTGTCAAGCATCTGAGTGTAAATCATGTGACCATGGGGATGTTGCAACAGTCATAAGTGTGAAAAATAGTCATGTCACTTTTTTCAGTCACCGAACTGTTGTATAAATATGTAGAACTACCTATATATTTAATGTTTATTGTAAGCATATCTAAGCACGTTGGAAATATTTCCTATGTTCCTCCATATAACTATTTCCTGAGAAATCTGGATACATTTATTCAGCAGTCCAATATAGAACTTCATAGTAAAATTCTTTGGATTATCAAATTAATCCGTGCTAATTCAAGAAGGAAGACTCAATTCACTCAATTGTGCATTAATTTCCAAGCAGTGTGCATACAATATTGGATTTGAAAATGAAATCTTGTTGTATGCAAATTGTTGATCTTCCTGTTTTAAAAAATTGCAATTAAATAAACATTTTAATGCTTTTTAAAAGTAAATAATTTCTCAAAATGCTAAAAAATATTGCTCTTTTTAGTTAAAGGTGCAAAAGTTTGGCCAGATTAAAGACTGTACTGCCAAAGAGGACAGTTCCATAATGAAAATTAATAATATTTATTAATTTAATCAGTTTAGATGGTTGCTATAAGTTTCTTTCTTTCCAGAAGTGCAGATATCAAAATGAAAGAATATTGATCTACATAATTGTGTTACATTTTTCTTTTTTCTAATAAGTAATAATGAAAAAAAATCTGTGAAAAAGTATTGGAATAATAAAGGAGAGTATTTATTTTAAAACCATATCATAGTTACCCAATTAAAATGAATGCATAAAAAAGCTAAGAGAAAACCCTAATGAGGAAGTGTTCCAGTGAAAAGCTAAACCTTTAAAAGTGTTCAAGCATAGGACGATAGTTCTTTCTTTATAAAAAGCATGAACATCTATATGGTTGCATAAAATCCTATGTGTAATGAAGAAAAATTTATTTTAAATGTTTTGAGATAGATGGTAACTTTTAATAGGAGTTCTATATTTGAAAATGGATTGTATTGTGAAGTACTAACTATATATAGTAAATGCTTGTGGTAATTTATGTTCATTATTTGTTTTACCATATTTATAACCTGTTCGAATCCTAGCAGTCTGTGTGAAAATACAACTGAGAGAAAACAAATTTAATACAATTAAAAGATTTAAGTTAAGTGAACAAGCAACATTAAATTAAACTATGCAGTAAATGTTTACTAGAACAAATTGCTTTGGCTTGTTTATGAAATATCAACAGAGCAAAGGCCATGCACATCTCTGAGGGAATTGGGAGAGAGATTCTATAAAGTGGAAACTATCACTGAACAACCTGTCTTTTAGCCCACATCCCATGTACTTCATATCTAATAATATCTTTAAACCTTTGTCTCTCTTTAATCTCCAAAACATATCTTTAATTTCTAAAATTAAGTATATATTATCCGTTCTTTAATATAGAGTTATTGAGTTCAAAACGTGGTGAATTCTTCCACTGTTTGTGAGGGAAATTCCAGTCTAAATAACAGATTAAACAGTTTAAAGTTTTATTGGGCTAGCATTCTTTATTCACATACCAAATTTATTGTGTGAATGTGAGCTATCAGTTGATTTAATTTATCTCCCAATATTGTAAACATGAAATGATGTACAACATGTAAATAATGCCAAGATCCTTCAAGGAGATATAAAATAGATATTTAATGAAACAATATTTTGTTTAGAATTTGGTGAAACAAAACTACATAGAAACATTTTAAGTAATGTTTTAAAATTTTGACATAATAGACTTTGTGAAGTTAGTAATTTCATAATTTTTGCTAATTATTTGAAGTGAGAAAACATTTCTTGTAATTTCAAACTATGAAATGAGAAAACAGAATTTTAACATTGATCAATTATATTTGTTTTTGTAAATAATTCAAGATAGTAAACATATCTAATATTTTCTCCTTTTTCCCCACAACAACAAATCTGTGAGGTGGGCTAGGCTGAGAGAGGGTGACTGGCCCTTAGTCAGCCAGCTTTCATGTCTAAAGTGGGACTAGAACTCATAGGCTCCTGGTTTGTAGTCTGGTGCCCAAACCACTGGACCAAACTGGATATAGGCAGGTTCTTTAAAATTAAATGTTGTTAGAGGGTTTTGCTTATCATTGCTACTCCCTATATGTGTTGATTTACTTATAATATAAAGCTTTGTATCCTTAAAAGTTATATTCACTTTCAGAGTGTTTTGCAAATTATGCAATAGGACTATGCAAAGCCTTTGTAAGAAGTCCATTAGAATGCATGGGAAAGTTTTATAATGATTAAAGCAGCTGCATCATTTCACAGGTTTATATAGTACTCCAGAAGCTGCTCTTGGCTGCTTCCACATACATATTTACGCAGAGCCTGGAAAAAGGCAAAACTGCTTTAATTATCTAGAAATTGGCACTTCATATGCACTCTTTCACATTCTGAAGTACCCCTTTTGAAGAATGTGCATATATCAAATGCATAGTTAAAAACAATTAGAGTTAGGTTAGCAAATATTTCAGAGACTGCAGAGCCCTGTGCTAATGGTTCATTGTGATTGAGCATAAGCACATTAATAAAAGAATACATGGGACATTTAAAAAAACAAATATTTAATGAGTTTAATTTGTAATTTTAATAAAATAAATCTGATTTGTTTTAAGGAACAAAGAATAGGATAATTTGAGAACAGTTTTTTGGGCAACTAAGATTTGTATAGATAGTGCTGTCTGAAACTTACTGCTCTGAACTTCCTCCCAGCCAATTGAGACAAAACTAGAAATTATCCTGTCCAATTGTTGCCCACCTGACTCCCCTCCCCTCTTTTCTAAGTTAAAAGTTCAGAAGCATCAGTGAGAATGAAAGGGAACTTAGTTTCAGATGGATGCAATTATGTATCTTCCAGTACTTGTCAGCAATCAATAGCATAATGTATTGGGACAGTTATTTAGGTATAAAAAGTCTATCTATTGCAGTAAGTGATTTCTGTATTTTGGTAAACATCATTGATGTTTACATGGGAAGCCAATCATAAATCAAAGTTAAAAATATTTGTTGCTTAAATTATCTTAGATACTTGAGGTTTTTTCTCCGCAAGAAATTAAGAAAATCTTAGGTTAGAATGAAAAAGTTCTAGTTTCACATTCTTACCTCTTAAATTAGTATCATAGAACTGTGCATACTTTGGATGTAAAATTATTAATGGTTTCCATTTGTAAACATTTTAAAAATAATTATAAGTCTCTTTAATTGTTCTGGATATTTTAAAGTTCAGGATAGCAACATGACAGTAATGAGAGGGAAATTCTTCCATGTTCTTAATTTATGTTTATGCTGTACGGTATGACTTCATAAGGGATTAAAAACAGGCAAGTTCTGGCATGACTGGTATAATTATTTTCTTCTTCAATTCCCCCAGAGACAGTAATAATCGATCCATTTTCCAACTTTGTATTGAAAGTCATGGACTTTAATTCTAATGAATTTTGCCTTCTTTGTATCTTCAGAGAGTTCCATCAGCAATCACAAGTGAAACAGTGTAGTTAAGCTTCCTGGTAGATATTATACATATGATTGTGTGGTTGGATTTCTTTAAGTCATTTTGAGAATATAATCAATAATATATTCTGAAATAAAGGTTTGACCTTATTTTTGTTAAGGTGAATCTTATGTTTCTCTTAGTCAAAAGCAATAAGTCTCAGGCTTTTTTTTTTGCCAGTCTTGAAGATAAATACAATACTGTATCTCTTTATTAATCTCCAGAATGTAGAAGAAAATCTGAGGCTAACAGAGTACTGGCTTTCTGAGGCTGTTTGATCAGCCTAAAAGCTATGAGTTCCAAATATAAAGTATTTGGGAGTAAGCATGAGCTTGATCTGGCCTTGTATTCCATTTTGTAAGAGCAGGAAAAGTTAGGAACATGCTTAGACACTAAGGAAAGGGAGGGAAATATTTAATCCCCTGCCTTTGATTTTGGTTGTTCTTTCTAGTTGTTTACAGTTATATGATGAATGCACATTCCAAAATTTTAAAACACAGTTTCGATATAATTTGTTACATGGAAGACTTGGATTCAAAGTATTCCAGTAAATCATTATGCTTTTTATCTTGACGTGAGCTGTGTTTCCTTATAAGGATGCATATAGACCGATGAAGTGCAACCCATGAAATCTTAATATATTTATTAGTTTTAAGATGCCAAATACATTTTGTGATACTTTTATCTGGGTCTATATATTTACAATTTATTGAAACAGACTATTGATGTTGTTATGTAATTGCTGCTTGTACTTCACAAGATCCCATCTGCAGATGGAAGTTGGAAGATATTGGAAAAGGCATCCACCTTGTCTGTCCCTGACTCTTATCCATGCAATATTTATTTGAAGTAACAGCATTGCTATCTTAAGTTAATGCTCACACAGATATGATACAGACTTTGAAAAGGGTAGGATTCTGTGCTATTTCTGCCTTTGCCTCCTTTTTTCTCCTGATATCATTAGTTGTTCAATCGTGTGGCATAGCACTATCACAATATTGGCTGCTATTTTAGTACAATTAAGCATCAAAATACACCAACATATAACATTAAGATATACCTTAATTTAACTATGAAATGAAGAAATATTCAGTCAAATGTTTTTAAAGAATTTGCAAACTATAAATTAATTTCTTGTAGAAACACTGTACTGTATTCAAAAATTTCTGGATAGTTAATTGTAATTTATTTTCTATGAATTATTTCTGGCTGTGTAATATCAAGTGTTATAGTAGCAATGCCAAAAATAAATGCCTTTTTCCCCTTCACAAATAGAAGGTTCACTATGAAGCAAGGTGGATGGAGAAAACGAGCCAGTGACAGAGATGGCTGGGGAACATGGGTAAGTGCATGCAATGAAGCTTTTAACTAACTGAATAAACATATTTTGAGGGACAATTAAATATTTTGTACTACTTTAATGTAATTATTTTATTAACAAAATATAGACATCATAGCCATGCCAAAGAAGTAGTGGTAAAGTCATACTTTAAACTTCAGATAGGACTGAAAATCATTTTTCTGATATTCAGAAGTAATTTAAGGATGATACATGAGATTTATAAAATGTACAATACATGAGATTTATAAAATGTATAGTACATATAAAGATTAAACATGCAACATTTCCCATATGAAAAATGAAAGTGACACTGTATATATGTCAGAGGCTGGGATCTCTCATTACTCAGCAGTCATAATATGATCTATTTGATTTTGTTAGTATATTTTGTTAGTACTGTATATTTTCTAAAGCATAAGTTATGAATTAGCATGACTATTTCACAGCTTATTAAACTATTTTTCATGTAATTGTAGAAGCGATCAAGTTGATAATAAATCTCTAAAGATTTATATTATTTCCATTCAAGGGAGGATATATGTCTGCCAAAGTCCAGAAATTGGAGAATCAGTTTCATTCAGAGGCAGCTCTGCAACATCACAAAGATGAAAAATCATCCAGCATTTTCAGTGGAGTTGCCATCTTTGTCAATGGCTTCACAGGTGATGCTTTTATTTTTATAAACTGTTCAAAATATCCTCTAGGAAAATAATTAGGGATAAGAAAAATTAATAAAGAGGCTAATATGTGGGTAAAGGGCAAAGCTGTAATTTTATTCTGTTCCTAACCAGAATCTTCTATAACTTTGTTTGCTGAAAGAATTAGTGAGCCAGTTTTTGCTTGTCTAAATTCCCTGAATGAAATGCTCCAGAAAGCAGTGTTTACTGTACTCTTATTTCATTTTGATATAGATCAGTTTAACGTAGTTTTTCAAAAAAAAAACCTCTATATATAATTCCAAAAATGCAAACTGTAGATTCACATATTCCTTTTTTGCTTTTTACCTGAATTATGAAATGAAGAGCAGGACTGATGGGTATCTACTTAAAAATACATCTTTTGCTATTTGTTTCTTGTCTTGATAGTTGAGTGGACACTATCACTGCACTTGTGGAATGGCCAAAGAGATACTTTGAAAAATTAGACTAAAATGTAACCCCAATATAATAATTTGTTGTTGCTACAGCACTTGTGGGACTCCCAGTAAAAATATTTTAGTTAAGTTTTCAAAAACAAAAATCCTTTGTGAGAGGTTAGAAATGTCTTTCAAGCAGAAAAAAATGGAATACTGTATATTATTGCACAGTACAGCATTCTCTTTTAAATCTTCATTGTATATGCTAATAGCGAATATTTTTAACAATATTTCAGAGCATGGCTACTCTGAATGTTACTCAAGCAATGAGTGAAAGAAAGGAGTCAGCATTGTTGTCTGAATTTCAAGTAAAAAATTGCAAGGAACACAGAAGAAAATGCAGTATCCTGGACAAAGGATTAGCAAATCTATTGGAATTCTGAACAGGAATCCTCCAGATTATAGCATTTTAGTGTAGTTATTTTATTGTACGGAATGAAGAAGAAATATTAAAACAAATATTAAAAAAAACTAATGAAAAAATTTGTGGCAACTTTTCAAAATTGATATTTTACTGAAGGAGGTAGAATTGTGAAATCTATATGTGGAAATTTTGACATATTTATCAATAAACTTCAGTATATACTCTACCATATGTGCTCTACTTTATCTGTAACATTTTATTAGATGAATAATTGCCCTTAATTCCAAAGCATAATGCTAGGTTTTTTAGTTTATGGTTTTTCAAAAATACTTTTATGTATCTTGTATTTTTATTACAGATCCTTCTGCTGATGAATTAAGGCGGCTAATGATGTTGCATGGAGGACAATATCATGTATACTATTCTAGATCCAAAACAACGCACATTATTGCTACAAATCTTCCAAATGCCAAAATAAAGGAACTGAAGGGAGAAAAAGTAGTTCGACCAGATTGGATAATAGATAGGTAATATTAGAGAATTGTAAGCAGAATCCTATTTGAATATTCTGAATATGAGTTCCATAATTTTGTTTAAAAATACCACAGACATTCTGAAAAACTGATCTCATTTTTAAAAATTGTATTAAATGTTTTCTGTTTTTATCACTAAATGATCTTATTCTCATTAGAGATAATATTAGTGTCTCTGTAATAGTATTGATCAGATCCAGTGGAAAATTCAAAACATTAAAAGTAGAGAAAATTAAATAGAAAGCATTACTTAATATGCATATTGTATTTAAACATAAAAATAATTTCCTTATTTTTGCTTTAATTCATTTGCATTAAACTTTATTAGATTACTTCATAGTTATTAAAAATAAGCAATTCTGCTGCAGTAATTTGAATTCTACTCTACTTATTGAAAAAATACTCTGCACTTGAGACTATCCCCAATGTAGCAGATAAGATTGCACCATTCCCATAGAAATCTAATCATAGACACTAACAAGTTCTTTTTTTTAATTGGGTAATATGATCCTACTGTAGTTTTCCTAATTACAAATGGATTGGCTTTTGAATCTTTGCCAAATTTCTTGTTAGTGTAAATGCAGGCTAAATGAAAAGTACATCAAAAAGAATTATTGGTAACTGTAATAATATTCCAGTTCATTTTCCCAAATCAAACTGTTTATCCTCTTTTTCTGTATAACGGAATGTTTGCAGCTTTTATCACAGTGTAATACTTCAGAATATTCTGGGATTATAAATATAAATTGTGTAATGACTTGTACTTGATTCACTAAACATAAGTAAAACATTTTAAATATTTATAGTAAATACAATTAAAAGAAATATATTACTTCTCTATATGATTTTCATGTTGATCTAGCAAGATCAGTCATAAAAAGTAAATAAATTGAAAAATCATAACAGGCCAATGTAGAAAAACCTTATGTGTTATTATTTCCCCTATTTAAAAATAAATTGAAACCTTTTTAGATACTTGGTTAGAAGAGACTCAGTGACTTCATCAGTTGGAGAGAAAGTCTGTGGTAGAGCACCTCTGTTTCCACTTTCACTCATATTTCAACCTGTGGTAGACCATAGGACTAAGGGATAGGAACACAACAGAAGAAGTAAGCAGTTCTCTTATCACTTCTGTCCTCATCTGGCTGCCATCACGTAAGGAATTAAATGCCAGAAATCTTAAATCTGGTTACTTGCCTCTTTCATTTTTTTAATTGTCACATTCAAATTTAAACATCTTTTTATTCAGAAACAATTTGACTTATATAGTTTCCTTGAAGATTTTTTAATTACATTGATGCCTCTTTTTTTCTTTTAAGTCATATAAGTCCAAACAAATTGCTAAATTAGCATCTCTAGTGTGTACCCAGAGAAATGTAAGTTTTTGTTTCTCAACAGCTTAATTACACAGGTGAAACAATTTTGATAAGTTTTCAAAAGCTATTTCAATAAAATGTATAAGAGAATGCTTCCTATTCAGATGAAGTATGTTTAAATCTTGGGTATTTCTGAATGTGTGAAAGAAATAATGTGAATAATTAGAAAATGTGATGCCACTTAAAGTCATTTAAAATCTGTCTATGTTCTTGAAAGTAAGAACAATTGAATTTAGATTATAATATATCCTTTACATATGCACACCTGTTAATAAGGCTTTCAGAACAAAGAAATATTCCACTGTATATAAAGACCATTTTTTTCATGAAGTTTTTGAGCAATTAAAATTCTGACATTCTGTTACAGCATAAAGGCTGGACGACTCCTTTCATATATTCCTTATCAGCTTTACACAAAACAGACAAGTATTCAGAAAGGCCTCTGGTTTAATACTATATGCAAGCCTGAAGATTCAATTCCAGGTCCTAGCAATATCTCTGTGGGACTCAACAGGGTGTAAGTAATTATTTTGATTCAGTAATTGAAATTAAGTTTAAGACTGAGAAATTTTGATGAGTTTATGTGGATATTGTAAATTCAATTATTTGAAGATCTCAGAGTGCACCTCACATTATAGTTTGATCCAATGGGATTCAGTCTGAAACCCAGTGCAGTTGTAATGGTTAAAGTGTTCCTGCAGTAGAGAGACCTAGATTCAAGTTTACCCTCAGCTGTGGAAGTTGATGGAAGGCTGTAGGCGAGTCATTCTTTTTCAGCCCAACTCAAATCTCAGGGTTCTTCTGGTGGGAAAAAAAATGGAAGGAGTGCTATATATGCTGCTTTCATCTCTGATCAAAAAGCCAGATAATCTAATAAGACTTTTTTCTCTAAATTAAGCTTCTTTCAAATGCAGTCATATTAAAGATTTTTTTAGATAAGTATACATAACAATGTAATATTAAAATCTAATCTGATACATATATAAAGCGGGTTCTTTGCACTAGTATAGATTTGTTGCAGTGCTCTTGCATGTTCCATGCACCCTGGTGTATAGTGTATAGACATGCTGGCCACATGAGCACAGAAACGTCTTTGGACAATACTGGCTCCCTTGGCTAACAAACAGAGATGAGCATTGCCCCCTAGTGTCTTCATTTCTGGCTGGACAGGAGAAATATTTACCTTTATTTTTTTACTTCATACCTTGATTTCTACAAACCACTTGAGTTGTTCAGTCATTATCCATGCTCCAAAATTGAAGTTGAGCAATTGTGGAGGAAGAAATCGATGGTTGTAGCAATAGTAATAGAAGTCCTTAAACCCAAAGGATTGCCTAGATCAGTGTTGGTGAACCTTTTCGACACCAAGTGCCAAAACGGGAGCATGCATTGCGGGGAGCACCGGAAATTGGGAATGTGAATAATTAGAAAATGTGATGCCACTTAAAGTCATTTAAAATCTGTCTCTCCAGTGCGAATGCACGTGCTGGGAAGCTGAGCTTCTGGTTTCCGGCGTATGCATGCATGCTAGCCAGCTGGTCTTCACATGCACATGCTCACCAGAAACCAGAAGCTCAGCTTCCCAGCCCACACATGCTCTATGTAGCTGTAGTTCTCTGCCAGATCTAATAGGACAAGCTGCAATAATCGGGGAGAAGCAGTCTCTCAGATAGCTGTCCTATGTCATGAAAGGATTAAGGTTAAAACCAGTACCTTCAATTGGACCTGAAAACAAATTGACAATCAATGCATCTTGCAGAGCAGAAGAAGAACTGACTATTCTAGGAGCAACATGATTGCTCGTGCTGCTGCATTCTATACCACTTGAAATTTCTGGATACTCCTCAAGGACAGCTTCATGTAGCCCACACTGCAGTAGTCTAATCTGGAGATGATAAGGGCATGAGTAACTAAACAGGGTCTGCCAGTCATGGAACAAACCTAGTGGTGCACAAGATAGAGCTATCAAAGGCCCTCCTAGCTATGACTGCCTCATGCTCATTGCTCAGACCTTCACAGCCTCCAAAGCATCACTTAATTGACCAAGGGGATATATGATTTGGCATTTCTTTAAGATATAAAGGAACAATCCCCTACCCCAAGAAGAATTCATCACTGCCAGAACCCACTCACATGACAACCCCCCCAGGCTGTTTCACGGGCCAGGCAGTGCATGGAATTAAAGGTGGCTGAGTTCACAATCCTAAAGATCTGTCCACTTCTTCAGGTTCAACAGATTCAAACCATTGCCAGATAACTGAATAAGACTTCCCCAAATATCTCTTCTAGACTTGTGAAGGCTAGAGTCCAACTGGGAGTGAATTTGAACAACTTTATCCACAAATTTGCAAATTCCTCCATACAACCAGCAAAAGATTAAGAGTTAATCCCTTACAGGGATCCATATCTGAAACAGAGCTAGGGGGAAGCAATGTGCAGATCCAATAAAAATGGAGAAGTATTGTTACTTTGCTACCCTTACTGCCACAGTGTAGATCTTAATAGCAGCTCTCACCCATGTTCAGTTCAGCCCATCCTTTGTTGAATGCTTTTCCTTATATTTCCTTTACTTATGCCAGAATACTGGGAAAGATCTCTAATTTTACATTACAGTGTAGAGTATACATCAAATGATTAAATATTGGACTTTCTTTCTTTAATCAATAGCATATAACAGTTCAGGGAATAGAACAGTATCTGTCAAATGTCCTAGAATAGTGGTGGCTAACCTTTTTGGGTTCCCACACCAAAAATTGTGCACGCGCTTGTGTGCCAGCACTCAGAAGGCAATGTGTGCCCCTCCATGCCCCCTGCGCATGCACGCGCAATCCCCACCCCCTTACCTGCACTGCACCTCCCAGCTGATTTTCGGCCTCCTAGAGGCTTGATGAAAGCATCTGCAGCCTCTGCAGCCCGAAAAATAGGCCTGTTTCGTCACTTCCGGTATTTCCGGAAATACAGGAAGTGATGAAACGGGCCTATTTCCCGACTGCAGAGGCTTTCCTCAAGCCTCTGGGAGGCTGAAAAAGGCCTCAAACAGGCTGAAAATCAGCTGGGAGGCACATTCATGTGCAGTGAGGTAACTTTGCCTGCGGCTCGAGTGCCGGCACAAATGGCTCTGCGTGCCACCTGTGGCACGCGTGCCATAGTTTCATCATCATGGTCCTAGAAATAGAATGGGTACACTTAGATCTGAATATATCAAGAAACTAGATATACCAGCGAGTTTGTATGTCAGTCAGAATTCTTGGAATCATAAAATATAGGCTTGTAAGATTTTTAATGTCAGTGCTGCTAACTTTTATGTAATATTCCATTCATGATTAGGTGATGAAAGAAAATGTGCACAGTATAATGTACATATATTGAAAGCTTGGCAAATGTATAACAAAATTAAAATATTTAGAAAAAGCATCTTAAGTGTAGAAAGTATTACCCAAGTCCTAGTTCAGTTATTAGTCTTCATATAAGATTACAACAAAAAGAGGAAATCATTTAACCTTTATCCATTTTCTTGATTTTAGAAATAGTCTTGTGAAGAAGTATGAAGGAGAGAATGAAATGAAAACAAATGGAGTGAGTAAATCAAAGAAAGAAGCTGAAACTGCAAGATTCTTGGAGTTGGAGCAAACTCTTTCCAGAAGCAAACAGAATGGAATATATCAGAAAGATAACTTTTCCATTTTTAATGGACATAGTCATAGTTCCAACAGTGCCTTAAAGAAGCAGGAGGGCTTGCTACACTTTGACAAAAGTGTTACAAGCAGACTGTCTCCTGTGCAGGAAGAATTGAAAGAAAGCACTGATTTTAGAGACTGCTCTACGCAACATTTGCAACAAAGCAACAGAAATACTGAACTTTTAAGAAATGTGCACAGGACTATGAGTAATTCATCTTTTTCATCTTTGCACAGTAATATTAAAATAAATGGTGCTCATCACTATAATGTTCAGGGGCCTTCAAGCACAAAAAGCACTACTTCAGTACCTGCTCCTAGTAAGGAAGATTATTCACCTTTGTCCAAACCTTCAAATGGCAATTTCATTTCAGATTTTTACTCTCATTCAAGATTGCATCATATAGCTACCTGGAAATGTGAATTTACAGAGTTTATCAACACACTACAAAAACAAAATAATGCTATCTTCCCAGGAAGAGAAAAGTTGAAAAAAATGAAAGCAGGACAATCTACAATAAATAAAGCTGACTTAGGTAAAAAATATTTCAAAATTATATATAAAAGGTTGTCACATATTTGTTTTTCAGTGAAATAGTTGATATTTTGGTTAGCTATATTTCTTCTGGTGTGGTTGTTTTGGTCAGAATATAAATATTTCAGAATTGGTGTATATAACATAAAATGGTAACTGAAAATAAGGTGGCAGATGTTAGAGCAATATTAAATTTTTCTACAATTTGATGTTTCTTTTATATTTTGTTAAAAAGTAATGAGGAATTGAGAGCTAAGTTTTAAAGGTTAAATTTTCAATTTTACCAGAAACAGTGGATAATTGTTTAGCCAGAATTAAATTGTCTGTTTTCTTTTTCTTTAGATAGTACGTCCTTTTTGAATTCAGCCAAACATCAGTGTTGCATAATGCATGTAGATATGGACTGTTTCTTTGTATCAGTTGGTATCCGAAATAGACCAGACCTAAAAGGTTGGTATTAATATCTAAATCAAATGTTTATTTTTAAAAAAATACTTACTCATTAAAATATTCATTTAAATAGATATTCATTTAAAAAAAGAATGTTCAAAGTCTGTTGTTACATAGATATTTCATAATAATCAGAACAGAGCTGGAAGAGACCTTGGAGGTCTTCCAGTCCAACCCCCTGCTCAAGCAGGAGACCCTATACCATTTCAGACAAGTGGCTGTCCAGTCTCTTCCTAAAGACCTCCAGGGATGAAGCACCCACAGCTCTTCCACTCCTTAATTGTTCTCACTGTTAGGACGTTTCTTCTTAATCCCAGGTTGCTTCTCTCCATTCTTTCTTGCCTTGCTTTCTGGTGCTTTGGAAAATAAGTTGACCCCCCTCGTCTTTGTGGCAGCCCCTCAAATACTGGAATACTGCTATCATGTCATTCCTAGTCCTTTTCTGTAAACTAACCAGGCCCAGTTCCTGCAACCATTCTTCATATGTTTTAGTCTCCAGGCCTTTAATCATCTAAGTTGCTCTTCTTTGCACTTTTTCCAAAATCTCAATATTTTTTGTAATGCGATGATCAAAACTCAATGCTGTATTCCAGGTGTGATCTTACTAAGGATTTATAAAGTGGTACTAATACTCATGTGATTTTTATTCTATGCCTATGTTTATACAACCAAGGAGTATGTTAGCTTTTTTGTCTACTGCCGCACACTACTGGTTCATGTTTACATGATCATCCACTAAGGACTCCCAAGGTCCTTCCCACAGTTACTGTTTTTGAGCCAGGTTTTTCCTAATCTGTACTTGTACCTTTGGTTTTTCCTGCCTAGGTATAAAACCTTGCTTTTCTCACATTAGATTTCATCTTGTTGGGTAGAGGTCATTATTCAAGTTTGTCAAGATCTTTTTGGATCCTTGTCTTCTGGGGCATTGCTATTCCTGCCAGCTTAGTGTCATCTGCAAATTTGATGAGTTCCCCTTCTATTTCCTCATCTAAGCCAATTATGAATATATTGAAGAGAACTAGGCCTAAAATGGAACCTTGTGGTATCCAGAGTCTTGCTTTCCTCCATATAGATGTAATACCACTTGTTGACTACTTGTTGAGTATGGTTAATCAACCAGTTGCTTTAGGATTTTCACCCATGGTGTCAAATGTCCCATTGGCTAACTCAGCAAAGGAAACTCATGGGACATCTTTTTTACCAAGAGTATAACTTTACTGAAAATTCCATATGGGCACAGAAGTAGAAAAGCCAATTCTAACAATTTTGTGCACAAGCAGAATAGGAAAAATTTCCCTTTTCCCCTGGCCCTCCCAATGTCCATTCATCTAGCCCACAGGTGTCAAACTCTCAGCATCACATTGCTGTCATGTGATGTTTCATGACGCTTTTCCCCTTCACGGAGCTGGGGTGGGTGTTGCCTGCATGTGACACGTCTGGCCCACAGGCAGCTAATTTGACACTCCTGCTTTAGATCCATGCCTATTCTGGTTGGTCTTCGCTTCCCAGGAGTGTATGTGGTTGGATCCAAGCTGTGGTGAATTCCGGTGGGGGGGGGAGTCCAATCTGTTTTGAAACAAGTGCTAATCTATGCTCTCCACAAGTTTGACCCACCAGTTCTGGACAATTTCTATTCAACCCCCAACCTGAGTAGATGTCTCAGAACTTTAAAAGACCCTAGAAGAAGCAGATTATTTGGATACTTTCCATTTAGGTTTTAGCCCAGGTTATAGTACCAAACCAGCATTGGTCATGCTTGTGGATGACGTCTGAAGTTTCAGGATGGAGGTAGTTCATTCTTGCCCTTCTGGAACAATTCCAGTTAGTTTTAGTAGCAAGAGAGAGAACTAATCTTGGATTTCTGCTGTATGGGGTAATTCAGGATTCAATGCTCTTCCCACGCCTATTTAATAAGTGGCTTTAACTAACCCAGTTACAAATCCCTATTGCAGAAAATACAAATGATTTTGTTGAGTCTCTTAGCCAGTGGCTGGAGACAAATCTATATATGAATAGGCTGCAATTCAACCCCATCAAGTCTTGAGTTGCTGTGAGTTTTTGGGCACCCAATTCTGGAACCATTCCACTTGCGATCTGAAATGGACTTTTAAATTTTTCTACAATTTGATGTTTCTTTTATATTTTGTTAAAAAGTAATGAAGAATTGAGAGCATTTCCCAAAATAGAGCTGGTATGTGGTTTGAGGTTTTTGGACTCATGATTACTGCTTGAGGAGCAATAGCAGCTGTGACTTGGATGACCTTTGCAGAAATCCACTATGTGAGTCAGTTACTCTTGTTGATGGGTCAGGAGATTTTGATCACTGTCAACCACACCTTAGCCATTTCCTGGTTGGATTATTACAACATCCTGTACATAGAGCTGCTCTTAAAAAGCTTTTGGAATCTTTAACTAGTCCAGAGTGCAGTGGCACAGACAATACTGAGAGCACCCATGCCACAGCTTTACTGCATAAGCAGCACTAGCTTCCAGTAGCAATTCAGTTATCTCATTTAAAGTCACACAGGTGCAAGGATAGATTACTTATGGAACCACTTCGCTTCAAATAGTTTCTATCCATTTAACCAGAATTGACATGGTAAGTATGTTCCAGTCTCTTCTATGAAATAATGTCACCTTCAGGATGCAGCAGATGTGTTTTCTGTACTTCTATCCCTGCCATATAGCCTCCCCAAGAGATTGTGAATCTGCAGCTTTCTAGAAAGCTATGAAAATTTGACTTTTCCCTCAGGAATAGGCACAGACAATTATGTGTTTTGGGGACTTGTGAATTGGACCTTGTATCCTATTACACTTTTTCAGTTTATGCTGCTGTTTTTATAATAATTTTTGTATTTTGTTGGCAAACTCACAGGTTTGTCAGCCATATAAATTTTCTAAATAATACTAAAATGAATAATTGAGATCTATAAAACAGAAAGAAACCAAATATATTCAGTTTTGTAAAAATAGATACAGTGTAATTTGTCTTACATTTTACTTGTAATTTGCAGGAAAACCAGTGGCTGTTACAAGTAACCGAGGATCAGGAAAAGCATTTTTACGTCCTGGTGCAAATCCACAACTGGAAAGGCAATATTATCAAAATAAATTGTTGAAAGGCAGAACAGGTACAAATCTGTAGTTTTTGAAATTGCAAAAAGAAATACTGTTGAATTTATAGGTTTGTCATTTATACTACCCAAATTACTATAATATTATAATATACTTCTAAATAGATGTGTTGTATTTTTAAAACTTTATGATACTATACCATTCATTTTGAGAAAAATAGAGGTGTAGAACTATTTTCCATTGTTCATTGAGAATACTTCCTTTAGAAAGAAAGAAAACTCATAGTGGGAACTTCCAGTAGCAATAGCTATGCTTGAAACAAACATCACAATCCATGAAGGATAGCTATGGATGTTTCCAAATTGATAGATTGTTGTGCCACCCATATTATTTATTTAAAACATTTATATGGCTGCTTAGTATGCATGGCATGACTCTGAATTGTGTGCATCAGTAAAATCAAAGGGAAAAAAATTACAATTAAAACCGAAAACATAGCAAAAAAAATTGATATGCTAATGGCACACAGTTAAGCCATTAGCACACATTTCATCTCCCAAAGAAAACAAGTTTTAAAGCCTTCCTGGAGATTGACAAGGTTGGGCCAACTGAATTTCAGGCGGCTGGAGTTGTTCAAAGAGTAAGCACTGCAACAGAATAGGCACTCCTAGCTTTCATCAGGTGACATTGCTTCAAGGAAAGGACCTAGTGCATGCCTATCTTGTTAAACATGCAGGATTGGCAGGAACCTAATATTAGGTGGTCCTGCAAACCACCCAGACCTTTATAGGTGATTATTAGCACCCTGAATTGCCTAAGGGAAATAGTGTAGTTTGAAAGTCGTAGAGTTTCCACATTTATAATTACCTACATCACTGTATTCTGATCCAATGAAGCTTCTGGATGAAGGAATACATTGCATATTCATCTGCAGTGAATACATTGCAGTAACCTGGCCAGAGACAACTAAGGTATGAGAGACTCTGACCAGGCCTCCCGAGTAACACAAAACTGGAATTGATAACAGATATAACAGGTAATCAGAGTTGGAAGGGACCTTGTAGGTCATCTAGTCCAACCCGCCGCCCAAGCGGGAGACCCTACACCATTTCTGACAGATGGCAGTCCAGTCTCTTCTTGAAAGCATCCAGGGATGAAGCTCCTACAACTTCCGAGGACAAGCTGTTCCATTGGTTGATTGTTCTCACTGTCAGAAAGTTTCTCCTTATTTCCAGGTTAAATCTCTCCTTGTTCAGTTTCCATCCATAATTCCTTGTCTGGCCTACAGGTGAATTGTGCAAAGGTTCTCCTGGCCCCAGCTGCCACCTACTTCTCAAGCAAGAACTGTAAATTCAGGAAAAGTCCCCAAATTATGCACTGATTTTGAATGTGGGATGTAACTCCTTCTAGAACTAATAATAGCAAATCTGTTGATCTGGGATCAGAGAAGATCAAAACTCATAGGCACTCAGTCTTGATAGGATTAAAGCCCATTTTTTTCCATCCTTGTCCCTTTGGCCTCCAAACATTAGAATGAAATTATAACAGCATCACTCAAATCTCAGAGCAGTATCTCAGTGAAGTATCACCATTATATTAAGGATATTCTATTGCTAGAAAATGTATAAGTGTT
Source organism: Naja naja (assembly GCA_009733165.1). Classification (NCBI taxonomy): domain Eukaryota; kingdom Metazoa; phylum Chordata; class Lepidosauria; order Squamata; family Elapidae; genus Naja; species Naja naja. The sequence continues at coordinate 17,546,189 of CM019153.1, read as the reverse complement.
CCTGTGTATATTGGATTAGGCAAGAATGCAGTGTACAATCTACACCTATGCAAAAAGATAATTGTTTGTCTCTATTATTTTGTGATTATCAGTAATTAGACATAAATTAGTGGGTCATACAAGATCATTCTGTGAAGATAATAAAATCAGTGGACATTGATAGTTAAAAGAAAATTGAATAACTTACTATTAAGATGTTCATTAGGTCAGTCTAAAATGTACAAAATAGTGTATAAGTTTTTAAGGTTTCAAGAACTTTCAGATCAGCAAAACATCTAGAAAAAGATGAAAAGAAAAATATGACCTGCCTTTAAACCATTTTTGCATATTTGTTCTTTAGTAGAAACTAGAAACATTATGCAGGTTTGCAGATCAATCATCTTCCTATACAATATCTGTTGAACCTTGGATAATATAGAGAAAAATTAAGGTTCAAGGCTTTTTTCTCTCATGTACCAAGCTATAGAAGGCAATAAAATCATGACATCACAGAATGATTTATTTGTGAACACAGTTGCCAAAAGATGGCATTAATTTAAATGAATTCAATTATGGATTAAACTATTTTTCTGCAGAATGTGTATATCAATTACCATTACCCTACATAGCTAGGTTCAGTATATTTTTGAATGCCAGGTGTTAAGAACAAACACTTCAGAAGGGCTGTTTTCATACTTTCTAATTAACCTTTTAGAAACCTTGTTAAAATTGAATGCTGGGCTAGATGATCTAATCTAGCACTTGCCTTTTTATATGTTATTTTATCAATGAATCATATCCAACTTTTTTCTTTGTACAATTAGTGAGTTTAGGCATTTTTTTAAATAAGAAATCTCATAGCAAAGTCAAGCTTCATCTAAGGAGTGTTTCCATTTTTTCAGTGTTGTAAATATAGAAGCAAGATTATAGTAAATTACATGAAAGCAATTTATTTGATATCTAATCCCAAGACTGTATGATCTATTGCAATATATTTACTTGAGATCTTCAAGGCAGGACTGTTATGTAAACAAAAGCTGCAGTTGGGGGGGGGGGGTTGGGGGGTGCTGTTAGGAATCCAGCTAAGGGATGGTAGTCTTATACAGGCAGGGCCACATCACCTGCCAAAGATATTCCAGTGTTTGCTTTGGTTTTTTTTTTCTGCATTTGGAACTTTTGGGGATATTCTTTGTTTTATTTACATCGAATGTGCCTTGTTCAAAATTGAAAATAATGGAAAACTCTGCAGGCAGACTTCAGCTATCATATTCATGTTTTTATAGTTCTTCACTAGATCTAAATGTTTTGCTTTTACTAAAGCTGGTAACAATTAATACTTTAAGGATTGCATTTTGAGCAATAAAATAAACATTTCATAGTTTTTTTTCCAGCCAATTATGTTGAAAATACAGATAATCCTTGGGTTACAATGGCAAATGGAACTGGGATTTCCATCACTAAGTCAGGCGATCATAAAGCATGACATCTCGTGACTTCACTGCTTAGTCCCAGTTGCTGTCATGTGGACCATTAAGTTAAGACCTTCTGTGACTGATGTGAGAAGAGGCAGAACCTCCAGGCAAGCAGAGCGGCAGATCTACGGGCCGCTCAGGTGCTGCAAGCGGGCGCTAGGAATTGTTGGGCTTGCCTCAGCACAAGACATGAGGCAGCACTCCTCAACGGTGGTAGCCTTCAGCGGTCTCAATCTGCTACCGCTGCTTCAGCTCTTTATTTCAGGCCCAGCACTAGCCAGAGTGCCATAGCAAGCCCAGTGCTGCAGCAAGCCTCAGCAATGCCAGCTAGTCTCAAGCCCCAGCACTGACCTCAAACCCCAGCAGCACTGGTTACCTCAAGCCCCGGCAGTGACAGTATGCTTCAAGTCCCAGCATTGAGGCAAGCCATAGCAGCACTAGCGATCCATAAGAGCTCATTTAATGTCAACTGTCTAGTAGGTAAATCTAGGAAAAGAAACTCCTGGGACATTATTTTGATCAAGAGTATAATAAACTTTACTGAATAAATCTACATTGGCACAGAAGAATTGAAGCCAGCTGTGGCTTCCTGCGCACAAGCACGCATAGTTAATCCCTTTTTCCCCATGGGCCACCCATAGTCCATTACGTCCACCAATCACTTCTGTCCATTTTGTTATGAGAACCAGCCGGCCATCCTGTTACATCTGTTCTAGGTGTCCTTGAGAGGGGGGCAATGTCTCACGGGAACTGACAATGCTTGGATGCCATTCCCCCCACTCTTGCATTCCAATCTACCACCACTGTATTCTTTGTCAAGCTGCGAGCAAAGTGGAATATAGGTGAAAGTTTGAGTCAGTCTTGACACCCTCATTGCAGCAAATCTGAGTAGCCTCAAGCTCACACTTCCTAGCACCAGTATCAGTCCTGTGGAATCAGCCATGAGTCCAGGAATGGATGGAGATACAGCTGTTGCTTTTGGGAGTTTCTATTAACCCTGAAAGATGCTGCAGCAGACATAGCTGGATGTGAAGCCTTGTTTGTGAATTTGGGCCTCAAGGGTCAGCCAAGACCGCTTCTTGCCTCCCTCCCTCCCTTCTACAGTATGTAACAATATTTCTACTTGAACTTCTTGATTCTGTGATTGAAATGGCAAGGAATTTCCCTAAATTGATAGTCCTTGGGACATCATTCTGTATTCTTCTGCCAGAGTCAAAAATGACTTAAGAAAGTCCCACATTTGATTGTTGTTGTTGTTGTTGTTATGGGACATTGGAATATGATGGATGTTACATCAGTTTCTTGCCATGAACAGATTACTTCCTGTAGTCCTGACCATTGCAAGGAAGAAGGGCTAATTTGATCATCTCACCCCAGGATACTGATAGACCCAGTGGGGTTTTAGAGGGAACTCGGCAATGTTCCTTTAGCATTAGTACATGATTTTCTAGAGGCGTTAGTTATGGCCTGAAGTGAACATGCAATAAGAATCTTGGAATGGACTGTTCCTGTGTGGAGTCTCTGTAATAGTGGGCCTGTAGCACTTCAATTACTGAGGAGGGATTCAGGAGATTAAATAAAACAAGTGATATTTAGAGTGCTGTAGAGAAAGACAAAGAACAAACCTGATCCAAGTATAGGCAAGAGCCATTATTAGCAGTTGCCTTGTAGTAATAAGAGCAGTGAAACAAGCTTAATTTTCCTTATTGTATCTGCCAATAGCTGGCCAATAGTTGTTTCAAGTGATTAGGTCCTTTCCTGGTAAAGAGGGAAGCTCATGCAAGGCCTCTCTAAAGACTGTTTTGGCATCTGTTGGATGAAGTTGCTCAGATTTGCTGAGTTCGGCAGATCCTATGCAAGTGGTTGTTGGATGCCTTTGCTCAAATATTTGGGAAGAGTTTCAATTGGTTGGCTCTGAAGAAGGGGACAGAGTTCTTGTTGCCTTGAGTTCTTTCATCTTGTAAGGTAGAAAGTGGTTGGATTCATGCAGTGTTTAATGCATCTTTGCGGAAGGTTAAAGGGGATCCTTAATTTACGACAAGTTGCTTAGTGACCATTCGAAGTTACAATAGAACCCCCCCAAAGGTGCTTCGTTCTGATAGTCACCCTGCCCTTGCCACCTTGGTCATATGATCACACGTCAGGCACTTAGCAACTAATCCAAATTTATGGCCATTTGCAGTGTTCTGTAGTCACATGACTACATTTGTGACATGGCCTATAGCAAACATAACAGTTATTTTATGACTGTGGTAGTTGCCTAACAATCACTTTAAAAGATCATAAAAATGGTCCAGTCACCTGCTTTACTGCCATCATGACTTACAACTACAATGGACAGGCTCCATTTCTGGCATTAAGTCAAGGGCTACCAGTAATTCTTGCCTTGAAGGAGGCAGTAGGTTGTCTGACTGTCATCAAGAATAACTTTTATTAAGTCTCCAACCTTCCCTTTTTAGGGATGGTTGTTTTGAGAATGGTGAGTGCTCCCATTAAAAAGTGTTAGAGGAAGCAGGTTACCTGAACCCATTTTAGCTGGGTTTCAGGGTGGGTTGGTTATGGTACTAAGATGGCATTGTTTTCATTTATGGATGATCCATTGAGGTCTCAGGTTGGGGATGCTGCACCTGTTCTGGCCTTCTTGAATCACTTGAAAGCTTTCAGTGACATTGACTATGGTATTCTGAACAAACTTAGTGAGTTGGGACTGCAGATACTGTTTAACAATGATTCTTCTCCTTTCTCTGTAGTCAGTTCCAATCAGTGTTGATGAAGTAGGAGAGATACAAGTCTGTCCTTATATATAGAGCCTCAATCTTCTCATCTCTCCTATTTAATATCTATTTGAAGCTGGGGTCCTTCCTATTTAAACATCTACATGAAGCCTCTGGGTACAGGGTTAGGGTTAGGGTTTAGGGATACTATTCAGGTGCCTACTCTATGCCTTGAGGCTGGGAAGGTCTGAATAGAGGAGCCAACTATGACTCAACCCTGGCAAGGTAGTGTAGTTTTAGGTTTTCTCCTGGAACTGAAGAGTTGCAATATTTAACTCTTGATGGAGTAGCCTTCTCCTGAGAAGAGTTTGTGTGAAATTTGAGAGTCCTCTTGGATTGATGGCTCCTGTTCAAAGAGGAAGTGGCAGCTGTGGCTAGGATGGTTTTTGTATATGTTCATCTTGTGTGCCATTTGTACTCATTGTTGGACTGGGAGGCCTTGCACAAGGCCCTTAATGTTTTAGTCATTTCCCAGTAGGACTACTGCAATGCTCTTTACATTTAGCTGCCTTGAAGTTCATTCAAAACTTTCAACTGGTGGAGAATGAAGTGACTAATAGAGTTCAGGGCACCCTGCAGTTTGTCCATATGGGCAAACTGCTGTGGCTCCCCATTTTCTTTCCAGGTGCAATTCAAGATACTAGTTATCACCTTTGAAGCCTTATAAAGCATGGGTTCAGTTTACTTACAGGACTGTCTCACACTGAGGGTGTTTTCCTGTCCCAAAGATCAAACATAGAGTGAACAGCCTCTCTGTTAATGTCATCTGGCAGGAGTTTGGAGGCCGGAATTCTCTGTAGCAGATGCTACCCTATGAAACAACCTCCCTGAGATCCAGAAGCCCTTTATTCTCTTAGACATTTGGAAGTCTGAAGACCATTAAGACCTGGTTCTTCATCCAGGCATTGGGCTCGGATGTGAACTGAATCCAGTTCATGTATATTTGAGGTAGAAGTGTTATGGTGACTTGGTTGTTGTGCATGATGCTTTTAATTTTCTTATTTTTTGTCACTTTTATATGTTGTGAGCTACCCAGCGTTATTCTGTTTAAGATGGACAGCCCTATATCATACACACACACACACACACACACACACACACACATAAATGTCAGTTTTAACATTTCAGCAAAATAACCAAAAAATGAAATATGTTTGTGTCTCTCTGAATCTTAGAGGTTTCTGTGACTGTATTGTACCTTGTCTTAGAATAAATTCCTTTTCATTTGGGGGCAAATATCACCTTGAGCCAGTGCCTAGCATAATTAATATAGGCATAATTAATATAGTATAATCTTTGTAGTGCCACAAAAGTTCCACTCTACCTGCATTTCCATTTTTTTTTCATTTTACTGAATAAATTCTATCAGAAGACATAAAATTTGTTTTATCTTAATAATGTCTGGTCAGAAATAGTTCATTTCTGAGTTAACAGGCTCAGTGTTATAAAATTGAGCAAAATGTCCTGTATAACGGTGTTGTTCAAAAATTCTTGTAGACCAAAGGATTTCCATGGTGATGCATATGCTGTTTTATAAACTGCTTGCATTCCCAAGAAGGAAAAGAAAAAATTAATATGATCTCTCCCCATTCATATCATGGAAATAAGATTATTTATAACTTAGGCTCACATGTTTTTCCTTTTCTAGGCAAATACAATCAAGTGTTCTTTTTTTAAAAGAAAAATTTTGATAATTCAATTTTTAATTGCATATTTTTTCACAATACCTGCATTTTTTGTAGTGTATATTTACTTGCAGGTATTTTATCAGTAAAGAAATATAACTATTAGCTTGCTAGCTGTTAGAGAAAAGTAAGAAATATGCTAATTTATTGCACTGTGGAATACTTAATTGGCAATATGTTATATAGGATAGTAGGCACTGACAAAATAAAAGTTTTGGATGAGCAGATGTTCAAATGTGTTTAGCATACTGATGAATTCCACTCTAATAAATCATCTGCATACAACAGAGTTCATTCATGTGTAAGTGTGAATGAAATCTAACAATTTATTACACATGACTAATCATGTTCTGATAAATATCATTTATCAGTACCTCATATTCCCCATACTTTTGTTCTGGTGATCTTCTCTACAATCTACTAGATAAAGTTGTTTTAAAGATCAGTGAATTTCTTAGTGTAACTTGATTCAGGTATCTGCAACATCAGCCCCATCTTTACAGCCTGCTTATTTATTGAGGATTGTCCTTGCTTACATTTGCCTCTTTTTGGACAAATTGATTTTCATAAAGAGATCCAGGATTCAATCTTTAATATTTTTATACATCAATTGCATTATTCTGCATTTGATGGCATCCTTCTCTGTACTTCTATCTTGGAATATATCTTTAAGGGCAGGTACAATAATTGCAATGTGTTGACAAAACCTAGCACAAAGACAGAAGGAATTAAACATACATACAGAATGAGTTATTGCCTTATCCACATCTGCCAGTATTCTCAAGCCCAATATCCAGTTCTCATTCTAGAGAGCAATTTTTTTTTATCACACTTTAGATACAGATTTATTCTCAGCGATTTCTTTTTCACAGACTTGGTCCTGGCCTCTGCTTTCTCCATCCGTTGCTCCACATTCACCATGCGTCTGTCTAGTTTCCCAACTTTTGATGAGAGGTTCTCTACCTTGCCTTCCAGTGAGAAAAATGTGTCTTCCATTGCCCCTGAATTACATGAAGTGACTTCATCAACTTAAGGGGGGATCTGCTGTACTGCACTGTGGAGGAGCCCATCGAAGTCATGAAGATAGACAAGATGATGACATCATCTAATGCCAGGGCAGAGAAACAGATGGACTAAGGACATTGTTCTTGTTGTTCAGGGCATAATTTGCTCTAATTTGCACTTGCAGATATGTTGGACAACTTGAATGACACTGCCATCCGAACGATAGTGATGAACTATCAAAATAGCAGCTTGTCCATGTTCTGTCACCCACTTTTCTCATCCACTACATTCTTTATCTTGATTATCATTTGTGAAAATAAGTGCACCATAAATTTCACATTCAAGTCATTCTGTAAATTTTTTAGCAACTTTCAGAAGTACTGAAGAGGAGAAAACATAACTCTTCACGGTGTGTGTTTATGTGTAAATTAATCCAAATTACTTTATTTTTCTCTTCTAAAATATTAGAATGCTAGAGTAGGACTTCCTTTGTACTTTACATGAGGCAGGAAGGGGAGAGGAATGTTTGTATCCATTACATTTTTCTAGCAAGAAGTAATTAACACGTGTGCATGCTTCTCGTAATATTTACTTATATAAGAAAAGAAACTTCCCTTGTTTTTGCATGCTATAGCTCCGGACTATTCCTTTTTATTCATACTTAGTATGCAGCTCACCGCAAGAGCCAATTTTCTCCATAATTCTGCCTAATTTGGGCAGAACATAACAGCAAAAAGGATGTTTAATGGCTTTATAAAATATCTATATTTGAGAGAAATAATGACTAAGATATAAATCATACTATCAAAAGAAATCATTGAAACATTCTGACTTACTAGTATGCTTCAGTGGATGTGCATTACCTATAAAACTGGCATATTTTTGTGATTCTATTTTAATCACATTAGATTTATTTCTATTTTCATTAAAACATTTTTAAAAGTCCTTTGGATTAATATGTATATTGTTTTTTAAAAAATGATTTTTTTTCAATTTAAAAGGGGGAAGATCTTTTCTCATTTCAGGAAGAAAGTTTGTTATATCAAACTACAATATTTGTTATAATGACACAATCCTTTACATTTGGAAGTAGATCTAGTTAAATGTTATGAAGCTTACACCAAATTAATTTGTAAAATACTGCAGATTAATTTATATAACCAGGCTTAAAATAAGTAGATTTATAAACACTTCCTTCTTAACAATAACTAAGATAATAACAATTTGAATCCTGCCACAGAAAAACAATTGTGGGAAATTAAAAATGCTGCATGGCTAGAATGCAGTATTGTTGCTAATTCTGCTGCCAGTAGTTCGATTATCACAGGCTCAAGGTGGACTCAGCCTTCAATCCTTCTGAGGTTGGCAAAATGAAAACCCAGATTGTTAGGGCTGTAAAGCACTGTGAAAGCGGTATATAAGTCCAAGTGCTATTGCTATTGCTGTTACCAGTTGTAGAGTTAATTGACAGAATTTTGCTTGAATGTAGCCAGCAGCAGCATGCAAACATTTCTGTACGCCTGGAATTCTCATAAGTAATAAATAGGTTTGTCTAATAATATTTGCAAGGGCATTTGCTGTCAAGCATATCTTCTGAATTTCCTAAAGTGAGACATATTAAGCTGTACAAATACAATACATTAAATATGAAGACTGGTATCAAAAACTATCAAATTGATCTGCATTTCTGCAATGTGTATTTTATTGGGTATTGGTTTGTTATATAGTCTGTAAATTATTTAATTTGTTAATGGGAAGGAAAGGAAGGAAGGAAGGAAGGAAGGAAGGAAGGAAGGAAGGAAGGAAGGAAGGAAGGAAGGATCAACTATCATTAAGATTATACCCTGTTGCAGATTTCTACATATACAAAATATTTTCTTAAGTAACTTTTTAATTACTATAAATCACATTCAATTTTAAAATGTAAATAATGATTTAATAAAATTATTTTAAAATAGAAACTGATGATGCTGACTCAACAGATGATGATAGTCAAGATTCTGCCGAATTGAGTAAAAGTGATTTTGATATTTCTGTGTCATCAATGGCAGAAATTGCGTCTTGCAGTTATGAAGCCAGGTAAGAGAAAATTATTTCTTGTTAGTTGGAGGTTGCAGAATAGTCTTTCTCTTTAAATAGATAAAGCATATTTATTTAGTTGGTTGTTTATTAAAGAATTTTTTAAATATTCCTACACATTTGTAGGAAGACCTGAGCTTTTGCTGTGCGAGTTACAGTGTGAATATTACACTTTGTGAGTTAAGGTATTTATTTGCCACTAATAAAAATAAAAAAATAGTAATAAAAAAATAGAATGAAATAGTTTCTTAATTACTTAATATGCCTCATGTAAGATAATTGTTTATTTTCATTAATGGATGGTTTTGAACCCCTATGGAATTGTTTCTGTTTTTTGTTTTTAATTTAGGCAAGCTGGTATAAAGAATGGAATGTTTTTTGGACATGCAAAACAGTTGTGCCCAAATCTGGAAGCTGTTCCCTATGACTTTCATGCATACAAAGAAGTTGCACAAACTATGTACGAAACATTGGCAAGGTAAATGTTTCATATTATATAAGTTGTTAAAATATTTAATTTTGAGAAAGAATAACTACCAAAAACGTTTATTATGGAATTCTGCTTATTGCTTTGTAATGCAATTTGATAAAATATTATGTGCTATTTATTTTATTGTTGTACTTATGAACGTATTAAGTACCTCTTCAGCAATGTACAAATATCCCATATTTTTCTACTATTTGTTTTCTATAGCCTCATCTCACACAAGCCACCCAAACATTTCTGAATAACAGCTATTCCAAGATCAGATTACCATTTAATCTCAGCAAAATAGAAATTTTATTACAAAGGATATTATTTTTAATTACAAATCAAATTAACATAGTTACTTTAAGCCAGCTAGTTAAAGCCAAGCTCCATTATTCTACTTTCCAACCTGGGATTTTATTGATGTCTGATTAAACAATCAGATGTAAATGTGTGAAAAAAAGTTAAAATAACTATGCTTCTCAGGTTCAGGTTTTATATTTTACTTATAAAATGAAGTATGTAATCTGGTTACTGCTACTTCACAATACAGCATCTCATATGGAGAGATGGGTGGCAAATAAGTTTAATAGGTATTTTAAAATCTTTTTTTCAAAAACTGGAAACTTTCTATATATTGCGGTTTCACTGTAAAATGAATATTTAATATTTGTAAATATGCTTAATTCTTGTTCCTACTATTTCTTTTTAATTCCTTGACTTTGTTGATAGCTATACTCATAACATTGAAGCTGTCAGTTGTGATGAAGCACTGGTAGATACCACTGAAATCCTTGCAGAGACTGGGTTGACATCAGATGAACTAGCAAATGTTATTCGTGCAGAAATAAAAAACAAGACCAAATGTCCCGCTTCAATTGGAATAGGTTAGTATATTTCTACAAATGTTTATTTAGAAATAAAGTAGATTATTAAATAAAAGCAACATTTTATTTCCATAAAGTATATACATTAATCACAGGAATAAAATAATTTTATGATTAGATATTAGAAATTTGTGCGAAGTCTAATTTTCTTGTTTTCTCCTTTCTTCATTTATAGAAGATAATAAATAGAAATACATACTGCCTTAGAGGCTTTTATATATTACCAACTGCCTTCTTTTGTAGTATTTTTCTCATATAAAGGGACACAGTGAAAATACTTGTAATATTTGTTGCATCTGACACTCATATTTTCAGCTTAATGTCCATGGGTAAGGTCAGTTAAATGTGATCGTTAATCACATTCAGTTAAGCATATACTCCAAATAGCACTGTTCCATTTACCAATCCCTGCAAAGTATTTTGGGATCAGCCATGGAATTATCCATAGAATTACCCATAGGCAAGGAATATCGTGAGCAAATGAACGCCAACAATGAGTAACTTGTCATTCAGTCAGTACCTTGCAGCAACTACAGCAACAAAAATATTCCCCATATTTTCAGATAAATACTCCTGTGTGTATTTATCTAGCCATTTGTCTTGCAAAAGATCTGAACTGTTGATTGAGGAAGTTCTAGTTGTCATTGTTCCATTATTCCAGCATTTAGGTAGGTCACAATTAGTACAGGTTCAATAACCACATATTCAGTTTAATACAAATTGTAAATTAATACCAGTTTGTGTTTAATATGACCAAAATTCAATTAATAAGATACTAGCTGAGATGTGGATAAGTCACTCTACCTGTATTTATATGAAGATTTCAAGAAAGAGAAAACAGTTCATTCTCCTATGAGCTGTTCCGAGCATCCAGAAGTGGGAGGTGCTCAGTCTCTTCTTGCGTAGCCTGGGCTAAATTGATAGGACGCGCCTCGTCCTCCTTGATGCTCTTCCTTGCTACTCAGCCTTCGGCAGGCAGCTGGGTTTTCTACAGGGACTTCTAAATTGAAAAAGAGAGTAGCAGGTTTGATTCCTTCCCCCCCCCCATTAGGAGGGCAGTCAGTCTTTCTTCTAAGCTCTTTGTTTGCACTATCAGCATTTTTAGCTAGTTCCCCTGTGTTGTTAGCCTCGCAGCGCTCCGTGGCGGCTGTGGCGGAGTTTATCTTTCCAATCTTTCGATGGGGTGCCTTTTGCACGCGCGGTTTTCCCGGAGGGGTTTTCCTGGTGCACAACGGAGTTTCTCTGCCTCGTTTACCTTAAACCCCACGTTAGTGCGGCTAATAGGTTTTCTGATTTGTTTCTCCTGATCGTTGGCTTTGTCGTTGTGTTCCTCGCGGAACTAAGCTGCCTTAGCAGTTTCGCTTACGCGAAGCTGCGGCGCCATTTTGAACCGCGTGGCAGCGGTCTTCCCCAGATTGGAATTCAGTCTCGTTTCCCTTGGCGGGTTTCCCTTGCTGGGGGCTGGGGGGGCGCAATTATATAGGTTTCCCTTGCTGGGGACCTTGATAGCACCCCATTGCCTTGCCTGATTTTAGTTTCCCTTGCTGGGGACCGGCCTAAATAATAATTAGAAAACTATTACCTTACTGGTTTCCCTTACTGGGGGCCTGGATAAAGACTACATATTTCTCTCTGACTTCAGGTTTCCCTTATTGGGGACCACAGTAAAGGCCTCTACCACCAACTATAGCTGGCTGGGACCGCACAGGATTCCTCCCTTCTCGTCACCTTTGGTTTCCCTTACTGGGGACCGGGGTATTGTTCCTTTCAGTTTTTCTCTCTTCTGGAATTGCGGCCTGAGGCTCACAGAACATTCCAACAATTCTATCACCCCTCTCTCATTCTCTGAACCCTATTGGTCTTCAAGTTTGTAAGTCACCAGGGAATGCATACTGCTGTTTTCTCTCTTTAAAGGACTGTGTCTCATCGAATTTCTCTTGGATTGTCTAATTTAATCACTGGCCTCCTAGCCCTGTAGCATCTGTCCTAGACCTGTCTACCCAGGCCAGGCGTGGCTCCGCCTGTTTCTCTCCACAGCATATTCCACCTCCGGGATCAGCTGCTCGCAGGACCCCGGAAGCTACCTTCACACCTACTGCTGCAGGTCTCCGGGAGGAGGAGGAGGAGGATACGATGGTGGAAGTCCCAGCCAAGATGAGAAAGTGGATGGAAATGGCCATTGAAAAGGGCATAGCTTCAGGCCTATGGTGTTCTAGACACCAGAGCCACCAATCCGTTCCCGACTGCACGTCTGTTTCAGGGAGATCTGTGAGTGTTATTGACCTACAAGAATACCCACATGCGGGTTCCCCCTCTCCTTATATTAGAAATCCCCCGGACCCGAGGGAGTGCCAAACTCCGGGCGAATGGTTGGAACTGGAGGGGGAGTCCTCACGATGTTCAGGATCCCTCCGAGGTGGACCCCTTGGAAAGGGGCATGTCTGATGACGAGGGTATTTCCCCAAACCCGCCTGTCTTTACGGGCCTCTTCCATCCCCCGCTCTTCAAATCCCTTTTATTCAAGGCCTGCTTTGATAATCCCTCTCCTGCTACCCAACCCTCGGGGTCCCAGGAGGGGCAGGGGGATCTGCTCTTCTCCCACCCAACCACTGAGACAGAGGTGATCCCAGTTCCACACATATTTGAGGAACTAGTTGATAAACAATGGGCCCTGTCGGCATCCTACCCCGCTCCCTCCGGATACGACAAAAAATTGTACAACCTGGCCCCGGGTTTTTCCGCTTCTCTGAACACACCTGAGGTAGATGACCTAATTGTGGCCCTACTCTCATCTTCGGCCATTCCCAGGGAAGCGGAGGAGGCCCTTAAACCCGAAGAGAAGAGAGTGGAGTTGGCTCTGTGCCGGGCACATGACTCGGACGCATGGGCAGTCAGGGCGGCTACGGCAGCCTCCTTCTTTACCCACTCTTCTCTTAGATGGCTCCGTCATCTTAGGGAAACCCTACCATCTTCCAACATTCGAGCCCATCAGGATGTCGCAAAAATCATCGCAGATGCAGAGTTCTCCGCAGACGCTACTTACAATGCAGTGAAGTTTTCCTCGAGGGCCATTGCCTCTCAGATCTCGGCCAGGAGACTCCTTTGGCTGCGACACTGGCAAGTGGACTCTAAGCATAAATGAAAGCTTGCCTCTGCACCCATTTCATGCGATAAATTATTCAGGGTGGCCCTAGAACCCCTCTTGATAGAAACAAAAAATAAGAAGAAGATTCTCCCGTCCCTCTTTCGGAAGTCAGAACCCCGTTTCCACCAGCCCTTTCGTAGGAGCTCCTTTCGTCCCTCCTTCCAGGGATCGTTTGCCCCAAGATACCAGAGATTCTCCCCCCACGGTCAGGGTCACCAGTCCGATAGGTCAGAATTTTCACACAGGGGCCGTCCAGAAGACAGTTCAGGGGGGCGGGCAACAAGTCCTTTCAGAGACCCAAATAGGTCTGGCGAGAACCTTCCCATAGGAGGCAGGTTGAAATTCTTTGCGGATAGGTGGTCCACCTCAACCTCAGATGCTTGGGTTAGGGACACAGTCAGACTGGATCTGGCTCTGGAATTTCGATCTACCCCTCCTGATTTTTTCATGTCCAGTCCCCTTTCCCGGGATCCCCAAAAGAGAGCCTTAATGCAGGAGGCCATTTCTCATCTTCTAGCAATCAAGGCCATTCAGCCAGTTCACCCAGACCAGAGAGGCCGTGGGTTTTACTCCCACCTTTTCGTGGTACCTAAGAGCTCAGGCAGTTGGAGAGCCATCCTGGACCTCAAACGTCTGAATCGGTCCTTAGTCAAATTCAAAATGACTACTCTGCAATCTATTCTCATGTGCATCAGGAAGAATGATGTTCTCACGTCCATCGATCTTACTGAAGCCTATCTGCACATTCCAATTCGGCCTTCCCATAGCAAATTTCTCCGATTCTGCTATAATGGCGCGCACTACGAGTATGTCGCCCTTTCCTTTGGGTTAGCTTCGCTCCTAGAACCTTCACTAAGGTATTATGCTCGCCGATCTCTCAGGCCAAGCCTATCAGGTTACACTGCTATCTGGATGACATTCTCATTTTGTCATCTTCCATTCATCAAGCGGACGTGGACACAAGGTTTGCCATTGATTCCCTCCGACAGCATGGTTTTTCCATAAATTGGCACAAAAGTCACTTGACCCCTTCCCCTAGGATCACTCACTTGGGTGCTGTCATTGACACTATTCAAGAGAAAGTTTTTCTTTCCCCCGATCATTGGGACAGTATCAGGAAGTTGGTTGGGGTAGTTAGAACACTTAGAAAGGTTTCTTTGTCAGTATTATCACAGTTATTGGGGAAGATGATATCCTGTATATCCATTGTCCCTTGGGCTCGTTTCCATGCCAGGCCTCTCCAGTGGTTCTTCCTGCCTTTTCAGCGGACGGGATGCGACGGCTCCAACCTCCGAGTCTTAGTACCAGCCGACGTTTTGAGAGCCCTCCGCTGGTGGTCCTCCCCAACTCTCCTTCACGGCTGCCCGCTCAGAGAGCCACAACGCCAAACCACGACAGACGCCAGCCTAAGCGGCTGTGGCCCCCACTTTCTCTCCCACTTGACTCAAGGCCGCTGGTCCATAATCGAACACACGATATCAATTGGCTGGAGCTGAGAGCTGTCTCTCTTGCCCTCCACGCCTTTCGGCCCAGACTAACATCTCAACACGTGCTGATTCTCACAGACAATGTGATGGTGAAGGCCCACATAAACAAACAGGGGGGCATGCACTCAAAATCTCTGATGCGAGAGACAGACAGATGGTTCTTTTGGGCCGAGAGGCATCTGCTTTCCATCAGGGCAGAGCACATATCGGGCGTTTCAAATGTTCAAGTGGACTGGCTCAGCAGGACCAGGCTCGACCCTTCAGAGTGGCATCTTCACCCCTCACTTTTTCAACAAATAGTCAGGAGATTCGGCCTACCAGTCCTCGACCTTTTCGCCACGCCACTCAATACCCAACTCCCGCGTTTCTTCTCCCAATACCTGACGCAGGGCGCAGAGAATACCAACGCACTCCGCTGCCCTTGGCCCCAAGGTCTCCTCTACGCTTTCCCTCCTCTACCCGTTATACCCAGGCTGATCCAGAAGATCCTGGTGGAGCAAGCAGAGGTACTGGTTGTGGCCCCATTTTGGCCCAGGCAGACTTGGTTTGTGGACCTGAGGGGGCTGTCGGTGGAGGAACCGTGGCGGATCCCCCCGTCAACTGCCGTCCTCTGTCAGGGTCCAGTCCATCACCCAGAGCCCCAATGGCTCAACCTGACCGTCTGGAAGTTGAGCAGCAACATCTGAGGGAGGAGCATATGTCCTCCAGGGTGATCAATACCATCCAGGCGGCGAGACGGCCGTCTACAATTAGAATCTACAATGCTACCTGGGTCAGTTTCTGCCGCTGGTGTTCTATGGCGCAGGTGAATCCGTCCTCTCTATCAGTAGCTGAGCTCTTGGAGTTTCTTCAGGCGGGCCTCGACAAGGGTCTCTCCCCAAACATGCTGTGCCGGCAGGTGGCGGCTCTGTCTTCTGTGCTTTCCTGGGCTGACTGTAAATCCATCTCCAGCCACTCAAGGGTGCGTAGTTTCCTTAGAGGGGCCACGAATCTGCGGCCCCCGTCTATTCACAGGTTCCCGACTTGGGACCTCAACACTGTCTTAGACGCCCTTACCAAGGAGCCGTTTGAACCCTTGCGATCAATCAGTCTTCAACTGCTGACATATAAGGTGGTCTTCCTAGCGGCCATTACTCCAGCCAGGAGGATTTCTGAACTCGTGACCCTTTCCATCAGAAACAACCTCTGTGTCTTCCATAAGGACAGGGTGGTCCTCCGACCGGACCCCACCTTTCTGCCAAAGGTCAATTCAACATTTCACAGGGCTCAGGAATTAATCCTTCCGAACTTTTGCGTGGCTCCGTCTCATCGACTCGAAAGACAGTGGCACCATCTCAACGTCCGGCGGGCTCTCCAAGTATACATAAAGCTCACCGCGCCCTTCCGGAAATGGAAGCCCTGTTGGTCGCTTTTCTACCACGAAACCAGGGTCACAAGGTTTCTTCTTCTACTATTGGCCGGTGGCTACGTGCCTCTATCTCCAAGGCGTACGAGGGCCGATCGAGTCCGCCGCCCGAGGGCATCACAGCTCACTCCACCAGGAGTGCGGCAACATCGGCGACATGGGCCACCCAAGCTTCAGTTGAGGAAATCTGTAGAGCGGCTACCTGGGTCTCTCCCTCTCCCTTTATTAGGAGCTATAAGATCGATGTTTTTGCCTCCGCTGAGGCCTCATTTGGCAGGAGGGTGTTACAGCAGGTCCACAAGGAATGAGAGTGGAGTCTGTCAGATGGATTCCCTCCCATCGACTGGTCCTAGCTTTGGCATGTCCCACTTCTGGATGCTCGGAACAGCTCATAGGAGATTGGTGAGCATCCAGCCCCTCCCTGTATCCATCTGTTAGGGTGTGACACTGTTCCGGCCAGCTACGTGTTTTGGTTGTATATAGTTAGACGGGGTCTTTTTGCACTTCGTCTTTGCTGGAACTGGGGACGCAAGGAGGAGCATCGAGGAGGAGGAGGCGTGTCCTATCAATTTAGCCCAGCCTACGCAAGAAGAGACTGAGCACCTCCCACTTCTGGATGGTCTACACAGCTCAGAGAGAACGGGCGTCTCAGGTAAGTACCAACGCCCTGTCTATGCTGCTAAAATATTTTGAGAGGTAATAAAAATGTTTTTATCAATGTAAGATTGTTGGAATGATTGTTGGAATGATTATTAGTAAGGATAATCATTGGAACTGAAATAACTAATTCTATATAAGATGACAATAATTATGGTGGACCTGAATTATAATTCTACTTATGCTGATGAATAAAATGGTCTTCCCTAGTCTCCCTATGGCATATGACTAGGAGTTCCATTATAAACTATCCTGCCTCTCTTCTTGTGTGAGGTAGGGAAAATATTGAATCTTCCAAATGGTTGAAATACTGCTTAAAAGCAATATTGAACTTTTATAGGTTCAAATATTTTACTGGCCAGGCTGGCAACTCGCCGAGCAAAACCTGATGGGCAGTATCATTTGAAGCCTGAAGAAGTAGATGACTTTATCAGGAGCCAACTAATTATACATCTCCCAGGTAGCGTTTTTCCATTATACTCCTTCTTAGTTTTCTTCAGAAGTTTTTATTATAGTTGCTTTAGCTCTACTTTACAGAAGTAATGGGTTATTAACAAATCAAAGTGGCTATTTTCTTTATAGTGAAGATAAAGCAACATATATACATTATCCAAATTTTGAATAGCATTCGCCTCTCAATTGAAAGGTTGAGGATTGAATCCTATGTAGCAGCGGATGTTTCTCTCTTAGGGTGCAAAGAAAAAATATCTACTGCAAACTCCCTATGGCACAGGTGTCAAATTTGCCGCGTCACGTTGCCATCACATGACATATTGAAACTTTTTTTTTTGTGGAGCTGGGGTGGACATGGCCTGTGAGTGACACATCTGGGCTGCCAGTTTGACACCCCTACCCTATGGCATCAGGAAGAGTATCTGGCCAGTAAATCCTCAGCCTCATCCAGTTGCCCTGACTCTACCCAGAATGAAGGGATTATAGGGTCGTAAAAAGAGAGTGAGGTTTTAATCCAAATTTTGAATACCAATCTGATAAATTTCAGGGCATAGATTTTGCATCTTGAGGTTATGTTAATCCTCTGTATATTTAATAAATATTCAAAACATCAAAATAACAATATTCAGCCAAAAGAAGTCTAGACAAAATACATATTTAATTGATTAATTATGTGCCATCAAGTCATTTTTGACTCCTAGCAACCACATATATAGATTTTTCTCTTGACAGTCTATCCCCAGCCTTTTATTTTAAATCTCCCAAGGTTGCACTCATGGCTATCTTCCTGCACATAGTCCTTTTTCCTTTCTACTTTCTCAGCATTAGATATTTTTACAGAGAGTTGGTTCTCTGCGTAATGTGTCCAAAATAGGATAATTTGAGCCAGGCCTATGGCCAGTTATAAAAGTGATTTAGTCAATATTGTTGTTTATTCCTATTTTAGGTGGTGTGAAGTGTAACCTTTCTGTATAATTGTAGGCAACATTCTCAGAGATATAAAATTACTGTCACATCTGCTATTTTATAACATTTTATGCATTTATACAATACACATTTCAGTTTAAATAGTGTAACAATGATTGTTAAATTAATAATTCCTCTGGTGTAGAGTTCTAATACAAAAATACATTTTTTATTTTGGAGTTCAGGAGTTGGAAGAACAATGGAATCTAAGCTGTCATCTATGGGGATAAAAACTTGTGGAGATCTACAGTGTATCACAATGTCAAAGCTTCAGAAAGAGTTTGGACCAAAAACTGGACAAATGCTATATAGATTTTGCCGTGGTTTGGATGACAGACCAATTCAGAGAGAAAAAACAAGAAAATCTGTTTCAGCTGAGATCAATTATGGTATAAGATTTTCGCAGGTAAAAAAATTAAATCAAATTTAAGTGAAACAATCATTGTTTCAAAATGGTCTATAAGATTGCATGTTAGTGGGCTATAATTTCTTTGTTCTAATTCCTTATTTATACGAATAGGGAGCAATATAAATTAAATAAATAAATAAAATGTGCTTTTATATGAATGAGAACATGGATGAGCGTTAGGTAATGTGGCCTTCCAAATGCTACAGCAGTCTTAAAATTTGTTAAGTATTCATTAGAAGCTTTTTAATTAGAATTCAGTAGAGCAGTTTCTATGCATGTCTACCCATTGGAATGGAATGGAATATTCTTTATTGGCCAGGTGTGATGGGCCAACAAAGTGCTCAGTGTACATACAAACAACAAAGTAATATAATAATAAGTTACCAATAATGAAAAAATAGGTAAGATAAGGATAATAGTAATAGAGCCCTACTACATGGGTAAATATCCTTAGACATAAGACAGTGGTGTGCTAATTAGGTGTTCAGCAAAGTGATGGCATGGGGGTTGCTTTGGCATGCAATTCCCTGTAGCAGCACCCCAAGGTTAGGAGTTGAAACAGTTTGTGTCCGGGATGTGAAGCGTCTTAGATATTTTCTCAGCCCTCTTTCTAGCTCATACAAAATGCAGGTCCTCAGTGGCAGAAAGTCTGGTGGCAGGTATTTTTTTCCCTGCAGTCCTAACTATCCATTGAAGTCTACTTGTTCTGTTTGCTTGCTGGCCAAACCAGAGAGTTAAAGCATTTAAACCAGTTAAAACGAGACATTAAAACGTTGAATAATCACTGAAGGATTTACTCCCAGATATGTAAATATATAGGATTGTGGCCTAATAGTTGCTGAGAAAAACAGCAACTATTATTGGCCCTGTTTGTAATTTCTGGAAGAATGCAGTTATAGCTTATGTTCTTCAGCTCTCATAATTTATATGTATACTCTGTAGTGTTCAAACCAATATATATTCAAGGTAAAAAGCATGATAATTAATTGCCAATACAATAATTAAAGTTACTCAAGATTACTTTTGTAAATTTATACGTGATTCACAAATTATGTGGAATGTCAATATGTAAATAAATGTATAATATAAAGAATATGAAAATAAAATTTGATCAAATATATGGTGATACCATTTTTCAGTAGTTCAAAAAGTATTATTCGTTTCAGATTCAGAAACTATTTGTAGACATTTCTACTATGCAACATTATTTATTTTTATATGAGTATACCATGAGAGCTGGTGCTGTATGTGATAAGAATATGGTAGATCCTAATCCTTCATATCCTGTATCAGTCTCATAGTCAAAAATGTATGTCTGTAATTTTAGTTTGAAAAAATTAAATATCCTGCATCCTTTTTATGTTCATTTATTTTATATAAAGATGCTTGAAGAGATGTATACAAGTACATTGACAACAAGAGTTATATAAATCCTAAATAATATATTTATGAGCTATGGCTCAGAAGAACATTTTTGAATACAAAAATTACCATGAAATTTTCCCCCTGTTACTAAAAGCTCTGTATTGAGTAGAAAACGGGTTGTTTTGAACATTTTGGAGCCATTCTGAGCATAAAGTAACATTACAGCTGTGTTTTCAAGATTGAAATGCTTTGAAATTGCGCAAAACAGCTTGCTTTGAGTTCAGAAAAGGGGTTTCGTATTTAGGAGGAAACATTCTATGAAATTTCACATTTATTTGCATTGTCTTTCATACCTATTGTCAATTGTTAAATGGTATTTAATGGGTTTTTTTGCTGGCATCTATTAGTACAATAATGAAGATCAGTTTTGATTTGATTACATCTTTTAACCTGTGTAGAATCCATTTTTCCTATTTCAAGGCAAAAGAAGCAGAAGCTTTCCTTCTGAGCCTTTCGGAAGAGATCCAGCGAAGGTTGGAAGCAGCTGGCATGAAAGGAAGACGATTAACTCTCAAAGTCATGATCAGGAAAGCTGGAGCCCCAGTAGAATCTGCAAAATTTGGAGGGCATGGAATTTGTGACAGTGTTGCCAGGTAAATAGCTTGGTACATAAATTTGTCATTGTTTACATGCTTAAATTTGCACACTAATAATAAATACAATACCTCTCTTTTTCTGTGCCTTTGAGTCAGCTTTAACTTTTGCCCTTGCCTTTTTCCTAAGGCTGAGAGAGAGAGATTGCCCCAAGACTATTTGGTACATTTGGTATTTAAGGCATAAGTAGAACTCCCAGTTTCTAGCCTGGCACCTTTAACCATTACACACTGGCTCTTAATTTCAGTCATCAGACTTCCTTTTTAAAAACAGATTTCTTTTTAAGTCCTTTAATACCTCCCTGTAACATTGCATTTTTATATTGTGATTTTAATGCATTATAAGCTATCCTGGGAAAACTCTGTTTTCAAGGCTGGCATAAGTTTTTAAACTAAGATTGTACAAAAATTTTGTAAGAGATAGAAAATACATTTTTAAAAGTTCCTGTTTTACAAATAATGCTAGCGATAAGAACATGTTTCCAAGTCTGGCGAATTTGTTTTCTATACTCTTTCACATGACCATGTGTGTTGGGACCCTACAAAACATTACTGTCAAAATACAGGTAGTCCTTGACTTAACGACCACAATTGAACCCAAAGTTTTTGTTGTCAAGTGAGACAGCTGTTAAGTGAGTCTTGACCTATTTTACAACCTTTCTTGCCACAGTGGTTAAGTGAATGCCTGCAGATGTTACATTAGTAACATGGTTTTTAAATGAATCTGGATTCCCCATTGACTTTGCTTGTCAGAAGGTCACAAAAGGGGATCGCATGACCCCAGGACACTGCAAGGGTCATAAATATGAGAGTTGCCAAGTCCCCAAATTTTAATCACATGACATGGGGATGCTGCAGTAGTGGTAAGTGAAAAATGCTCATAAGTCACTATTTTCACTGCTGTTGTAACTTTGAATGGTCACTAAATGAACTTGTAAGTCGAAGGCTACCTGTATCGTAATAAGTATTTAAGGAAAATATATTGTTTCGATGCTATTTTTCTATTGTTAAAAATTAGTAGTAAAATATCTGTTGTTTTTAGAATGGTAAAGAAGTAGACTTACATCAACACAATTTATTCATGATATTACTTGGACCTCACTATGTGTGATAGCTTACTGGGGACTTAATAAAGCTACTAATTTGGTTCTTGTCTGCCAAAATACAGGGACAAGCTGAGCAAAATACACCATTACTATCTGACAAAATGTTCAGGGAGCAAATAATACACAATTTAAAAACAAAATAAGCACATGAAAATATCTTTTAGTAACTAGAACAAAAGCTGAATTTAATTGCAGAAATTAAACAAGAAGGATAATAAACCTACATTATTAGTAGTGGGTTAATAAATAAGCAGCCTATTTCCCCAATCATGGCTTTTTCTGGTGACATAAATAATTTTTATAGGTGATCATATTAATCTAGAAAGTTTTTAAAAACTGAAGGGCTTGATTTTCTGCCTCCTTTAAAAACTAGATTCATAAACTAAGAAAACGTACAGTCCTAGTTTGTAAAAGGAATAACATGACAGCATTTATCATTGAAGATGCTAATCAAATCATTTTTGTCATATGCATCTTTACAATAGGAAAAGGAATCTGGTATCAGGAATGAGTAGCTAAGTAGCTAAGTGCACTACAATGAAACTCAATCATGGGAAACTCAAAAGATTTCCTAGCTGTTCTTGCATAATGGTTGCTTTTTCTAAGGAAAAGCAGCTTTGGGGCAGTGTTCAGCAAGTAATGAATAATGGGTAAGGTGATGTCTTCCTTGCTTGCTTAATTTTTACAAGGAAAAGAATAGGGCGGGGAGGGAGAGGGGGAGAGAGAGATGAGAGAGATGTTCTCTTCTACAAAAGTATCTACTGGTATTGTTATGTATGTATGTATGTACTCTGTGTGTGTGTGTGTGTAATGTAATTTCAAATCTAGTTTGTATATATGATTGACATTGGTAAAACAATTGAAATTAAGATCAGAAGAATATGTCTAGAAACCTACCTAGTTCTTTTTTCTATAGTGCCCACTCAGTTTTCTACACAATCATGGAAACAAAATATGACAGCAATAGTCCTTGGCAACTTTGGAAATAATGAGTATATTCAAAGATGTGCTTCTTCTGATTCTGGTGACGACATGTACTCTTATCTAATCAATAGCCATTGTAAGGCTGTTGATGCATTTTAAAATTTTTGTATTTGTAGGACTGTGACTCTCAACCATGCAACAGATAATGGCAAAGTGATTGGGAAAGAAATATTAAATATGTTTCACACAATGAAACTGAATATTTCTGATATGAGAGGGGTAAGTTTTAAATCACTGCAACTTCAGCACTCATGCTTGATTTTTTTTTCTTCTACAAAATTACTTACTGGTACTGCTTTATTCTAAATAGGAGTGGATATGTGATAAATATTTACTTCTTCCAATGTGATATATCCTATTACATGTGAAATAGTGCAATTTTACATTGGACTAACTGGCCGGTCATTATTTAAAATGGTAAACCCAATCTGAGAAAAGGAGCATTGGCTAGGGAACTTTGGAAACAGATTTTTAAGAGCTTTAATCACCCTTAGTTAATCAGCTAACTGGTTCAAGAATGTTTCATCCAATAACTATAGATTCTTATTACTGAAAGAATTTTCTACATTTAATTTCACTGACCTCCTTTTATTATTCTCATAAATACCCATACAGTGGGCTTTTTTCCAAGATCATACTTTCTCTGTGGTTGTGGTGTGTGTGTGTGTGTGTGTGTGTGTGTAAGTGTGTAAGTGTAAGCTATAGATTTATGAAAGGTTATTCTAAAAATGATTTATTGTTAAATATCTTTAGAAGACAATGGTTTTTGCTGTAGCAGACTATAAATGAAGCTATCCCCCCCAAATTTACTCTGGTACCTTTTTTCTAGGTTGGAATTCAGGTACATCAGCTAGTTTCAGTTAATAAAACAACTGCCATGTCTTCCTCTAATACATCATTACCTTCTGGGTTCTTGCCTGGTGGAGCTGATTCAATTATTGATCTTTTGCAAGTTCCAAAAGGTGTGAAGAAGTCCAAGAATAAAGAAGAATGCAAGGAAGGTTGGAAGATAAATAACATTTTGCTTTGTGTGGGTTTTTTGTAGATAGTTTTTAGAATAAATTGTTATTCTCAGAAAACAGAGCTGTTTTTTAAAAAGTATGTTACATTATTAGGTTTATCTTTTGCAGGTAAAGATAGTTGGGTTACTGTATATTTGTAGTTTTAGCTTGGTGTTCTGCAGTGATTGAAAGTGTCCTTTTCTTTCATTGGTAGTTTTTTTGGCTGCTGTGGATGTTGAAATATCTTCTGCATCAAAAGCATGCACAGATTTATCATCCGAAACAACTAATCTCCATCACGTTATCAGCAAATCTGAGCCTAGTACCAGTTTGAATGGCTTATATCCACCAATCAGTATAAAATCTAGGCTTAATTTAAGTATTGAAGTGCCATCAGCTTCCCAGGTAAAATGTCCTTTTATGTGGATAATATAAAATCATTTTTATGCCCCTTTCTTAATAAAGAATGCGTAAGATGAATATTTTATGGTCTTTTATGCTTAATGTTCTTACTACTCCAGTGCATGTGTTTTTCCTGGGTTTGGTTTGAAAAATAATTCCTTTAATTGAATGGGAGGGAAATTGGTCTGAATACCCTGGATGTCATGGCTGCATCTCAGCTATCCAAGCTTCATGACAGCTTGACATTAGCACTGAGAGATGGGGGAGAGGGAGAGATTGGAGTGGAAGGAGTGGGAGGGGAATGGAAGCCCAGCTGAGCCTTGTGAATAGCCAGCCAAGGTCAACTAACAATATGCAGAGCTGGGAATCGAGCACCTGTTTCCTAAACAATATACAAGCACCTGATTGGACATTGGGGGGAGGGAACTTTCTTTTGTGGTGTTTGCACAGGAAACCCTCAAATTCATCTTGCGCTACTTCTGTAACCATTTCAGCTTCAGTAAAGTATACTCTTGGCAAAACAAATGGCCAGGAGTCTTTCTTAAGATGATTGGATGGGACAGTTAACATTGGACAATAAGGAAAGAGTGTTGCCACTCTCTTCCATCTGTTAGTCTATTAGTCTGTTAGTCTGTTAGTCTAGCCACCCCGAGTCCTTTTTGGAGAGGGGGTGGCATACAAGTCAAATTAAATAAAATTGATTGAATTATTTCAGTTTTAGCCATTTTTGTTAATATTTTAATTACCTTATTTTTCGGATTATAAGACGGTCCAAACTATAAGACCTAGCTTTTGGGGACCTAGTTTTTGGGGAGGAAAACAAGAAAAAAATCTGCCTTTGCCTCCTGGCAGCCAACAACCTGCTCAGCTTCAGCACAGCCTGATTTAGCGTGAGCAGCTGATTGTCAGTTGGATCTGCCTCCTGGAATACTGACAATCAGTTGTTCCAGTCTGTAGGGATTGCCACCGCCTATCACCGCCTCCATGCGGCCCGTTTTCTATGGGGTGCACGGAGGCTGAAAATGGGGCGCATGGAGGCGGCGATAGGCAATGGCGAGCCCTGCAGACTGGAACAGCTAATTATCGGTATTCCAGGAGGCAGATCCAACTGACAGTCAGCTGCTCGCGCTAAATCAGGCTGTGCTGAAGCTGAGCAGGCTGTTGGCTGCCAGGAGGCAAAGGCAGATTTCTTTTCTTTTCTTTTTTTCTGTTTACTGTTTGCTGCAAGGAGGCAAATTGCTGAAGGGTGGGGGCTGGCAGATAGACGGGGCTTCGGCAACATTCGCTGTATAAAACGCAAAGACATTTCCACCCACTTTTGGAGGGGGAAAAGTGCGTTTTGTACATCGAAAAATACGGTATTCATGAAAGACTTAAGGATTTAGTTTTACTTGTCCCGAATTTAGCTAAGAGCATCTCGGATGCGTTCACTTATGGTAGATGCTACTATTACATGTAGACACAGGCACAAGAGAAAGCAGCTTCCTCCTTTTATAGTCTATACATTTTGTACTTGTTTATTTACTTACCAACCAAAGAGCATAATATGGTGTTTCTGATAAGAGTTCTGTGTTTAAGTTACATCAGATTTTCATTTCCACTCTCTTAAAGAAAAACATTTTTTCTTTATAGCTTGATAAGTCTGTTTTGGAAGCACTCCCTTCTGATCTTCGAGAACAAATAGAACATGCATATTCTCTTCAACTAATAGATGAACATGATAATAGCAAAAAGGAACCAATAAATGGATACAATATTAACTTTCCATCCCAGCCTGGTGGAACCGTTCTATTACAGATGCCAGATCTCAAAGAATCAAGCAATAATGCCGGGATTAATATAATAGCACTCCCAGCATTTTCACAGGTAAATGATAATATGGATTAGTAGATTTAATGTGGTAAAAATTTTCTATAGAAGTTCTGTAGATTTCTAGCTAGAAACACCATTAATAAACTCTTTCTTACCCTGGAGCCAAAAACGCAGAAGTTTAAATATTAATGTTTCAGTGATTTCATATCAGTGATATACTCACAAATGGATGCTTTATTACGTAGGTGGATCCTGATGTTTTTGCTGCCCTTCCTTCAGAATTGCAGGACGAACTTAGACAAGCATATGACCAAAGGCAAAATCATGTAGAGAACATATTACAGCAATCAAGTGCCGCTGGTAAGTCTTTGAATGCATTCCTATCAAATAACTATGTGTAATGTTTTTCATTGCAGCAAACATGTTACAATGGCTGGGCTGTAGTTATTTCTTTAATTATAAAATACTATGCAATTCTCGCTTCTTTTTTTTCAGCATCAAAGAATCCAGTTACAAAAAGTAAGAAGAGAACTAGAAAGAAAATCCAAGTCAGCCCAGTAAAAACAAACCATAGTCCTTTCAAAAACAAGCGTTTGGGTAACCCTGCAAAAAATATGGTTGTTTCTGTTGGAAGTCCTCAGAAATTAATAGATAACTTCTTGAAACAGGAAAAAGCGATCAGTGACAATCCTCAGGTAATTTTATAAGCCAATGCAGCATTTCAGTATTTTTAAACTCATTCTTTTTTAAAATCATAAATTTCTTATTTTTCTGGGGTTCTTGTGCTTGGGCTTTTTAAATGTTTCCCATTGAGAATATAGAGAAATTTTCATTTTTATTCTTTCTGGATAGATGGAAGAAGTACAAGCTGTTACAACTCCTTCCGGT
The DNA here is from genome assembly GCA_009733165.1 of Naja naja. NCBI lineage: Eukaryota > Metazoa > Chordata > Lepidosauria > Squamata > Elapidae > Naja > Naja naja. The sequence goes on along the minus strand of CM019153.1, from coordinate 17,519,106 downwards.
CCATCTATTTCACAGCCATTATCATCTACCATGATTTGGCCTCAAGCACCTAATCTAGCAGGAGCCATTGAATTTAACGATGTAAAGGCCTTGCTTAAGGAATGGATTACAACTATATCAGGTAAACTCTAGGTGTATTACTTTTTAATGAAAAGGATGGTGTGTCTTGTAAGTTAATTGAAACAAGGCTATGTATTAGATATCGTCAAATACTAGCATTCTACAATCCTGGTATCATTGTTTGAACAGGAGATTTGAGTATTTAAAAATAGTTTTAATTGATTCTTAATGTTATTTATTGTGCTTTAAGAGCTGCTGTGGCTTTCTGCTATTGCTTGCATTCTGTACTTTTCAAAGGATATTTGTCTTAAAATGCCAGAGAAGTGTCTCTTCAAGTAAATATATTTCAAATTAGACAATGTTCAAAATCACAGAAAAGAGAATTCTACTTCTGTGCAGTGCTAAAATTTATAGTTTTGTGTATTACTAAGAACTCACTGTTGATGCCACAGGTACAATTGTAGCAGTGTAACTAAGCAAAACAAAACAAAACAAAAACCAAAAAACCAGACTTCTGCTGATGAAATGGTATTTGCCTGGAGCTGGTGGGGGAGACCTTGATCAAGCTCTTCTATGGAAGTTTCTTTTTTTTCTCATGATCAATCAAAATTATGATTAAAAGGACCATTGGGCTGCATGTATACTTCAAATTACACCCCCTCCTGAAGTGTGACTGTATTTTATTCTTTTATATTGGGCTTTTTATTGCTTATAAGCTGCCCAGAGTCAGTCTGAGTGAGTGTGCAGTCATATAAATCTAATAAATAAAATGGAGCAGCTTCATGGTGGCACAAACAAAAAGGGTTGAATTCCATGCAGAATTTCATGGGAAGATGTGGCAGATACTGTGTAGGTTTTTAAAGTTCTTTCAAATTGGTCTGTAAATTGAGACAACAGATAAGGATACGCTTTAAGCTATAATGATCATACACAAGGTTTTGTATACATAATAAAACATGAGCTTAATTTTCTTACTGAAAGAGGCAATTTTTTTGTTTTAAAATGAGTATCAATTTATATCAGTGTCAGAATATCCATTAATTTAAAGCTGCTTAATCTCTGCCACTCAAACAGGCATTCTATAAAGTATGTATAATTTTGTAGATCCCATGGAGGAAGACATTTTGCAAGTTGTGAAGTATTGTACTGATCTGATAGAAGAAAAGGATTTAGAAAAGCTGGATCTAGTCATAAAGTACATGAAAAGGTAACTAGATGCTAACTTATTTTTGTTATATAGAAATAAAAAATCCAAATGACATTGAAAATAAGTTATAAACTTTTAAGAATTTCAGGTAGCAATTCTTTATACTTGCGTATCTTGCATTTGTCATATTATTTTCCCACAATTGAATATCTAGAACTTATTCATTTGTGTTACTGCATCCATTATTTATTGTGGCTGTGATTTTTCTGCATTATTCTGGTGGGTTTACACTTGCAAAGTTCTGGAAGATTTCTGAGAGGAAGCCTGTATGGCAGTCCTGCCTCTCTTCTGCCTGCTTTGCATTAACTTGCCCCAAATCGCCAGCATTGCAAAATTATTCCAGATTTATTAGGATATTATATCACCCACTTTATTAGGAGTGTTCTCTGTGACTCAGTACTCTGAATAGACATGAGTTTTCCTTTTTTCCATTTTGTTCAATTAAAATGTTTTTTTCCTTTTGTTCCCAGCCCTTTTACCACATGACCAAGGCCTACTGTTTGTCTGAAATTTCACATATTTTCCAGCTGCATGTCCACAATCATTAACAACCCTTTCTGCTTAACAGGATATTGTGTGGATTCCTATCCATAACCCAAAGTATTAGAATCGGAATTAATTATCTTGCCTTCATATCTTGCTATGGGATAAAACTTTAAAAGCTTCAAATAAGTTTTCTCTCTTCAGCCTCAGCTTGCTAGATGCAAGTGCTTTTTTTCTCTCTGTGGCCACATCAGTCAGTGAAATAGTTAGCTCATCTATATACCAAAGTGGCATGGAATCATGAAGTTTTGGGACTTCATGAAAGATCACTCTTTCATGCCCCTTCCCCCATTTCAATAATTGACAAGGCCATGCCAAAATCCACAGATCAAAATTATTGCAGTTTAATGACCTTTTGGTGAAATCAGGGACTATTGTCTTACTGCAGCTATCAAGTGACAATCAGCATTGTTTCCTCAGTGGTAAGTTTCCCTTAGAAGAGGTAGTACTGTATTCACCATGTTCAGCTCTTCCACTACAGTCCTTTTACAGAGTGGTAAAGCAACTTGTCTTTTAAAGTTTAAGCAATGTGAAATTACTTGTTTGTATTTGGAAAAAAAATCTTTTTCTGCTTTATTTATTTTATCCATTCAAGAAATCATTCACTCAAACAATCAAATAATTGTTAAATAATTAGAGGTTTCTCTGCTATCTTTATGGAAGTGTATTTAGTTCTTCTTTCCCCCTTTCATGCCTGTTGATGTTTTTTCTGTCCCATTCCCTTCTTCCATAACCAGTGTTCCCACCCCTATAGTAGGGTTAAAAGGCTTGAAAGGAAACTGAATTGCAACATTGGTAGGAAGTATTAGGAACTTGTACCTATTCACCTTTTGCATGTATTGTAATCTTCCTAATGGTGGTGGCTTTGGCCTGTCAAACAAGTGTTCAGCCATCAAAAATCAGTCCTGGTTTATCTGATTTAGTACAGTGATGAAGTTGCATTAAATATGATCACCTTAATTCCAAAGAGCTTTAAATTCTACCCTTCCCAGGCATCTTTACTGCCATTTTTCTATTCCAGTTCTTTTAGAAGTTTGGAATCTTCTTTATGTGGTTGCAAATGAAATGTAGCTTATCTGTTTACAGCAGGGATGTCAAACTCAAGGCCGGGGCCAGTGGGTTGCTTAGATCCAGCCTGTGGGGCCGCCTTGGAAACAGCAAAGGACCAGTCCGCAATGTCTCTGCCAGTGGCAATGGAGCTTGGGAAGGTCACAGGTGGCCCTCAGAGGCTCTGTTTTCACTGGCAGAGGGTTGCAGGAAACCATCGCAGACAAAAACAAAACCCAGGAGCCCATTTTCACTGGTAGGGTGCCCAGGCCACCACAGGGCTCCCCAACATGAGTGACATCAAGCTGGCTATGCCCATCTTGGCCACGCCCACCCTGGCCCCCCAAGATGAAACACAACCCTGATGTGGCCATCAATGAAATTGAGTTTGACACCCCTGGTTTACAGTAACAAAGCTGTAACTTTGTGAGTCACATTTTTATGGTATAAAATCAGCAGGATGCACAGACTCGAAACAAGACAATTGTTTGCTTCTTTGTAACTAATTGAATGGCTATATGATTTTACATAATGCACCTGCCATTATTTCTTACATTGCTCCTTCTAAGCTTCCCTGTTAAGGAATTGAGATATCAGACAACAGCTTAGCTAAAACCTGTTCTGAAATGTTCTACACCTATGCAAACCCATCAGTGTGCATGCTCAGAATAATCCTAGTTATACACAAGCAGTTTTGGAGTTTTCCTGTTCTTTGAACTCTCTCACTAAATACCAGTTATACTCTGTTCTTCATAAAATGTCTGCTTCAGTTTCCAAATCTGTAAACTGACAAATATTTTTACATTCATTGTTTAAATCTCATGATTGAATACCTAAATGCAGAATGCATAATTCTGTATGTTTGCCTTTTTAAATTTATTTTTAAAATATTGCATAGACAGTTTAGCTAACTGTATGTGTGTGTATGTTTGCATGTATTTTTCTGCCAATAAAACTTTGTTTCTAAGTATTTTCAGACAGGAAAGTGAACTATAATTATAGCTAAGCATATTCTATGAGTTTGGCTGTGGCTAGCCTATTCCAGTTCAAAATCTTGCTCCACAATCTATGAAAATGTGTGATAGTTTCCTTTCCATTCTATTACTTTTTTTCTCCACAGGCTAATGCAGCAGTCCATAGAATCAGTATGGAACATGGCATTTGATTTCATTCTTGACAATGTTCAGGTTGTTCTGCAACAAACTTATGGAAGCACATTAAAAATTATCTGAACTGATCTTGTAGAAAAAGATATGGTAAGAGCCTGGAGCTCTCTGGTAGCTGTACCATAAGTGCTTGTGAGGTATTTGCAAAGTGCATGACATTAAGCTGAGTTTTTATAAGTTGAATTTTTTTTAAAGGAGAAGGTGTTTTGTACATTTTCTTTCAGCAAAGTGCCAAAATTTGTCAGTATTGCATGTAAATAATTGTGTTTAAATTCTTTTATTGTAGAATAGAATCTATTTACAAAATGTTTGTTTATAAAAGTTTTATGGATTTTTACAGTGAAGTGTTTACAATTGTTTAATAAAGAATTGTATGTAATTTGTACATATTGTTTCACTCCTTTAATTTACTTTCCTAAATGCTATAAATTTTGAACAGTCAATATTAGTTTTCATATTTTTATTTGCTAAACATATATCTTCAAGCTTAGTTATTTCACAGTGGCAGAAGGCTCCCTGGAAAGTGCTTACTTAGTGATTTGGACTTTTTAAAAAAAGAAATTCATTATTCTTGGAAATGTCTAACATGAACAACAGAATCCTGGCTCTGCATCTGTCTCATAATTGGCTAAATCTGATAATATTAATGAAGTTTGGTTTGTTCCTACCATTTTTCTTTCCTATCAAACACATGTAAGAAGTATTTTCCTATTCACAAAATACTCGGTTTTCATTAATAATCCATTTTCCTTCTGTTTAAAGAGTTTCTGTTATAGCAGTCTATCAAAATCTGTAAAAATTTAATGAGGTAAGAAGAATGCCTTTTGGATTAGATCAAATGGCTGATCTTAAACTATAGCAAATGGACTTCTCTTTGCACCCACACTACTAGTGTGAAGAGATTTCTTCTTATCCCCATATCCACCTGGTAATTCTAGCAACATATCAACTGATGTTCACAAGAGTCTCATTAAAACCTACGAAAATTCTCTTATCACAACATTTAATTTCAGAATTTGTAATATACTAGTCTTGATGAGGCTATATGAAAATGGTTTAATATCAGATTAAATAGAAAACAATGATTGAATATTTACTTATGTTTATCTTATCAGGTAAAATTATACCTGTAGAATAGACTTAAGTTACAGCATATCTTGAGGTTTCTGCAGACTTGATTGTTTCTTACCTAAGTTAATCAGCTTCTTTCAACTGTAGAATTTTAACTATTCTTATTTCATTTACAATTTTAACTTTACTGCTGTTTCCTGATAATTATGCTTGCAACTGGTTAAAGCCACTGCAAACATCAGGCAAAAACTAAAAGTAGGACTGTTGATAATCTGCCTTCCATGTAACCTTAGCAGTAAATACCATGATGCTATTAGAGTATAAGATCACCATCCAAAGAGGATTTAATTTTAGCCCACCTTTCCAGATGTGGTTTTATACAATTATACAGTATAATTATACCTCATTTACACATTAATAGGATTACTGTACATAATTCTTCAACCACACCGACCAGATCAAGCTGCTCAACTGTGCTCTTCTAAGCATTTGGCAGAGATTTTATTCCATCTTTCTAACAAACAACCTACACAAGAGGACTATTGAAGTGTTCAGACCAGACACACGTAACTAAATTTTGACAGATATGTTTGCATGCTGCACTGCCTTTATTAGGAATTAAATTATCAGAGTAATGTTCGTTTCTTTTATTTGCAGTTCAGCATTGATTGATTAATTTCCCAATTTTCATAAACTGTACAAGCAATAAAAGGCAGCCAACTATGCTTTACATCATTGTTTCACACCAACCAAATACAGACAGCCAATTACCTAATTTTTCTATAATAAATTTCTATAGGCACAAAGCAGAAGTGATGAAAAAAATCAGGGGGAAAGAGGATATGCATAAATAAAGATTTCTTACATCGAAAAAGTCCAAAAAATCACAAAGTCTGTAAGAGTTTGATTAGGCAAATACTGTGGTACTGATCTTACTAGTATAAAAGTGAAAGCTGAGTTATTTAATAAAAAAATTATTTTCTTTTAATTTGAGGGTGTGAACTGGAAAGGGCAAACTTTAAAAGTAGCCAGTACAAAGTGAAGGGCATTGGGAAAGATGCACAGGCACATTGGAACCACAGGGACATAAATTGACCACTGTCAAACCAGTGTAAGTTATTTGGTTTCTCATGGAAAACATTTTATCCACATTTTTCCCAGATGTTTGTTAAATACAACAGCATATTTATTATAAGCTGCTGTTGTTCTTGTAATAGGAACTGTGGGCTTTTGCTAATTATTGCTCAAAGTTTGACAGAACCTAGATGATTTCAAATACTTTCTTGAGCTCCACAATAAGTTGCCAGTCAGACTTCTGCATTTCATCTCTGAACCAGTCTTTCAGGGCATCAATGGACTGTCGACTAATCTATAAGTAGAAAATCAAAATGTTTAATATGAGACCCCTACTTGTAAGATTGTTTGTAATATATAGCACAAATCTACATTTCATAAATTTCAGAAACCAAAGTAACATTTTTTGAAAAGTTGCACCTTAGGCACTGTAATGATGTTCTCAGCCATTTTTAATTTTAATCTCTAGAAGCAAAGAATGATTTTGTATCAAAATTTCTGTAACAGCCTCTCTTACCCCCCCCCCACCAAATGCTGACATATCAGTCTAAATTCTATCCAATTTCAAAAAAGGCCTTTTGTCTTTACATTCAAGCATAACATTCCGAATTTAAAAATGTTTACCTTGCTGACAAGAATATCAGTTGCTTCAAAATGTCGACCATACATTTTCGGTGCTTCACCAGGAATTGGTTCTATTTTTACACAGACTTCTTGACCTTTTTTTGCAACATCTACTTGTTTATGATTTATTTCAATACTTGTAATTATTCCAATATCAATGAACTGTAATAAACATACTCTTTGTTAGCATTAAATTTGCAGAACAAGGGCATAAGCAAAATAAATATTCAAAATATAACTAGATTTTTAATAATAACTTCCCCATGTAAAATCTGAAGAAAAGTATGGGAGTCTTTCGTTAAACTATCTGTTAGGTGGTACTGTACATATGTGATAGAGCAGGGATGTCAAACTCAATTTGATTGAGGGCCACATCAGGGTTGTATTTAACCTCGGAGGGCCGGGAGAGGGGCTGAGCATAGCCACGGTGGGCGTGACACAGACCACACCTCCACACACATGGTTTTGTACACTTATAAAAATAGATAGCGTACATTTCTGTGATTTTGTTTTTTAAAACTTACTTGATCACCTTATGAGAGAGAGACTAGATCAAGAAAATGACTGCATAGGAAGACTAGAACTATAAATTATTGACTTAGGCTATAGTAGCAGAATCCTGCAAGCCTGAAATATTTTACCTTTCTTCCCTTTTATAACCTTCTGAGTCAAAGACTGCCTCCTGCAACACTCCGGAGGCCCCATTTTGCACCTGGAAGACCTCCTGCAGCACTCTGGCAGCCAAAACTGGTTGTGGAGGAGCTGCACGTGGCCTCCCCTCCCTTATTTTTGCTAGCAGAGGTACCACAGGCCAGTCCTTTGCTATTTCCAGGCCAGCCCATGGGCCCTTGAGTTTGACATCCCTGTGATAGAGTTTAGGACTGAAGGCCAATTATCTCTAAACACCTGAGAAAACCTTGGGAAAGCAGGTTTGTACACTGTTACTTATTTCAAAAGATGTTTTGTCAAATTTAACATTTGAAACTAGAAAAATGGATCCATAGGTAAAATCAATATACCACAGAAGTCATGATAAAGGACATTTCATCAAAGAATCCAAGTTTCTAATCAATGTAACTTAACTGCAACATAGATGGTTGATTCATATATCTATAAACCCCTATTATCAAAATATATTACAATGAACTATTTTAAAAAATTATTATCCAAATAGCCCTTGAGATAGAATATCTTTAAAGATATAAATTACTCACATTTTTACTAGGTACACAGATTGGAGTTCCTTGTTTTACCTGACCAGCGTCCACAAGGACTCCCATCACTATGGGATCACGAGAATTAAAAATAAATTGAGGAAGTATTTTCATCTTACAAGGGAATACTGCTATATGCCTGGTGGGAAAGGGTGGAGAAAGATGGCAAAGAACTGTTTAAATGTGGTCTGAAAATAAAGCTACATGTACAAAAATCTATTTTTATTCTCAAGTACTACTACTGATAAATCTAGAAGGGCACAGAAAGTTCTGCCATAGCACTCATCCTTTAGAAACATGGGTGTCAAACTCGATTGCGTCACGTGACATATTGAAATGTATCAGGACTTTGCGGAGCCGGGGTGGCTGTGGCCTGCACCTGACCCATCCAGCCCATGGATTGCCAGTTTTACAGGCCTGCTTTAGCAGTTTTACAAGCCTGTTGTTCGAACAGAGACTATTTCTGACCATGCTGAATTTTTGTAAAACTCTTGAAATAGCCGTTTGGGGTCCAGGGTCCCAAGTATGAGAGAGAGTCTGTCTCTTGGTTTTATTGATGAGTGTTTTTCAGATGCTTGCCTGTTATGTGTTTCTTTTTTGTATATTATATGTATTTTAACAACTGTTTCATTCAACAACCAAGATGCTGGTCCAAACTGCAGTAGTTAAGTGAGGATGTCCTGTATTTTTTTACACTAACATTTTTCAAATGAGAATGAAACACTAAACTGATATTACAGAATACTGGTCTTTAAAAAATAATTTTATAATTCACACACATGTATACATAATATTTGTATCTATATCTCAGTATGAGAATTCTACTTACTTGAATTCTTCTTGTTTCTGTTTTTTGTAGTCTTGCCTATATTTTGTGAAGGCATCAAATAAATGATATATAATTTCTGCACTAAAGATTCTAACCCCTAAACTATCAGCCATTTCCTGGGCATCTCGTTCAATCCTCACATCAAATGCCAAGATCACTGCGTACCTTGAAAATAACAATGATAATATTAGGGAGCTGCACATGAAGCCTCTTTAGAAATGCTACATCATTTTGAAGGAAAATACTTACTGTGGATCATGCTCCAGCATGACTGATGCCTTCATAACATCCTTTTTGTGCACAGGTCCTATATTAATTCCAGCATACTATCAAGAGACAAGAAAAAAAACAGCTTGGCATTGATATAAATTCTGCAAATATTACCCAACAAAATCATGACCAAGAAAATAGAAGCTTGGGTACTTACTGGCACTTCTGAAGTTTTCAAAAATTCAAGTAATGCTTCTAAAGATCCCAGGGTAGATGCCTGGACATAAACCCCTTTTTCTTCTAACTTTATGGCATTCAGTGTCTGCTTCAGTTCATGTATCAATTCATCCTTAAAACAAAAAAGGAAGGATTTTAGAAAACTTGCTTTTGCGTGTCCAACACTGGATGTGGCATTATACACAATACACTTATGAACAATGCACGTATCAAGAGATACAGCTTTGTATTTAGGAACATGCCACTGGAAGCTCAAACTATGGTTTAGATTGACATAGCAGAGAACTCCACTACCCAAAGTAGAGACACAAGGTTAATTCAAAACACAAGGTTAATTCACAAATACTTAAATTATTATTAGATTTTATCCCATCTTTTTAAAAAATAATAATAAATTCAAGTAAATCTCTTCTTTCTTCAGAGCACAATGAAAAGTTCAGTTCTACGATAATCAGTTTTTTCCCCTTCTTTAATTCCCCATTAAATGTTCCAAACTCTAAAATGACAGCAATTATTTTAATTCAATCCTAATTCTACAGAATTGTCCTTTGTTTTTAACTAACATGTAACTTGAAACTTAGTAGCTTATCCAGATGGCACATATCTATAAGGCCTTACTTCAATTTACTTCCCAATAATTTGATAACTATATGAGAACAATAATAATTGCTTCTAATTACATCTCACATCTAAAAATTTAAAAGTCAACAGTTGAGACTGCTTAAATTTCTTAAAAATCTGAAAAGTTCCTCATCACTGGAATTTCAAACAACTTGTTCCTGATTGTTCTACTTCAGCACAATTGAGGCATTCATAGTGGGATTTTCTGGCTGCTGAAAGTCCATTGAGATTCTGATGGAGATCATCTGTGCCTTACTTTAAGAACTGGAATTTCATCTTCTTTATAGGCTACAAGCAGGGGCAACCCAGCCAATGTTTTCTCCAGGTCTTTGCCAAGAATCTTTACTCCTTGTGCAGCAATAATTTCTTTGTGTTTTTCATATTGATTCTACACAAACAGAAAGATGAATAGTTATTTTTCTGGTTTTCCAATTTATCATCTTTGTTTTAATTATATTAAGAACTGTTAAGAATCATCAAGAACTCCAATCATTTAACTCTATTCGGTCATTTGACAAGATGACAGATACACTATATTTATTTAATGGGTATCCTACAATTAATGAAATTGGAAGGAATTAATATGACAGAGGTGCTCCATGGTATTATCAGAAATGACAATTTTCATAAGAAGGCACTTCCCGAACAAAAATAACAAATGTTCTGGTTTTTAGACATATTTTCACAAGAAGTGCCCTTATATCCAAATTCGAAGATAATACAACATAAAGGCTCTTAGATTAGATTCTACTGCACATCAGAAATATAATGCTGTTCTATCAGGACATAATAAAAGTATTAGTTCACCTATATAAAAAAGTTCCAAAATTGATCAAATATTATGACAATAAATATTGTTCAATTAAACATTAATTTTAGAACATCCCTGCCAGAAAATCTTCAAAGTATAGCAAAACAGAATAAGGAAAAAAATGAGAAATAAATGATATACAACAGCTTCAACATTTCATAATATCAGACAATATGACAAAAACTAGGTGGAATCTCCTTTCATAGATTTTATCCTTTAAGAATCTGAATCTGTTATTTTTTGCTAATAGAAATTCAACAACAAAGAGCATAGATAAAATTAAATACTTTCACCCAGTATGACTGGCCACAAAAACATTTCCCTAGTTCTGTCATCTTTCACAAATAAGATAAATTTATCTGGGGGAAAGGAAGGGTATATGACCTAGTAACATCGATGAGCAATTTATACACCATTAATTAATTTCAGGAACATTTCTTCTTATGCTGTTTCCTTACCTTCACTCGTAATTCTTTCATGGGAGGTGGGAGCAAAAGGCCTCTTATTTGTGTTACTATGGGACCTTCTACTCCAGGAACAATAATGGTATCACCTTCCTTCAGCCTTCCATTAATCAAAATGACATCTATTGTTGTACCCATTCCAGGAAGTGCTTTGACCTAAAAGACACAGGATTAAGCCTCAATCAAGTTTGTTGTATCAATCCAGTTATCTAAGCAGCATTTCAAAAGACTTGCTAGGTAAACATTACCTCCATAACCTGTGCTCTCAGCTCTTCACAGTGTGCCAGTCTCTTATTTAACATGGTTTGTGTCAATTCAACAAGAAGAGCAATTAAACTTCCCATACCATCTCCTGTATGAGCAGAGGTAGGAACCAGAGAAACAAATGTGCGGGGATCCTTATTTTCATAGTACAAGGCAGCATTCAAGCCCTAAAATAAGAAGCAGAACATTACTAAAGTGAAAGAATGGGGAGAGCAGGGGAAGGAGTGGCTTCATTCTGCCTAGTCAAAAAAGAAACTAAGGAAGATGGAAAAACGGAATGCATTATCCAATCCTCTCCCATTCAAGTCCACTCACCAGAATAACAGTCTTCTATTGCAATGGTAAAAATGTCTGATGACTGACTCATTCTGCAAAAGATCCCATAGTGGGGAAGACTATGGAGGACGAGATGATGTTGCTGATTATTTAAGCCTAAACCTTGTAAGACTTTCACAGCAAAAGTAGCACCTTGACTTTGGCTAAGACTATTACTGTTAATCAGTACAGATATTTCAACACAGAGGTAATGTGACACCTTTAAGAAGTGCTGCTTTTTAGAGTGGTTCATACTGTCATATTGTATTCCAGACCTGCTCTAATTTCTATCTCATCTTCAAGGGTTGTGCCGTGAGTAGTAGTTGTCCACGTTACCAAGGCATCTGACATCAATATTAATAAGAATACTGGAAAATTATAATCAGAGTACTGATTACTATAAGTATCAAATCTAGATAAGCTTCTTCCTAACAGCTTGATACAATTAAATAACAGACAAGATAGAACCTTAAATTTAAACCTGAAATACATGTAGACCTTATATAAACAATACTTCTCACAGTACAACATTTCCCTCTCTTATTCTGCTGAAAATTACTATAGTCAATAGTACAAAAGTACTGACAAATCCAGTATTACTTCACTACGTCTCTTTCCAGCGTCTCTTTCCAGCAGAGATCATTCATTGGACAAGTAAGGATGTCTCTCTACAGAATTTAGGTCTGAAAGCTGGACTGGAAAGGTTATTGATAATTGAGCCCTAGTGCCACTGCCTGCATTAAATTTGTTAAATCACGATAAGGTACCAATTTATAACTATAAATTGTCCTGTCTAAGCCTGACTTCTTAGATACAGGCAATCATTCCTAGGTATACCATATCTATTCTCACTTTCCTTCTTTCTATCAACCATTTGATTGTAATTTTGTTTGATCCTGGATGGTTAACGTGCTTGGGCTACTTTTACCTACAGGAACTACAGCGTGCAAAGCATACTCAAGAGGATTAACATTTTTTTAACGAAATTGATACTCACCTGCTGGGCAAATTCTACTATGATGGCCTTAGCGCGTTCCTCAAATTCATCCTTCGTGTTTTTCTTCTGTTTCTTCAAGGTGACAGCTACATCTGTATCCGGACTCTTTTTCCAATCATATAATCTATCAATCTAAAGAAGACAGAATTCACCACTATTTAATACTGCATTATTCAGGCAGATCTACATAGTAAATACTCTGTATGTATGGAAATAAGCAAGCAAATAAACTATATGGTAGAATGGAATGGAAAACAGAATAGAATAGAATCAAGTCGAACAGAGCAGAACAGAACAATAACTTTATTCTCACTCTGAATGTACACTAATCAGCATACATTAAAATGAAATTTCATTGCATACAGCTCTCAATGGGTCTCCACCTCCAATATATGCTACATAAAGATGACAAAATAAATAAAAAATTATGTACCATTTCTCTGAAAATACAACCTACTCCAAAAATAAGCCCTAGCCTGATTTTGGGGTGGGTGTAATATAATCCCTACCCCAAAAATAAGTTCTAGTGAAGGGGGGCGTGGCAAGCACAGGAGGCAGCCCTTCCCTTCCCCAATCACCTCATGGAGGGTTGGCCCCTTAATCACAGCCCACGGATCAGCTGAGCTAGCAAGGGCCGGGAACTGCCTCTCATTCTGTCTCTCTGTGGAGGCCTCCCAGTTCAATGCTCTGCCACAGCTTCAGAGCAAATCTCCACCTTCCCTGCACAGGATTGCAAGACTGAAGGCTTCGGAGGGAGTATTTTTGGGATGTGCATCTGTGCAAAGCTCCCCAAGGATAGAATGATTGGCAGGGAAATTGAGGGGGGGGGATTTTCCGGCTGATTGGAGCAAGGTGAAGCCTCCAGCCTTGCAATCCTACGCAGGGAAGGCGGACATATGCTCTAAAGCTGCAGCAGTGTGTTGCACCAGGAGACCTCCACAGGTACTGGTAACATTTCTAAAACATTAACACTGTACTCACAGGAAAATCCCCCCCTCATCACGGTTTGATTTGCTTTCTGCGAAGTTTTGTGCTGAGAAAGGTCCATGCTTTCTCATTCCCTTCTCCTCCACCCCCCTCCTCTGGCTGTCCATCTCAGCTTTCACAGACAACTGTCCGCCAGGGTGGAGGCTTCCTCATGGGGTGCAATCAAACTTCCAACCCAGATCATCCCAGAGGTAAGTACAACTGTACGGTAATCATTAAGGCAATGTGATGATAGTTTTTTGGGGCATTGGTATGATGATTGCAATCTTAAAACATGATGGAACCACAGCCTGATGCAATAAGAAGTTGAAGATGTCTGTGAGAACAGTGGCCAGCTGGTCAGCACACTTCTTAAGTACCCATCCAAGGATATTATCAGGACCAACAGCTTTCCAAGTATTGACATTCCACAGGACCTTCCGAACAACAGTTCTATCAAACCTGAAGCACCTGCTCATCAGGGAGGGGAACAACGTTTCTTGCTGGAATGTTGTTTGTGGCCTCAAACCACCCAAAAAACATATTCAGCTTGTTTAGAGAATCTGTGTCACCAGAAGCTGCCTTATAATCAGTAATGACCCAAATAGCTTGCCAGATACATCTTGGGTCCATAGGATCTTGAAAGAAATTCTGTACTTTCTGACTATAGGCCCACTTTGCTGTATTTATAGCACATCTCAAATCAGCTCTTGCTATTGTAAGTGCTGCCATATCACCTGATTTGAAAACTCAAAACTGTTTCTCGCATCCAACATTGCAAGGACCTTCTGTGATATCCAAGGTTTCTCATATGCTCTCATGACGATAGTCCTAAGAACACTGACATCCTCCACAACTTTTGAATATAAGTAATTAACAGGTTCATACTCTGGATCGTCATTTAAACATGTTCTCTTACATTGCATATTCCCCTATTCTTTCACTGAAATAAGTTGATTTTTCCAAACAACTGATTGCTAAATTTTAGCAAAAATCCTTCTTGCAGGAGAAATTTGAAGACTGTTTCTACACCAGAGCTTCAAATACAACTATTGGCCCTTTATGCAAATGGTCCTTAAAAACCAATCATGCTCCTTAAGAACCAATCATTTGCCATTCTTCTCATTCTCAAAACAAAGAGGTGTTCAAGGACACAGAGGTCCTGAAATGATACGGGTATAAAGAATAGAATAGAATGGAATGGAATGGAATGGAATGGAATGGAATGGAACGGAACAGAACAGACATTGGAGGTCTTCTAGTCCAACTCCCTGCCTAGGCAGGAAACCCTATACCATTTCAGGCAAAGGGAGTGAACCATTCCTTTGCAAAAAGCATACTTAAGCTGATATTCATTTTAGTACAATCCAGCATTAATCTTTCATATACAGAAGACTACAGCATAAATTCAGTTCCGTCCACTCTTCCAAAAGGGACAATATATTTATAGCTATGTTCACCTAATTTATTAAATGCTAATAAATTATTTTATTTTCAGATAAATGTAAGTACAGTAAACCCTTGATTTGATTAAGCTTCTATGCATGAGGAAAGCGTACAACCTGGATTGTCCACCTCCTAGTCTAATACTTCAACCACTGCAACTATTTTGGTATGTAAATCTTTGATTATGGATGTGTGAAACACACCAAAAGAGATAATTGCTAACATATGCTGCTTATAGATTTCTCAAGAAAATCCAGCTGTGCTCGGGTAGGAAAAAGGCATTGAGCTACACAGGCATTTAAATACAAAAGGGCTTTTCTTAAGAAAAAAATCCGTAAGAAAACAGCTGGTTTCTTACACCGTGCTAAATTTGCTTTAACAGTGATTAAAAGGTCACAATTAAGTGAGTTCACACATCCATAATCAATGCTTTTCATACCAAAATAGCTTAGCTCGTGCAACATACAAAGCCAAAATAGAATACATCATAGAATACAAACCCATTCAATGAAAAGAGATCTTACCTTGTTAAGTGCAACTATAAAGGGACATTTTTTGGATTTCAGCAGGTTTATAGATTCAATTGTCTGAGGTTCCAAACCATGCATGATGTCTACTACAAGAATTGCAATATCACATAGTGAGCTTCCACGATTTCTAAGATTGCTGCAAATTAAAAGGATATTGTCAACAACAGAAAAAAAGCATGATCTGTAGTTTACCAAATTTATAGTTTACCAAAGAATAATGTGTATTCTTAATACAAATCATGTTAAGTAGAAAGATTATAATATTGATCAGTCCACATATAATACAGGTACAAGACAGCATACCACTTAAAATATATAAATAATTTCTGTCTCTGCAACTGTTTGTAACATTATATGTTACAAAATGTAACCCCAAAATGATATAATCTTACCTAAAAGACTCGTGTCCTGGAGTATCAATGATAAGCATTCCTGGAATCTTGACTGTTTCTCTGTCAAACTATTATTGCAAAATATTAATAACTTGATATTTAGGCAAATCAAATTTTTATAACAGCTTCATGCTTGATGACAATTATTACAAACCTCAATCCTGCTTGAAGGTACATTAATATTTTAACTATTAATATACAAGTTAACAATCAATTGAATAACTTTCAATTATTAGATGTAAATCTTTTTAAGATCATAGGTTAAAATGCTTTTATTGTGAGCTCCATCTCTGTTGGCATTTGCAAAACTACAAATGAACGTAGACATAAAAACCTCCATAAGGTTCTATGTATTCAATTCTATGTATTCATAAGGTTCTATGTATATTCAATTCTATGTATTCATGCAAATGCAGAATATTTCAGGTCAACCAAAATAGTCCTCTGAACATGGAACAAATAAACAGAAACTTAAAATTATCTACTGTCAATACTGATAATGATCATAGGCCAAATTCATACTATTATGTGAAAGTGCTGAAAGGCTCCTACTTACAGTTTTCACCATCTTTGCTTGTTCGTTAATGGCTTCAAGAGGAACATTAGTTGCCCCAATCTGCTGAGTGATGCCACCTGCCTCACTGTCTTGCACATGAGTATGACGAAGCTATATGACATATACCAGATTTATTATGATATAGTATAAAACAGTTCCCAACTACAAGTGTTCTGTTTAAGTAAAAGCCAACAGTTTGTTTGCTAGCTAGTGCTATACCTGTGCTTACCTTATCTAGGATTTTTGTTTTTCCTGTGTCCACATGCCCCAGCACACAGATAACAGGCGCTCGTAGTTTCTCAGTATTTGCATTTCTATTATTTTCAATTCGACGTTTCTAAAATTAAAAAAATGAGAGTAAGTTTTACTCCCCCATTAAACAAAGTGAAATGCAAATAAATCAGATTTGAGGATTCAAATATTTTCAAGATCAATGCCATATCCCCAGTGTTTATTAGCTTTCTTTTTAAAATAAACCTGAAGTTATAGACTAGTTGATATCATAAGCATATATTTATATTTAGTTACATGCCATAATTCTGTATCAAAAGAGAATAATTCTGCCTAAAATTCAGAGCTCTCTCCAGTCCATGGGGAAAAGGCAAAAAAACTGTTTGTGAAAATGTTTAACTAAATACCTCAATTCGACGTTTAGCTTTGTCATATGAACGTTCTTCTTTAGTGCGATCATCATCCGAATCAGATTCTGAATCTGAACTTATTTCTTTGTTTAGCTTTTTTTCTACAGAGTGTTTTGCAGCAGCTTGTGGGTCTGATTCCTTTTCATCTGAGGTTTTCTCTTCTTCACTTCCTTCACTTTCTCCTTCTTCATACTCTTCACTTTCTTCCATATCCTCATCTTCATCTTCATCCTCATCTTCATCATCTTCGTTTTGTTCTTTGACTTCAATATGGACAGTTTTTCTCTCTGATGAAGAAATACAAAAGTTACTTAACATGATTCTAATTTGACTCACCCAACTATGCTTTGCCCAGGTATTTATAGGTAATACTGCATATCGCTGAGAATTCTTTAGAGGTTTACAACATATAAAATATATAATAGATATGCTGCAGACTCATTCCCATGACCAGCCACAAATGCAAAGGGGCAACAGTGCATCAAAAAGTCAAGTGATAGCTTGTTCTCTTATTGGTTGTTCCCACTACAGAAGATCTTGTTGAGAACAGAAATGTGGCCCTTCTCACAATGTTATCACTAGTCCTTCTCACCCAGTTAGACAGCTAGACAATTTTTAAAAATTATTGAACAGCTAAATAAGTGTTTGGATGCGGTACAGATCTGGATGAACGGAAACATGCGTCTCAACCCGGCCAAGACTGAGTGGCTGTGCATACCGGCATCGCGGCCCAATCAGGATTATCCATCTTTAACCATAGGGGGAGTGGTGTTGCCCCCTGTGGATAGGGCGTGGAATCTGGGGATCCTCCTGGATGTACGGCTTCGATTGGAGGAGCAGGTGGGGGCCGTCGCCAGGGGGGCTTTTGCCCAGCTCCGCCTTGTTCGTCAACTACGCCCTTTTCTGGACCGCGATGCCCTGCGCACAGTTACTCATGCCCTTGTTATCTCCAGACTCGACTACTGCAACGCTCTCTATCTAGGACTACCCTTGCATACCATCCGGAGATTACAGCTGGTGCAGAATGCGGCGGCGCAGGTGGTGATAGGAATTTCCCGGTTCTCCCATGTTACCCCCCTCCTGCGCTGTCTACATTGGCTGCCGGTTGTGCTCCGGGTGAGATTCAAGGTGTTGACTTTAACATACAAAGTCCTTCATGACATGGCTCCGCAATATTTAAGGGAGCGACTCCTGCCGACATCGAGTACTAACCACCCTGTGCGATCACATAGGCAAGGACTCCTTGGGGTCCCGTCGGCTGGCCAATGCCGTTTGGCGGTCCCCCGACAATGAGCCTATTCTATCGCAGCCCCTGACCTCTGGAACCAACTCCCCCTGGGACTCCATCTGGCCCCTGACCTCCGCGCCTTCCGCCGTGAATTGAAGACCTGGTTATTTAACCAAGCCGGGCTGTGACCCTTTTGGGGGGGGGGGGTTATCATGGTTTGATCATGTATTTATGTAATTATATTTCAATGGGGCTTGTTAGTTTAATTCTTTTTTAATTATTTATTTCTTGTTGTTTTAGTTGTGAGCCGCCCCGAGTCTTCGGAGATGGGGCGGCATACAAGTCTCATTAATAAATAAATAAATAAATAAATAAATAAATAAATAAATATTAACAGAAAAACAAGCCACACATAAACATAGTAAAGCGATCTGCATTGCAGTTTAAAATATATATTCAGTTTTAAATACCCTTTTAATCATTTTTACACTGCTTGCTTACTTTCTCTTACTAAACCCAAGGCTTTAATGAAAACAAAAGTCTCACATGCCATGTAATATTCTGTTCTTTTTTCAAAAATTTACCTTTTTCTCTTTCTTCATCACTGGCCATAGCTTCCCAGTCATCTAATCCTCCATCTTCAGGTTCTTCCTCTTTTTCTTCTGAAACTAAACAATAATAGATTTTCTAGTTACAAAGTTTGCTTCATAGCTTACTAGGCATTAAACTAATTTCTTACTGCCTGAAAATAAACATTTGAACATTTTTCACAAATATCATAAGAGTCATAGAGTCTCACACACAGATTAATTTAAGGAAATTAAATGAGGGTTCCTCAAGAGCTGATTATGATATAGATAATGAAATACTGAATGCCCAATTTAGAACTGACCTGGTTCAGTTTGAAGATTAATCTCCTCTTGTTCAGGTACAACTATTTCTGCAGCTTCTTCCACTGGGGATGCCAATTCTGTAACATCTAAAATGCAATTTAAAATTATTAGTTATGACTATTTTAAATTCATGTCACTGTTGAAGAACACAGCTCCTACAACCATACCTACATTACATTCTTCAAGTAGCTTGCAATATTTATGCTTCTAGGCTACCAAATAATCACAGCCTCTAAGGGAAGTCCATTTGACAGATGGTCCACTATTTACTGCAGACTTCCCTACACTGTAGGCACAGTAAATTATAATTCCTATGGTCTCTGCAGTAATGATATATCCACTTGATCAACTACTTCATGCATTAATGGCCAGTGCAGGATGCAACAATGAAAATAAATATAAAATACCTGTAGATTCATAAAACTTTTAATAACCCAAATAACATAGAAATTGCATCTTAATTATTATGAATATAAATCATTATATCAATTCAAGCTATAAATCAGAAACATTACTCTGCACAATATTGAGCAATCTTTTAAAAAAGGCATAGAACTCTTCATTGCTTTTTCTGCATGGCTAAATTACATTCATTATCCTGTGAAATTCCAATTTATTTTGATACAAGCACATAGTAAAGGAAGAATGTCTAACCTTAATGATCCTATCTTTTTCTTTTCAATTTATCTAATACATGGGTGTCAAACTTGCTGCGTCATGTTGCCATCACGTGACGTTTCACAATGTTTTTCCCATTCGCGGAGCTGGGGTAGGCGTGACCTACACATGATGCATCCGGCCTGCAGGCCGCCAGTTTGACACCCCTGATCTAATTTGATAGCAGAGAAGGAATGATCCATCACTTTATACAAACCTGTTTGGAACATCTAAGATCCTTGCAATAATATTTTAGAAGTCAGTCAAAAATGCATAGAATTATAGAACAATAGGAGTGGGATAGAAGACACCTTGGAGATTATCTAGTTCAGCCCCCACCTGGTGCAGGAATTCACAGCAGGGCATCTCCTGTGCTTAAAACACTTTAAATCACAAAAGAAATTCTCCCAATGGACCTCTCACTGGACAGCACAACCCACTGAAGACTATCCTGTGCTCCATACATCTATATAGAGCAAAGCAGATACTTTGAAGCACACAGTGATTGAAATGATTTAATCTTTTCTTGATTTTTAACCTGTTTCTGTGTTTACAGTTATCCATAAACAACATTATCACCTTCTCTGCTTTCTTGCTGCTGTTGCTTTTTTTTCTTTTTGTCTTCATATATGGGTCTTTTTTTTGGTACTGAATCTTTGGATGGCACCTCCACACCTGCACATTAAACGCAAAAAAATATTCATATAAACATTTGATGACAAGTGACTGAATTTGGAAATTAACAAGTTAGGATAAAATTTGAGGACAAATATCTTGACCCAAATACAGTGTGTCTAGATTGAAACTTAGGACTTTTAATATGGATCAGTTAATCTGCTAGTGATTTGATTTTACACTGGTAATCTATTATTGAATAATAAATATTATTAGTATTTACAGTTTACATTCAGTGAAAAAATATACAGAAAACTGTAGTTAATAACAATAATTTCTAATCTGTATGTTAAGTGAAGTAGTGCTGAAAAAAAGATGACCTGAATGGCAATGAAAAGCTGCACACAGAAGAGCACACCTTATTTGTACTTTGGCTTATTAAAATAAAATAGGATGGTTTAAACATGACAGCAGATAGCAGACACTCATTTACAATTGTACAACTTGATCTTAAGCAGATTTCGTCAGTAATTAATTTTCACTTAATCAATTGGAGACTATTCTGAAGTACAAGCATAAAATTGTAGTATTTTAAGTTAATACTTTACACAAATACAAATAAGAATTCCAAAACCACAGCATTTCTATTAAAATGTCCCTGTGCTATCCTAACAATCATACTCTAATCAAGTATGTATAATATTTTATCCTAAACAGGACAAAAATTAGAAAATTATCAAAAGAGCAATCCTTACCCTGTGCTTGCAGCAACTTAAGAGTGACCTCTGCCCTGGCTTTGGATTCCCTTTGAGATTTGGTTAGAAGCTTTCCTTCCTTCTTCAAACGTTCTTTTCTCTCCTTTTCTTTTTGTTTTTTCCTTTCCTTTTTTTCTTGCTCCAAGCGTTCCTACAAAAATCAGGTTTTAGCCACTTTATGACTTCCAGTGCACAGGGCTGGAACTTGGCATGCAAAAATGACAAGGTTGCAATACTGCACACATTCAGTTGGGAGTCTCATTTAGACTTCCCTCTAAATAAATGTATGTAGCATTGCATTACAAATACAATGTAGTTCAGTAACAAATAAAAGCAGGATGTTATATCCGCAGCTTAATAATTTTCAATACAGAAAAAAAAATGACACGGCAAGCGATTCTGAGTATCTTTGCCTTTCAAAGCTAAAAACATACACACTAGAGGCAAATTGTCTCCTCAATCTATAGGAAAAGTTGTAATACCTCTTCTTTGCGTTTGGCTTCCAGCTCTTCAAGTAGTCTGATACGCTCCTCCTCTTCTCTTTTTGCTCTTTCCTCCTCTTCTTTCAGTTTAGCCAAGGCTTCTTGCATTGCTTTAACTGTGGCCTTGCTGGGACCTTTTTTTTTCTCTTTTTCCTTTTCATCTTTCTCTCCTTTCTTTTTCTTTTTATCTTTATCCTTTTTCTTCTTCTCACCTTCATTATCATTGACTAAAAAGGAAAGTTAATTGTTGAAGCACAAGTATAAGAACATGTATAAGAACTTAAAAAGTAACGAAAGTTAGACATGCTTAAACTCTTGGTATTTTTTTCTCTCCCACATTTTACTCATGATAACTTTAAAAACTGTCAAGCATTAAAAGCCACTTGAGGGGAGCCACTTTTTTATGAAGAGTCCTTCTTAGATACCTTATTATATGCAAAGAAAAAGCATTTGCTTTAGGTAACTTTAAACAAACTATCAAATCAGCAACATTAATAACTAGGCAGCATTCAATTAATGTTAACCACAGAATAAACTTAAAGAAAAAAGGGCACTGATGATTCAAGAATGGGTCTATATTATCATCAGTTCCATTCATTAGGTTGTAAACTGAAACCTACAAAATTCTTAATAGTCAAAAATTAATTATAAATTCTCTTCTTCCTAAATATGTCTGTCACAAGCAAACCCAATTTCTGAATGTACATATAAAGTCAGAGGGTATCATTTGCTGATAGTCAAATGGGAAAAGATTTCAGGATAGATGCTATCAAGACTGATCTTTATAGATTAACATTTCTTGGTATATTACAAGATTAGAGAAAAACACTTTAATATTCTCACTCCTTATTTCTGTTGAGAAACCAAGTATAAAATTTAAAAAAAAAATCTATTTCTCACCTATTTGCCGAATGTTACTAACCTTCTGCTGCTTCTGGAGTCTCTCCCTTTTTCACAGTGGCAGATGTTGACAGCTGATCTGAGGCAGTTCCTTTGTCAGTCTTCTTCAGCTTTGCCTGTTCTTTATTAGCTTCCAAATCTTCCTTTTCCTTCTGTTTCCTTAGCTTGGCCTTCTCCTCTTCCCGTTTTTTCTTTTCTCGTTCTTTTTTTTCTGCCTTCTTCTGAGCCACAGTTTTTATTTTAAATGAAGAGTCATCCATGTCATCACCACTTTCAGTCTCAGCCACTAATTTTACCTTCTGATTTTTCTTCTGCCCCTTTTTTGCCTGTGAGCCTTCATCCAATTCATCTTCACTCTCAGCAGAGGACACAGGTTGTGCCAACTCTTTGCTCTTCTTCACAATGCCAGTTTCATCTTCTTCAGAAAATTCGTGTTTATTACCTGATTTCTGAACTTTTCCTTTCCTTTTTTCAGATCAAAATCATCGTCATCATCACTCTCGAGAGTAGTTCTTTCTTGGGTTTGAGGGACTTTTTAGATTTTTTTCCTTTGTCTTCCATTTCTTCACTGCCATCTTCCTCCTCTAAGCTAGCCTTTTTATTCTTGCCTTTCTTCTTTTTATCTTGTTTTGACAGGCCAAGTTCTTCATTTTCATTCTCTACCTGATAAAATATTTTAATATCACAAAGTGAAAATAATAATAGAAACCTGTACATATGGTTTGCGATCACTACATTCTCTGACTATTAAACATTAACAAACAAAACACCTCTCAGAAATATATCTCCCTCTATTTGGTTGGGAACGGTGGCAAAAGAAATCTGAACAAATGCTTCAGATGGTACATAAAATAAAATCTTGTTCAAAAAGTGTAGCAAAGTTATACAATAAATAGTGCTTTTTGCTGAAGATCTTGCATATGTAAGGTGTGGCAAAGGGACCTTCAAGCACAGCACTGCATATGTGAACTTTTTTCTCTCTGGACTGTATTCAACTGTTCCTGAAAGGATATTTCTTTGGAATATAATTTGTTAAGTCTTAAATTAGTAAGATTATTAGACTACTCTTCCTTTTCCTGGTACTGTTGTCTTGTACAATGTGATAAAAATTCAGTTTCAATAACACACCTGATTACTTTTTTTTTAATTACATTTATATGCCGCCCTTCTCCGAAGACTCAGGGCGGCTTACAATTTTTGGGATACAACCCAGTGTGCTCAGCAATAGCCTTCATTCCATTGTATATGCCTGCTTATTACTAAGTGGCATTTTTACAAAGTCAGCTAATTGCCCCCAACAATCTTGGGTCCTCAATTTACCTACCCCGAGAGGATGGAAGGCTGAGTCAACCTTGAGCCTGGTGGGATTCGAGCCTACAGTAATTGTAGGCAGCTGGAACTTAAATGCAGGCATTTAACAGCCTGAGCCACCAAGTTCATATTTGTGAGAAGGGACTGTAGTTGCAAAGAGAGAGAGGAAGGAGGGCTAAATTAAACCCATCAGCAGCAGAATCAGGGAGTGGGTTGGGTGGGGCAGGACAATCTTAGCAGTCCTCAAAGGGAATGATGGCAAGCAGTCACACACTTTGTAGAGCCAGACCCAAGATCACAACAACAGAACGTACAATTAATTAATTAGATATAAATCTAATTTTTAAAAATTGGTATAAGGAAAGTATCTGTAGGAAGGATATGGGGAGAGAACAGCAAAGCATGAGTTAAGTCCATAAGTTAAATAGGGGTGGAAAGAGGCAGGTAGAAGAGTTATAAAATTGGGTCTAAAGCCAGTTGCAGCAGCGTTGAAGGCCGGATGGCCTTTGGTCAGGATGGAACACAGCAGGTCAGGAAGACACTTGAGGTAGTTGCCCTGGGAGGGAAGCAGGAAACTACACAGATTGCATGGCTGGAAAGACACAGGGAAGAACGTGAACAGTGCTGACCTCTAGGCCAATAGCAGCAAGATTTGGAAATAGTCTCAGGAGTCTTTGGACAGGATGGTGGGCAGCTGGGCAGCAACACTCTGAGGCAAGTATTATAGAAGAGACCACTGACACCTCTTCCAAACAAAGCTGGACAGCTGTCAGAACTTGGACCAAACCAGCTGGATAAGCCAGCAGCTACACTGTTGTATCCCTCTTTCTCTGACTGCCAGATTTCTCTTGGTGATAATCTGGAAGATAACAGCTTACCTGGATAGGCTTTCAAATGTTGGCAGGAAATTGTTGCCTGATAAGGTGAATGGCAGCATAGAGCCTTGCTTTGCAATATTCTTTGGCATCTTCCTGTTTCACCATCTTCCCCCCTTCTCACAGGTGCCCTTGATTGCATTGAATTCTGCCACCACTGCTAGCCTTGGGAACAATTCTGCAGAGCAACCACTTGTCTCCTGTCAGTCCTACAACCGGCTCCAAGCCCCCTCAGAAAAGAGTTGCCCAGTCAACTTAGGGCACCTTTATCAACAGGAGCCTTCTTCCTGGTCCTTTTTTTTTTTGCTTGCTTGGCACATCTCCCTTGGCTCAAGCCTCTTAAGCCAATAACCTGTTCCTCAGGGCATTTCTTGGCTCCTTCCAGCAACGGTAGCCCATCTCTGGGGATCTTTCAGGAGAGTCAGCAGGACATGGATAAGATCTGGGTAGGGTTTTTTTCTCAGCCCTGCATTCCTGAGGCATGATTAAGTACAATTGCTAAGCATGAGCATAGACAAGAGCTACCACAAAAAATTGAACGGCAAGACAGGAAATGTGGCTGAGCTCCCTCCTTCAGGGTGCCATATTTGCACTAGCCAGGCAATGCATACCCAGAACTACTTCTCAACATCTAAAGCTCCATACAGGACTCCTCCACTCTCTGGCAACCTGGCATTGGTACCAAATTCTGACAGGGCTCCAATTTTGCAGGCATAAAGGGGATAAAGAATGTAATAAGGATGCCATTAAATGCTAAACAATTAATCGCCATACTCAATTATTCCCATAATCCTAAGAAAAGTTTCATTAGCACCTTCAAATGAATTCATCCAACTTCATCATCATTAATTCACTGGAAATCAAGGCAACACAAAGCTTCAGAGCTTTGTGGAAAGCAAAGTAAATGCAGATGATTCATTATAGTTCAAAGATCAATAGCCAAATACTTCCTTTCCTAATATAGTTAGATTAAAATATAACTTTGGTTACTGTATAATATCAAAATTTGCACCAATATTGGTTTTGACAAATAAAGGGAACTGAGATTTAGGTTGTACTCTGATACTTTGGTGTATCTGGTTATATGGACTGTAAGCAAACTTTCCCACTGGTGAATTTAAACATTTGTTTGGATACAAATGAAATAAATGGACATTCCTTCAGGATTAAAGCTAATGGGATTGAAATAAAATATAAATTAATCTCGCATTTATATTTAAAACATCTTATTCAGTCATACTGATTGCATCACTTCTATAGAGTGTTAACTTTCTCTGACACACATAACCCTTAAGATTTTCATTGTATGCACTGCACCACTTTTTGGGAAAACTGGGTTTAATTTCCTGTATTACCATATGATTTTCTTCTCTACTTAAAGTGGAGTAATTCAATGTAGAAATCCATTTTGTCTATATGGGATATGTCAGAGAAAGTTTAAAGTTGGATGCAATCACCAGACTTCTTGTGATTCAGTTTAGACATGGGAACATGAAGCTATTGACTTTTCCTACCACTGCCAAATTATAAGTCCATGTGATTGTCAGCAGTATTTTAGACTGAGCACTATTGGTTAAGGATGTATACATTCTACTTTGCTATATTTCTGATACGTGAAATTTATTTTTAAAAATTGATGTGGATTGTTTATGTGTGGGAAAGAATTATGCAATACCGAAGGGACAAATTACAAATAACATAGAACAATGGAATGTTGATATCCACCACTGGTGGTATTCGACCGGTTCTGCCCGGTTCTGGAGAGCCGGTAGGAGTGATGAGCAGTGGAGACAGAACCGATTCTCTCTGCAGCACTAATGGCTCTGCTGTTGGGCCCACCTGACCCACCGGGCTCCCATACTCACCTTTATCCGCTGAATTTGAAGCGCAGCTGCTTTGCGCAGCACAGAATAGTGCTGCGCAGCAGCTGCTGAAGCGACCGGGAGATCGTGCAGGCATGCAGGAGGCAAGGTAGAATGCCTCTGCGCCTGCACAAACGCCTCTGCGCCTGCGCAGTGTGTGTTTGGCATGTACGTGCACGCAAAGTGTGTGCACGTGCGCAAAGCGCGCCCACCAAATCACGCCCACCGAACTGGTGGCAACTATATTTCAATCCCACCACTGATATGCATGAACTGTCAACAGTTTTGTTTTTGTTTTTTTACAAAAAAGCCTTTTGAGCAATCTGGTCAAGTGCTTTAAATATATTTTGTTCACAACCTTCCACACCATTTTCCAGAGATTTCAGTGTTAAATTATTATAGTGTTTTCAGGTGAATTAAACTGACACAAAAGATATACAACATTTTAAAACTTTGAGCACCAGTTTTGCAGGATTTTTACCTTTGCTACAACTGGTTCTTTTTCAACTCTCCCACCTTGTGTTTCTAGAGACAGCTCTTCCAACTCTTTCAGGATATCATCTTCACTGCAATAAGAATCGTATTATTTAGATCCTGTTTATATACTAAGAAAACTAAGAAAACAGAAGTCAATCATTGGATGGGTCTGATAAGAGAATAAGAGTTGAGCAGGACCTTGGAGGTCCTCTGGTCCAACCCTCTACTCAAGCAGATGACCCTATACCATTTCAGACAAATGGTGTTTAAAGCAGTGCTGCTCAGCAGTCTAAATCATAACATTCCTTCCCCTTCACCTTTTTGAAACTTCTCAAAACATTTTAAGGGAAGGAGAGATGAAACTTCTCAACACATTTTTAGGGAAGGGTAAACTCTACAATATATACCCTACCATACTTTATTTTCAAAACTTAAATGTACTATATAGACATACAGCAAGTTAATGTTTCTATGAGATTGGCATTCTCATGTTCCTTCATCTGGAAGACCATTTAAGAAGAAAATCAGAGCAGTGCGCAAGTTCTGTTTCTCATATAATAGCTGCGCAGTGAAACTAAAGGGGAAATGATAGCCAACGAACGGCACAAAGATGAAGAGGGAAGACAAGGCACTTTGCCCTGGCTGAACAACTCAGTAAGATGCTACCAAAACATTTCTGCAAAGACGCTGCCATTGCTGAAACTGCCAATAAAACTACAGGGATGAAAGAGTAGATTTGGTTTCTATCATCCCTATCACAATTATCTTTCAGTCATCATTAAATGCACTTGTACAAGCCTTCTCCAAATATAGCTTTTTATCCCCCATCTTCAAAGCATGCTACAAGGATATTCACAAAGTCTGATTCCATGCATCTAATATAATTTGTATGATAACTCCTGCCTAGGCAGGGGATTGGACTAGAAGACCTCCAAGGTCCCTTCCAACTCTGTTATTCTGTATATTCTGTTTTATGAAGGACAAGTTTTGTACTTACTCATAATCCTGTTTTTTCTTTTCTTTTTTCTTCTTGCCTTTAGATTTTTGAGGCTCTTGTTCCTTGGCAGCACCTGCACCCTCTATTTCAGCAGCAAGGGCATCAAGATCAAGATCATCCTTGGCACTAGAACAGCCCCGCAAAAAAAAAATCAAAGACTAAAGAAATGTGAAATATATCTGATATAGAAGTTTAAATTTGTCCTTTCTAATACTAGCATTTTAAAGAAAACTTGTTCTTGAGTCTGAAAATCTCTTTTTTTAAATAATTATTTCAATATTGCAGTTCTATTCAAGAGGCCCAAATCTAGTACAATATGCTTCAGGATTGTAATTTCATCACCGTTTATATTTATACAAGCAAAGAAAAATTTAGCCAAGAAGTTTTCAGCTTAGTAAGATTGGATATTATATTATCCACTGCTTAAAATAAAGGTTCCTTTGAGGCTCCTGGCAATTTTGTGGATAATCTATATAGTTTTCTTGGCAGCAGTGCATTCTTTTTCCATAGTGATTTTTTTTGTTTTTTTCAGACCAAGGCCTTCTGGTAGCTTTTCTTTCAAGAACTAAACAACACCAAACTGCTTAGCTTCTCAAGATCAGCCAAAGTCACTTTATTATTATCTTTAGTTTTTGCAATGTATAAAATTCTACTCTTTTTCCAATAACCTATTTTTAAAAATTATCACAGAACGTATCTAGCAAGCATCTTCTGTAATAGGCATTTGCATTCAAAAAATATAGTCTACACCAGAATGTGTATCATTTAGCTTTCTCAGATAAATGTAACATAAAGATGTTAAAAACCTAAATGTTTCAAAATCAAAATTAGGAAATCAAAGTTAGGAAGAATCAGTTTGAAAAAACTTTAGCAATAAAATACATTTATTTTATACATCCAATAAAACAGGAGATAAAAGAGCAAGATATGTTTGTACCAATTTCATCATTATTAAAACCAGGCATCTTTCCCAACCTCATAAATTTAATTATAGTTACAATTTCCCTTGGACTGCAAGGCTATCAAACTGGTCAGTTCTAGAGGAGATCAACCCTGACTGTTCTGTAGAAGGCCAGATCCTGAAGATGAAACCCAAATACTTTGGCCACCTAATGAGAAGGAAGAACTCACTGAAGAAGAGCCTAATGCTGGGAAAGATTGAGGGCAAAAGAAGAAGGGGATGACAGAGAATGAGGTGGCTGGATGGAGTCACTGAAGCAGTCGGTATGAGCCTTAAATGGACTCCGGAGGATGGAAGAGGACAGGAAGGCCTGGAGGAACGCTGCCCATGGGGTCATGATGGGTCGGACACAACTTCGCAACTAACAACAACAATTTCTTGAAGCACACCGGAAAAGATTATTGTTCTGACCCCTAAATGTAGCAATCTTTCCATAAAATAAACTATATCATCTCCTACTGATGGAGTAGAACTACAAAATATAAAAGAAATGCAATAAATTGTTGACTAAATAATCTAGAATTGTATATACTTTCACATTTGTGTCTCAAATGGATGGTATATTTTATTGCTTATTTTGAGTCTAAGAGTTCTGTCCCTTTTTTAACATCTAATAAATATGCAATGTAATCTAATAAAAACCCTTTATAAGGATTAAGTTCATATTTGATTTATTAAATTCATATTTAGCAGGTATCAAAGATCTATATAAGGAAATATATAATCATTCCTTAACCTGCTCTAAGAAATGCTTTAGTTGTTGTTTGTTTTAAGATGTGAAATAAGACTCTGAAAAAATATTTCAACAGCTTCTCATTACCAAAGTCAATGTTGAAATAAAAATCACCCTTACCTTTTGCTTAATAAAATCTTTATTTTTCAGAATGTTAAATACCGGTATAAGCATTTAAAAGAAAATTGATATAAAAATATCACAGAAGCACCACCTGAATTTACTCTCACGTATAAAGAACTAGTTATAACAAAATAATATTGCTGAAACTTTCTTATATTACTAATCCCAATGATATTTGAGCCCAACATTTTTGTTACTGAGACAGATGTTAAGTGAATTGACTTTGCTTATCAGAAGATTGCAAAAGAAATCACATGATCATGGGAACTGCAATCATCAATATGAATCAATTGCGAAGCATCTGAATTTTGATCACATGACCAAGAGATTGCGACAACAGTCAAAAGTGTGAAGAATGATCATAAGACTTTTTCAATAACTTTGAATATTTTTGTAAGTCTAGTTGTATACCCTATTTTTATCTTGACATTTCTTTAGTAGAAATGTCATTTCTTTCTGTAGTTTAGAAAATCTGATTAAAATCACACTTCTTGCATTAAAAATTACTACATATATAAATCTCTTTCTCCCAATCTTTCGAGGAGAATATGTTATCTCCTAAGAAATATAAAACACTTTCAATATTTATATTTTTAACAGTTCATTGAGGATTTCAGTTCTTTGACATTGTATCTTACAAACGAGAGTATTATGCCATATGGATTTCATTAAAAACTCAAGCCAAGAAAAATATTTAAAAAGTGATAATATTTTTTAAAAAATCTATAAACTCCATTCTTAAATAAAGGCAGATTTAAATTAAAAAGGAGGGAAAAAGGGACAAGAGAAAGAGGGAATAAAAGGAAGACTGTATGTAAAAAGCTGCCATATTTTAATGTAGTTAAGGACATAAATATGAATATATAATTAAGAGTTAAAGATAATGCACAATAAAAAAAATTAACCACCTTTTAATAGGAATTTTGAGGTGAGATATGTTTTAGACTCCTCACAGTAATGAAATGATTTTCAGTGTCAATTGATCATTTTAGATTTCTTTTCTCAAGAACTATTTCAAGTTCAAGTTAGTATTTCTCTGTGCTGGTGAACCTCTTTGCTATCATCTGAGAAAGCCATAATGATTGTCTTTATGTTCTCAGTCTATTGCATATATGTGCATTCAAGTCAATGCTGACTCCTGGCAAGTGCCTGCACGAGTCCCTGTAGTTTTCTTGGCAAGATTTTGAAAGTGGTTTGCCATTACACCTGCTTCCTAGGCTGAAAGATGACTGGTCCAAAGTCACCCAGACTGACCGCAAGTGCCCACGGCAGAATTAGAACTCATAGTTCTCATAGTTCTCTTAAGCCTATGTGATGACAACATGACGCCACAGGTTTGACACCCCTGCTTTACATCCTCTCTGATCTGCAGGAGAATGGTATCACATCTTTCTCAAAAACTCTTGCTGAATTTTCTTTGATGTCATAAAGACAAGTAATAAACCAGTGTGCTCTTGTAATTGTATATTTCTGGTTCTGACAGTAACAATTAATGTAGCAATTAAATACATACCAAGATTTTTAAAAAATGTATGGGTGGCCATCTCTCTACTCCCTATTTTCTTCTTAGGATTAAAATGGCTGAGTCAAAGTATTACTTTACTCAACAGTTTTTGGAAACCACAGGGCTTTGTCCTATTATATGCTGTTGTTGCATTTTCCTGTGTATTACCGTCTTCTGTTTCAAGTGTGATGCTTGCATATGTAACCATGGTAGGCTTTTTACATCATGCATTTACATCATGTTCTACATATTTACAATAACCAACTGATTCTTACTGTGTTATCTTAGGGAGCTAGTAGGGTTCAATATTTCATTTCAAAGCTGGTAGAATTCATGGCTAGTAGTTCATTACCACTAATGATCAGGCAGAAATAGTCGGTGCTCTAAATGTTGGAGGCTCTAACAATTACAAGAAATTAGGCATGTAGGAAACTCTGATGAGAAATGCAGGAAGCCAGGGGTCAATAGTACAAGGTGAAGCAGAAAGCCTCTTCTTTCACAAGAGCCCCAAGAGCAAAACCCTTAGTTGTTCATATCACTGTACTCTTCTTTGAAACGAAGGCCATTTGGGCCAGAAAGGTCTCCCTAACATAGCCAACTTAAAGAAAATTCCCACAATTTCATCTAGAGTGAATTGTGATTATCTTCAACAAGTAGGGTTAACAAGAAATTGTTTGATCACGTTTAACTTGTTTATCAGTTAACTTTCCCACGTCAGGTTTGAACTAAAGGGCCAAGCGAATATCTGGAAGCGCAGGCCTTTAGTCCCCCCCCCCAAATTTGACACGGTCTTTAAATAAATTCCAGCTCTCCTAACCGGAAAAGCGACTGCACCCAGAAGTCGCACGGTGAAGTCGGGCAGAAAAGCGCACACACCTCAAATAATTGCGAAGGAAACATGACTAACAGCGCCTGTTTAATTGAACAGGCAAACAAGTACCGGCCGAGTCCTCAAAAGGAAGCAGTCCAGCCACGAAAGTCCCACAAAGGTCTTGATATACGAATTCGGACGGGCACCTTGTGTCTCCCCCCACCCCTTCTCAGTCTTTCACACGCGAGGACAGGAGACCCGCGAGGCTCTGGCCCGAACTGCCACGTCCCCCGAGTGAGAGAGGAGCTGCCTCACATTCCCTGACTGGGGAAGGGGCGTCCCTCCGCGCAGCCTGCCTCAGTGTATTGGAAGGAGAAGACACGCAGGGCCGGCAGCCCCCGACTACTCCCGCTCCCCGCCCACCCAGGCCACGTCCAGGGCTCTGGGTACCTGTCTTCGCTCTTGTTTTTCTGTTTTTTGCCCATGGTTGCAACCGCCTCTCGCTCGCTCTCCCTCCTTGCGCAGGGCCCAACCAGCCGCCTCCACACGCGAGACGGCACATATGGTGAGAGGCCAACGCGAACCCTCACTCAGCAGCGGCCGACGATGCGCGCAGGCGCCTCACCTCTGGCCCTCCGGCACGCGGCAGGCGGTCAATCAGCGCGCACGAAAAGCAGGTCGCCTCGCCAGGAGCTTCCGGCTGCGGCGACCGCCTCCTCTGGACGGAGGGTGAACAGCAGCCGAACGCGTAAGTTGGGCCCATATTGAAGATGAACGCAGGACTGGGGCGCGTCCGTCCCTTGAAGGACCGGGGGGACCGAGAGCGCTCGCCGCCTTACGCCTCAGCAGCGGAAAGGCCCCGTTAATGCGCCACCCTTCGCTGAGAGCCATCCCGAGGTGGGATCCGGGTGTTAATGAGATGTGGGGGGGCCCAAGCGTTGGGTCTTGCAAGGTCTTATGTGGCTTATTACAAGCTAACGGAGTTAGCACGACTTGGGACGGTATGTGCTGCAGGAAGCATTGCTTTTTGTTATGAATCCCCCTCGCTCAAGCGAGACTTTTAATCGTAAGCCATTAATTAACGTGAACGTAAAGCCGCGAAGCAGCCATCCCGCTCCCTTGTATTCAGAAAAGGCTAAGCGCACGACGCAAGCGCAGAAGGGCTCGCCGCCTCTGACAGGTGACTGCTGCGTCAACAATAAAACGTCTTCAGGACGCGTCGAAGAGGATAGAGGCGCATGCGCGGGACACCCGGGGGTGACCAGGTTTACTTGCTGAGGCAATTCGTTGGGCGTCGGGGGCTCCTTTGGGGGCTCCTTGGGGAGGCCGGTCGGGCGACAGAGGCTCAGGAAGAGATTTTTGTGGTTCGTCTACGCTGAGGAGCGTTCCTTTGTTGGCCTTTCTATTTCTAACTAGTAAGTATCGAGCCGAATCGTTACTGTTTGGTTGCCTGGGTCTCGAAACGATACAAATAAACGGTGTTTATGTCTTCGTGTTTCTTTTGGAAAGACTTGCTGCTGCTGCTGCTCTAAACGAGGAGTGGGTTGGATGCATCTCTGCTGGTTTTAGATTTAGGTGCTTTGGACGGATAAGTATATTTTCCTTACCCTCCCTAGCAGAAATTGCTTTTTCTACATCATGATATTTCAGATCTTAATTGAAATCGTATTTCCAGAATACGAAGCATGATGTCCTCAATACTTAACCTTTAAAGTAGAATATAATTAACCTTGGGTCTTGCTCCGTTGCTTGTTGAACTTAATGAAATATATATTTTACAGAATTTAATTGAGGTTCACAAAACAGCCATCCCAACTATTTTGGGGACATCCGTATACGAATGTCATTCAAAATTCTTATGTTGTTAAATTGTAGATGGGACACAGTCCAAAGCAAAATAGGTGAATGTAGTAAAGTTTTCCCCTTTAATTTTTCATAATTAAAAGTGGTTTATGAAAATTATAGTTAAAAAGTATCAATGCAACAGAGGTATTTGTGTTATGAAGAATAAGATGCCTTTTCTAAGATTGTGCCTACGAGAGATATTTGTAATTTAATGTTTGATTAAATATCTTATATTTCTGAAAAAAGGTTTACAATATTATCCTGCTTTGCTGAATTTCTTTTCTAGAGTAAGAAACATACATTTAGGAATTGCTATTTTCTTGTATACATGAAATTTATTCTGAATTCAATTATGAATATTTTGGATGCAATAAGTGAAACATTTTTGTGTGCATATTTTGATTTAGCTTTTGCCTAATTTAGCAACAATAATACTGTATATTATATTGGTATCACAATTCATTATTATGAGATATAACTGAAAAGCCATCATTTTGCCATTCTTATCAACATATTCCCTTCAGGATCTTTATATATTTGGTAACTTACCTCCAGATAGATTCTTTTACTGTGGTCTTATGTCAATGCTACATTTTCATTTCTTTCTGATACTAGTTTTATTTCTGATACTAGTTTCTTGTTTGTATGCCACATGATTCTTTTTATTTTCAAGAGAGCATTTGGTATTATTTTAGATTTTTTTTTCATTTACTAAACAAATGTTCTAGTTAACACTTTCATTAGATAATCCAATGCTATTCCAGATAGTATCCTTGCCTCTCCCCCAAAATCTTGCTCTTCCTGATCAGTGATCTGATAATGGGAAAATACTGGTTTCTTTCCTCCCAGCCCAAGATTACTCTTCTTTTTTCTTTGTGGAGAGAGAAACATGCCTTTTATTCATGCTTAGAGAGAATAAGAATGGTCATAATTTCCTGCTCAATGTATTTTGGGAATTATATATTCAGAATGAATTCATTCTGAACCCAATTCTGTAATTAGAGTACGGTATTAATGATTGATAATTTGTCAAAGCAGATTCTTAAATTATTCAAAGACTGATTTGATCCAGATGCACTTGAAATTTTGTACTGTATGTTTTGTTTTTTAAATTTATTTATATGTCGAGACTCTGCTTACAATCTTTGGAGCACAACCTAATGCACTCAGCAATAGCCTTCATTCCATTGTATGTATGTAGGATTATGCGGCGACTGAGTTCCACCACATGTTTGTTGGACCCGTGGTCCCTCCTGTATAAATGCCTTGCAGTTGTCAACGCTTCATTGAGGGAGGGTGTTCTTCCTCCTTTGAAGGAGGCTGGTGACCCTCCTGAAGAAGCCTGCCTTGGACCCGACAGTTAGACAACTTTCGTCCAGTCTCCAACCTTTTGGCGAAGGTTGTTGAGAGTGGTGGCTCAGCAGGTTCCGCTTTCCTGGATGAAGCGGACTACCTGGATCCGCATCACCGGCTTCCACCCAGCACGGAGACATTGGGCTGATGGATGATCTTTGGAGGGCCCGGGTTTTCCTCTGTCCTGGTCCTATTGACCTCTCGGCGCTTTTCGACCATTATCGACCATGGTATCCTTTGCGCCGGGCTGGGGTGGGGCACTGTTCTTCAGTGGTTCTCCTACCTCTCAGGGCGATCGCATCGGTGTTAGTGGGAGGTTCGGGTCGACCCAGGGCTCTCTTGTGGGGTCCCGCAGGGTCGGTCCTTCTCTCTCTTATTTAATATCTACATGAAACCGCTGGGTGAGATCATCCGTGGCTTTGGGGTGAAATTCCATCAGTACGCTGATGACACTCAGCTGTACTTTTCCACCCTGGCCAGATCAGCATGCCCTCCCTGATGTCCCGGTGCTGGACCTGGATGAGTAGGAACATGCTCCGACTCAACCCGCCAAGACTGAGTGGCTTTGCGTGTCGGCGTCTCGCCAGCCAGGATTGTTTATCTTGGCCATAGGGGGAGGTTACCCCTGTGGATAGGGCACGGAATCTGGGGGTCCTACGGCCCGTTGGAGGAGCAGGTGGGGCCGCCGCCAGGGGCCTTTGCCCGTTCGACAACTTTGCCCTTTTCTGGATCGAGACGCCTACGCGACGGTTACTCATGCCCTTGTCACCTCGACTCGACTACTGCAACGCTTTCTATCTAGGACTGCCTTGCATACCATCCGAGATTGCAGTGCAGAATGCGCCGACGGGTGGTGATGGGAGTTACCCGTTCTCCCATGTTACCCTCCCCGTGGCCTGCATTGTCGATTATGCCCGGTGAGATTCAAGGTTTTAGTTTTAACATTCAAAGTCCTACATGGCATGGGTCCCCAATATCTGAGGGAGCTTCTTCCAGTAGCTAGTTCGCCGCCTCTTAAGGGCTCATAGGCTCCTCGGGTTCCATCCGGTTCAATGCGGTTGGTACTTCCATGAGCTTCTGTTGCAGCCCCCACCTCTGGAATCAACTGCCTCTGGAGCCCGCCTGGCCCCTGATCTCCGCATTCCGCCATGAAATAAAAAACTTGGTTGTTTGACCAACTGGCTGTGACCCTCCTTTGGGGGAGGGATGGGTTTTAATATATTTTATTGTATTGTTATGTCTTATATTTGGGCTTGTTAGTTTAATGTCTTTTTAAATATTTATTGTTCTGTGTTTTTAGCTGTGAGCCTCGGAGATGGGGCTGCATACAAGTTCAAATATAAATAAATAAATAAATAAATATGCCTGCTTATTACTAAGCGGCATTTTTACAAAGTCAGCTTATTGCCCCCAACAATCTTGGGTCCTCAGTTTACCTCAGGATGGAAGGCTGAGTCAACCTTGAGCCTGGTGGGATTTGAGCCTGCACTAATTGCAGGCAGCTGGAACTAAGTGCTAGGCGTTTAATGGCCTGCACCACCAAGGCTCCACCAAGTAGATGTTTTCCTATCTACTTAAAGTTTCAAGGGTATGTTGCCCATTATAAAGTAGAAATGGACCTAGATTGTGCTCCATAACACTGCGAAGTACCAGATAATTCACTACAGAATTTCTCATCCCAAGTGTACCAAATTAGAATACTACTTTAGTAATCCTCACTTAAGAGAAGATATATTTAAAATGCTGACTAATAATAAAAATGGTTCAGATATCAATCTCTGTTCCTCTATGTATGACAACTCCCCCCACTCCATACAAGGCTTAAACCAAATAATCAGAATAAAATGTATGCTGTCAACAATCCTTCTGTCAGTGACCACTATTTAACTATAGCGAAAGAATCAACTGCAGTCATCTTTTCAATTAAATATTTTTATCGCTATTCTGAATCTGCTTTCAAATTCCATCATGTATACAGTTGTTATTGGAATAAATATATTTTCCATTCTGTCTGGTTCTAACTTAAAATCTACTTCATTTTTCAGGTTTAATGTGTCTGCTGCTAATTTGAAAAGAAAATGGATGCAGATACTTCTGTTGATTTATTTTCCAAAGCCCTGGAAGCTCCGATGCTTCAGACATCTAAGATTTTAGAAGAACAGCTTGATGCTGAAATACAAAAATTGGACCAGATGGATGAAGATGAACTGGAACTTCTCAAACGAAGAAGGCTTGAAGGCTTGAAGAAAGCTCAGCAACAAAAACAGGTAACTGACAAATATGAGAGTCCAAATCCCTTCTCCTGTACTGCATTTATAATCTTGGAGTATCTCTACAAACTAGACCACTCTTATTGCACTAATGCACATGTGTCAAACTCGATCGTGTCACCTGATGTATCACGATGTTTTTTTGCCTTTGCGGAGCTGGGGTGGGTGTGGCCTGCACATGATGCATCTGGCCCTCAGGCCGCTAATTTAACAGGCCCGCACTAATGCATAAAGAGATGAAGTTAACAAATATTAGCTTGTTTCCAGTCACAGAGATTTGAGATGAAGCAAAATTAAATAGTGAATTAGTAAATTCCATTAAAATCTGAGGGTTTTAGTCAACATAAGTTTATCATTACAGTCTTACAATCAATCTTTGCAAATTTAATCTAAAGTACTTTAACAGATTCAGTGAAACACACAAGTATGAATTGCCTCAGGATATAGTCCTATTCACATTGGGAGAAACCCCTGTTGGCTTAGTATGACTTAGACTACCTGATTCCCTATAGTCAGACATAGGACTACCCACTGGACAGGATTATGCGACAGCTGAGTTCCACCACATGTTTGTTGGACCCATGCCCTTCCTGGTTGGTTTACGCCTCCAGGGAGGTGACATGTGGCTGGCTCCGGGCAGTGGTCAATGCTTCCTTAGGGGAGGGTACCTTCCCTGCTGCCTTGAAGGAGGCGGTGGTGAGGCCCCTCCTGAAGAAGCCTGCCCTGGACCCAGCCGAATTGAACAACTTTCGTCCGGTCTCCAACCTTCGCTTTTTAGCGAAGGTTGTCGAGAGTGTGGTGGCTCAGCAGTTTCTGCTTTTCCTGGAGGAAACGGACTACCTGGATCCTTACCAATCGGGCTTCTGACCCAGGTATAGCATGGAGACAGCATTGCTCGCACTGATTGATGATCTCCTGAGGGCTCAGGACAGGGGATTTACCTCTGTCCTGGTCCTGTTAGATCTCTCAGCGGCTTTTGATACCATCGACCATGGTATCCTATTGTGGCATCTCGGCGGGCTGGGAGTGGGAGGCACTGTGTTGCAGTGGTTCGCCTCCTTCCTCTCGGGACGCTCGCAATCGGTGTCGGCAGGGGGGCAGAGGTCGACACCAAGGGCTGTCACTTGTGGGGTCCCCCAGGGGTCGGTCCTCTCACCCCTCCTGTTCAACATCTATATGAAACCACTGGGCGAGGTCATCCGTGGCTTCGGGGTGAAGTATCATCAGTACGTTGTTGATATGCAGTTATACATCTCCACCCCAGGCCACATCAGTGATGCCCTCTCCGTGATGTCCCGTTTGGATGCGGTACGGATCTGGATGGACAGAAACATGCTTCAGCTCAATCCGACTAAGACAGGGTGGTTGTGCATACAGACATCTCGGCCCAGTCAGGAGATTCCATCTTTGGTCATGGGGAGAGGTGTTGCCCCCCGTGGATAGGGCACGGAATCTGGGGGTCCTCCTGGACTCACGGCTCAGGTTAGAGGAGCAGGTGGGAGCCATGGCCAGGGGGGCTTTTGCCCAGGTCCAGCTGGTTCACCAGTTATGCCCATACCTGGACCGAGATGCCCTACGCACGGTCACTCAGGCACTTGTCACCTCCCGGCTCGACTACTGCAACACTATCTAGGACTGCCCTTGCATACCATCCAGAGGCTTCAGCTGGTGCAAAATGCGGCCGCGCGGGTTGTGATGGGAGCTGCCCTCTGAATGAGATTCAAGATTTTGGTATTGACATTCAAAGTCCTACGAGACATGGGTCCAGGCTATCTACGGGAACGCTACTGCGGCATCGAATACCAACCGCCCTGAGCTCACAGGCAGGGGCCTCGGCGTGCGTCTGCGACCCAGTGTCGTCTGGCGGTAACGCGGGGGAAGGCCTACTCTGTGCCGGCTCCTGCTCTGTGGAACCAACTACCTCTGGGGACTCCGCCTGGCCCCTGACCTCCGCACTTTCCGCCATGACTTGAAAACCTGGTTGTTTGAACAGGCTGCACTGTGCTGACTCCTCGGGGGAAGGGGTTCGTTTTTATACCTAATTATAAATGGGTTTTTAGTTTAATTTGGCTTGGTTAGTTTAATTCTATTTTAGATAATTAATTTATTGTGTCGGTTTTAATTGTGAGCCGCTCCGAGACCTTTTTGGAGAGGGGGCGGCATACAAGTCAAATAAATAAATAAATAAATACTATAACATTCCAGCTTCTTGAATTCTTTTGACATTGACTGACAGATTCTTCAAGTGTTGAACAATTCTTACTAAAGCCAAAATTGTCCTTTCATTATTTTTCATATAGTGGATGTAAAACAATATTGTGCCCAAATACATCAGTCCATACATATTTTAGGACTTCTGGAGTCATTACAATTATCAACATTAGTAAGTGTTGTGATACAGAAAACTGAGGAATATACACAAGAGTAATTAAAAATCTTTATGCAAGGCAGCATTGAGTGTTTTCTGCTAAAGAAAGTTTTTGGGAGCCAAATGGTTACCTTTGAGCTTGAGTAGTATGCGGGAGGCCACAGTTTTAAAAATAAAGATCTAGCAAAAAAGTGAATCTGATTTAATTTACGTTTGCAATGTAACTCAAATTTAAACTAAGTAATTGCAGGTCCTGTATTGCTAAAATAGCTTAAAGAATTCCAGTGTGGACGTGAAATTTGAAATACAGGTATTTTTGACTAATTAAATGACTATAAATACACAATTGTTACAACCCGGTGTAATTCCTGAACATAACTGGTGGACAGGTTAGAATAAATATATGCATAATTCCACTGGAAATCTACTTCATATTAGAGTATTAACCATTAAAATTTCATTTACTTTTGGAATGCAGACTTTCTGTTGTAGTCCTTTTATTTATGGAAATGATTTATAAGAAATGTTTTTATTTAAATATATGATTCATTTGGAACTAATGTTGACCAACTTCAAAGCATATAAGAAATGCTAAAATTACCACCAGTGTAATTTTGAGGTTAGGTTTTGGATTCATCAGATGAAGCTTAGACATAGTAGAACTTGTCCTCATGGAATAACGGTTGAATTATAATCTTATGGAATGAATTTGGAATGATAAAACTTTGTATTCTTATTAATAGGAATGGCTTTCAAAAGGACATGGAGAATACCGAGAAATCCCCAGTGAGCGAGATTTTTTTCAAGAAGTGAAAGGGAGCAAAAATGTGGTCTGTCATTTTTATAGAGATTCAACCTTCAGGTAATCCTCGCTAAAATTATTAGTTGAAGAGATCTCAGAAAATTTGGAAACTTTTCCTAGCACGGACTGAGTTAGTGTATTTTTTTTAGCAATGTAACCTCTTAAAATGAATCAATGTTCATATTATAACCCAGGCATGGGATGAACCATTATTCCTCAATAAAAACATAAATCACATAGGGTCTGCTGAACAGCAACTGTTATTATTGTTCTCATTCAATATGATTAACACTATAGTGGTTATTCAGAAATAAATATCACTGTTAATTTGAAATTCCTTTCTAGTTAATGCATTGAATTGCCATATTTTTAAATTTAGAAGCCCTTTACAAAACCAACTGGAAATTTCTGGTCATAATTGTAATTGCATTCATAATATGGTAATTTGTTTAGCCATTGTTTGTTGAATAGCTATAATATATTGGATCTCCATATCATGCCAAATAATATTCAAGGAAGTTGATAATGGTTTGCTGAAAATAGTAAACAGTTCAGTGACTCTTAAGGACAATTACAGCCTTGGTGCAGGCTGTTAAACGCCTAGCACTTAAGTTCCAGCTGCCTGCAATTACTGCAGGCTCGAATCCCACCAGGCTCAAGGTTGACTCAGCCTTCCATCCTCTTGGGGTAGGTAAATTGAGGACCCAAAATTGTTGGGGGCATTAAGCTGACTTTGTAAAAATGCCGCTTATGCATATACAATGGAATGAAGGCTATTGCTGAGCGCATTGGGTTGCGCTCAAAAAATTGTAAGCCACCCTGAGTCTCCGGAGAAGGGCGGCATTTAAATATGATTTTTTTAAAAAAATTATCTGACAGATTTATTGGAAAACCTGATGGCAATAATCTGAGGTATCTTTCAGATCCAAGTGTTGCATCACGCCCTGAGTCCCTCAGGAGATAGGGCGGCATATAAGCCTAATAATAAATAAAATAATAAAATTTTTCACAGTATCAGCTCCCAAAGTCAAAATGAAGGGGAATTGAAAAATAAATTTTGGGGTATGTGCTTGATAATTTATTTACACGCTGATTTTAATATTTAATTATATCTGTGTAAGATCTTAAATAGCAGAATACTGTGTCTAGAACAATAATGGACCTTGTTTCACTCTTTTTCAAATGGACAGGATGACAGGCTTTCAGGGATAGATAGATAGATTTCTTTACTGAAAAAGGGATTGGATTAGATTACTTACAAGTCCATTTTAACTTTGATTCCATGACTACATTACCATTGGCATAGCAAAACATGAAAGCACACTTCAGATAGCACTTGTCGTACTTTTAGATGTAGAAAGCATTTGAAGGGGCCTTCCTGAAGTGCCTCTCTTGAAAATGTTGAAATAACCATATTCACTTGGCTCATTTGAAGGGTTTTCCAGATATATATGCATTTATATGCATACATATGTAAAAAACATTTCAGCTGTTCCTGCTGGTGAAGCAACTATATATACAGAAAAATAAAAGCATAATTCAAATGCTTTGCACAGCTTTACTTGAATTAGAAAGCAAGAGATGACTTCATATTTCACTATTTAATGTATTAAATGC
This sequence comes from Naja naja, assembly GCA_009733165.1. Taxonomy (NCBI): domain Eukaryota; kingdom Metazoa; phylum Chordata; class Lepidosauria; order Squamata; family Elapidae; genus Naja; species Naja naja. Next base: position 17,476,382 of record CM019153.1, on the reverse strand, counting down.
TTTTATTTTTCCTCAGATGCTTGATATTAGATAAGCATTTAACAATACTTGCAAAAAAGCATATTGAGACTAAGTTTATCAAGTTAAATGCTGAAAAATCACCATTTCTTTGTGAGAGACTTCGCATCAAGATAATTCCCACATTAGCACTAGTAAAAGATGGAAAAACTCAAGATTATGTGGTTGGATTTACTGATCTTGGCAACACAGATGAATTCACCACAGAAACTTTAGAATGGAGATTAGGTTGCGCAGATATCATCAAGTACAGGTAAATAAAATGAATCTTACTGTTATATAATACACTTAATATAAAAATATCTTCCTGGCAAAGTAGTAAATGATATATTAAATCATTTTAGGCTTCCCTGATTTATGAATTTTACTAATGTATTACAAATATTTTTATACCTTTTATAAAATATATACCTTTTATATATGTTTTTATGTCTAGTTCATATGTCTATATCCAATACCAGATATGCCAGTTTACAGAGAGCCTGTACAATGGCCATTTAGATCCACATTCAGTAAAGACTTCAAGGGAAAAGACCCTGCATGCATAGATGTACTAGAACTAGATAGCTTCCATTAGAGGAGATAATCCCTAAGATACCCTGGAGCCAAGATACATGTCAAAACCGATGATTCCAACTGAACATGGCAGCCTTTTTGTAACCAATGCAGCAACTGGAAATTATGTGTAATATTTTCATAACAGCCGCTCACAGTCTGGCTGCAGCTTTCAAATGGTTTCCAAAGGCAGCCTATCACTTTCTGGACAAAGCATCCTAGTTCACGTACAATCACAACTGATGCACTAACCTTTAGGTAATTCCTGTTATTCCACTAGCAACTGCTAAAATAACCCAAAATTTCAAACCAACTCCTTTAAAGAAAGTCTTGTCCAGAAGTAATACTGGGAATTACTCAATTCTCAAATTGGAATTGTTCTGAACAAAAAGTAACTCCATCTTTCTTGGATTAAGTATGAACCTTTTCCAAATGCTTGACATTTCAGACACTAGCCTAGGATTTCCATTGCATCTCCAATTCAACCTGAGCTAGCAGTATATGTTTGAGTATTATCAACATATACTTCATGCATGACCAGCAGATGATTTCGGGGGCTTCCTGTAGATATTCAAAAGTAGCATGGATAAGTCAGTCAAATAAGTAAGCCCTAGTAATAAGCAGGCATATACAATGGAATGAAGGCTATTGCTAAGCACATTGGGTTGTGTCCCAAAAATTGTAAGCCACCCTGAGTCTTCGGAGAAGGGCGGCATATAAATGTAATTTTAAAAAAAGTTTGACCATCCCTTCCTACTAAAGTAGGAGTGGAACCACCATGAAATGGTTCCTTTAGCCCCCAGGCCTTGTAGGCAGTCCAGTAGGGTACCATGGGCAATGGTATAAAAAGCTGTATAAGTTTCAATAAGACAAAGAGGGGCTCACATATTCTGCTATCATTTTTTGCTCTCTTTCATTTTCTTGAAACAATCCCGAGTTTGAATGCCACCAGTCAAGTTCCTTTTTCAATTCCAGTGTTCTTCCCATTCAGGTTTATTTTTCTCTGTTCAGTATCCATTTCTTTTGCCTGCTGTCTCCACTTCCAACCATCAATCCAACCATATTCAAATTTTCCTCATCACTTTGATCGTCAAATCAGTCTCAGTTGTCAAACATCCTAAATACTACTCCAAATCTTCAACATCCTTCCCTAATCTACTAAAAGAGGACAGCAATAACAGTCCCCAAACAAAAATTAACTAGTTTCTGGGTGCCATTTTATAAGAAAAATAAGATGGTTTGCCACTGTGTGGACCAATTGATTGTGAACTAGATGGGGCAGGCATTCAATCCAGCAGGGCATGGCTTATGTTTTTATCACACCTGTTAATTGTTTAAAATGTTTACTATAATCCTAAGAGATTCATGAAGTAAAATAATGTATCCCTTTTTTAATGTAATGACGTGGGAGCAGGGAGGGTTGGCTTCATACAATTGTACTTTCAATTTGTGTTTTGCCAGATATGTCTAATGAACTGTTTTTTTCAGACAGCTATTACCTTAAGGATATTTATATTAGTCATTTCTTCTTTTTTAGTGGCAACCTAATGGAGCCACCTTTCCAAAGCCAAAAGAAGTTTGGAACCTCTTTCACAAAATTGGATAAGAAAACAATCAGAGGAAAGAAATATGATTCAGATTCTGATGAAGATTAGAATTCATGATACAAATATTTGTAAACCATTTTTCTTTTATGTTTGATACATTTTTAGGAATGTTTTATACAGCTGTTTGCTTTCAGAACATTTGCACATGACACTCATTTTCTAACAGTTTTATAGAGCTCATGAAGGAAATTTTAAATATTTCTTTCTCTTAGGAAATAATTTCTTAGTAAAGAAATTTGAACCCTTTTAAACTGTGTAATATGAGAGATGACTTTTAACATTTTCTTGATTTAACAATAGCTCTTAAATTGCATCTTAAGATTTATGCCATTTACCATTAAGTTATTAATGAAAGACTTCTCTCAAGAATTGTTATTTAAACTATTCTTGAAGTAGTGCATTAATAAAAGTCCTTCTAATAATACATGACTGTGACTTTGCATACTCTTAACTTCATTGCACTACATATTATAACATTCCTGTAGTTTTTCTTTAAGTTTATTCTGCCAGCTGTGTACACTGCATGTTGGAGCTGAATTAGCAATAAATACTACATGACAAATATACTGGACTAAAATTCTGAGGCTTGAAGGAAAGCTTTTTTTAAACAAACCACAGGAAAAATTGAGATGTTTAAACTGATATGAATACAGTTTAATACATTGTCTTGCATTGTTGTTTTTCACTAATATACATATTTCCTGGCCCAGCTTTTTGAAATATTAACAATCCCGTAGAACTTGACAGCCTGGTAGGTAAAAGAATATTTTCCTATATATCACATTTAAATGTTTTCCACCTACAAATTTTGTCTTAGGAGAAAAATTAAGTCTCACGGGAACTTAAAAGGCACAAATTAAAGTAAATATGGGAACTTTCCATTCTATTGGCAATCAATCAAATAACAATTGCTCCTGGGCACAAGATTACTGCAACTATCTTCCCCAAAAGGAAAGAAAATGGGATTTAAATTTCTTTATAGAATGTCTTCTATGAAAGATAAATACATTGTGTAAAGGGTAAATATACCTTCTACAAGTAAAATCATGCCACAGTTTTAGAATCACATGTAAGCTTCTGTTTGCTTTCTTCAAATGTTGGATAGAACTGATGGTCACACTACTTTCTCAAATGACAAAAAGAAAGTGTGAGAAGTTAATGAGGATAGCCACAAGACAGGGATACAAGGCAATGAGAGAGAAATAAATAAATGGTGGCTTTCAATTAGGAAGACATGTTTGAGTGTGGGTCACCTTGATAGGCATATTTTTAGTCAGGGCATCTGATTCTCATTTTATAAACAATTGTTTCCAGAATAGTTATAAAACTTAACTGCCTTAAAAGATTAATAATAGTAATCCTTAATAATAAATGGTTGTGTAATGTTCAATTACATTACATTAAACTAGTACTCTGAGTATTATAATCCTAAAGTGTTTTATGTCCTCCTAGAGATTACTTCATTTTTTCTCAATTTTTTAGTTATGGCTGAGGCATATTACAACAAAAGAATAAAAGAGGCATAGCTTGGAACATTAAGCTGGTAGGTTAAATTCAGGTAGTCCTCAACTTACAACAGTTCGTTTAGTGACTGTTCGAAGTTACAATAGCACTTATGACTATTTTTCACAATTATATTTCACAATTAGAGCCTTGGTGGCTCAGGCTGTTAATTGCCTGCACTTAAGTTCCAGCTGCCTACAACTGCTGTAGGCTCGAATCCCACCAGGCTCAAGGTTGACTCAGCCTTCCATCCTCTCGGGGTAGGTAAATTGAGGACCCAAGATTGTTGGCAATTAACTGACCTTGTAAAAATGCCGCTTAGTAATAAGCAGGCATATACAATGGAATGAAGGCTATTGCTGAGCACACTGGGTTGTATCCCAAAAACTGTAAGCCGCCCTGAGTCTCCGGAGAAGGGCGGCATATAAATGTAATTTTAAAAAAAAATTATGACTTGCAGCATCCCCATAGTCATAGTAAACTGAGGACCACCTGTAATCTATTGCTATTTGGAAAAGGAATGATCTAGTCCTGGCCAGTGACAGTGCTTTGAAGGTTCAAGCTAAATATGCTTGCTTCTCTGGAGATGTGGATTTTACAGTAGTCATTGTAACACAATCTAATAATTGACTGGTATCTTCCACATTTTGCTTTTTGCTAATCTTTTAAACTTGCAAGTATCTCATCTGTAAAAATGCCCCTTCTACAATATCTGTAGTCAAGAACTTTGCAGAGTTAATTTCTTCTATAATCTAAGTACCCTGTATACTACTTCTAATGCCATTGCATAGTTATTATTTATCATGGTTAAAAAGAAAGCTCCTGGATCTTAGGCAGCAGTGTTTCCCTGAATTTTTTTTTTTGATTATTGATTATCAAAACCAGTTCAAGAAAAATAAATCTCTTTCTTTGATATGATACTCTGGCTTTTCTGAGTGCACATAAAAGCCCACTCATCACCAAATTAAATGAATTTTCAAGGAGGTAGTTAGAAGGAGCTATCTTCAGAAATACTACAAACTTTTGTACAGAATTTCTGGGTCATATTGCAACCATTTTTTAATTAAAAATATTTTGCCTGTAATTCAAAATTTACAGTCATTAAGATGATGAATAAGCCTTTGATGATATCATACATTAAAACCATTTTTATTTCATAACCATATGTGGATATATTTACTGTCATCCTCCAACTTCTTTGTGTTTAATTGTTTGATATTTCATTGAAAGGGTTTTAAATAAAAATAAGACTTTTTATATAATTTCCACTTTAAAGTGCAGTTCTTTTTTCCTATAATTATATCAGCCAAGAAGAAGATCCACTTATTGGACAAACAACATAAAAGATATCTCAGCCCACAAAAGAGGGAGGGTATGGGAAACATTTCAGAAGGGACCCTTCTTACTTTTCCAGACAGCAAAAGGGAAGAAGGGGGAAAATACTTTTACAAGATTTTGTTAATGCTATTTCAAAAGGCTAACATAGCCCTTCTGATGCTGAGGAATGTCTGGTGTTCATTGCTGGCTGGTGATTTATAGTAAAAGAAACAAGCCAGATTTATCCACCAATTGCCGTCTTGCATTAAAGCTACCATGTTATCATGTTACACCATCATAACACTACTCCCTGGTCGAATAGAACAGTGCAAAGCATACCAGAAATTTCATCAGAACATCCCATTCAAAAAAACAAAAACCAAGAGCCATTTTGCTTCCAGTCCTATATAAAAGCTTTCCAGGAAAAGGAAGGGAAGTTAAACCAGGCCTGTTTATGTAGTTTCCTGCTAACAAACTGCTTAACAGACATAGCCGTCACATGAAACAACAGGGAATCTTACTTCAATATCTACTCAGGCAGAAGCTGTTACGGAGCTGGCCTCACGCAAGCTAGGGGTTACAAGAATGAAATCCTATACAGGTAGTCCTTGATCAAAGTTATAATGGATCTCCCCAAACTCCTTACAACTTTTGAAATTACAGCTGTTGCAGTCCCCCAAGTGAACAAAATTTGGGCACTTGGCAGTCTGCCGGATTGCATGGACACTGCAGTGGGCTCAAGGACTGGAAGGAAATATTTAATACAGCTGAAGAGCTCTAAGAAATGCTAAGGAAGAGTGAAAATTGTCAGCTCACCTCAAGATAATGTGGAAACACAAATTCTCTCATATTTCTTATACAAAAGCAAAAGCGGGGGAAAAAGCCAACTGAAGCCAAGAACTTGGCATTTTGACTTCTCTGGAACTGAAGACAACTCGCTGCAACCAATGCGCTGCAGCCAACTCACCACAGCCAACTTGCTGCAGGACAACTTGCCATGACCAACTTGTGTGGGACAATTTAACAATTCAATTTAATTATTTAAAATAAATAAAAAAATTAATTTTTGTTATTCACATTTCATTCTGCCCTCCTTTTACATCCTTTCTTTAATTATTCTATTCCACCAATTCTTTGATATTAGTGTACCTTTTGTCCCGTGGCAAATTGGCTGTGGTGAGTTGGCTACAACTAGCTGAGTAAAACCTGCAGCAACTCCTTTACCTTTTATAGTCATGCCTAGTGGCTGGAGTAATTTGCTGGCAAATTCTGACCTATTTCTTATGCATGCCCTTGTGGTCTTCATGATGTCTTTCAGTTCTTTAGTTTGTATCTTAAGTCCCCACTTTGGAATGATTACCAAAGTCCATGATATTCCATGGATGTCATACCAGAGACAATATGCTTCAGAACAGAATATATACTTTTTGATGAAAGGAAGGTGAGTAGTTGTTCTTAGTAAATATGTAGTGCAGATATATAGTGAATTTTGCTTTTATAAGCTGCAGCATGTTTTTGCGCCGTTAATGAAGGTTCTTAAGCAGCTGTTTTCATGTGCTGTGGTGCAGTTACTATATGCATGGTTCAAATTTGTTGTTCTCCCAAACCTCCAGTCACTGACTGACGTAACAGACTTCAAATTCCACATGTACTATGAATACTGCAAGGTGATCTATATTTGTTAATGCTCTGAGGAAGCCTTGCCGGAATAATGTCTGCAAAACATAAAGATATGTAAGTTTTTCTTTTGTTATAGATTCCACAGGAGAGCATTTGAGGTGCCTTTGAAATGGCCAAAGCATAGGGTTCATACATTAAAACACAGTTAAGTTGAAAATTCTGCCGCTGTGCTTTGGGAAGGTCAAATTCAGTTTAAAGTCTGGAAAAATCCTTAAAACAATCATTACATAATTGGCATAAGCCTGAGTTCCAGACAAACTTCCAGTGAATACTACCTATTTTCAGAGTAATTTTCCAAAGAATTAAATATTAATGAGTCCCATTAACAAAAAATCTGTGCAACTAAAAATATGTACAATGAACATGGATTGCTGTTATCCCAAGAAAACCAGTCAGATATGTGACAATCCCCTTTGATTTGGTACTTTCCTGAAATGTAATTACATAATTCCCCAAGGGTTGCAACCAACATCCTGTTTGGTCAGCTAACAGAAGTTAATTTTGAAAGTGAAACTACATGTCCTTCTTTTCTTTGCTCAACACAGTATTGAAAGTGACTGCAGATAACAGAGAAACATGGCAGGTATCTATTTTATTTATTATAAAATATGTAAAGGATGATAGGCAGTGGTCAGACTGAGGATTAGGAAAGAACTAGTCATTTGTGTGCTAATGTTGTGGTCTAATTTTACCAAAAGTATTTATAAAGTTGTGTACATTAACGGCTAATTTTGAGCCGAGCATTAACACTTTTGCTTCCTTCTTTTAAGGTCCTTTCCCCTTTCCCCAGTCCATTCTTCTTAATTTAGAGTGCAGTGTTATGGTTCCTAGCAACCATAGCCAACTGGGAGCAGTAGCATAAAGTAAATCTACCTTACTGGGTTGAAAAATGGTTCAATTTATGGAAAAGGGTTTTTTTAAAGCTTTCAGTACTCCGACATCCTTTTTTTTTTTACAAGTATTTTTATTATTTTTAAACAAACATACACAGACAAAACATCTTCTCCATCCTCATCTGTTAATTATTTTTATATACTCTCATATACAAAATATTCCATATTTTTAAATTAATTTATCTTACAGCAATTCATATTATCATCCCAGAACCATTCCGGGCAAACAAATACATACAAACAAATATAAAGAAAACAAAAACATAAAAATTCTTTTTTTGAGAACAGTATGCTTCCAGACCCTCCCTTCTCCATACAGATGTAATTTCAATTACTCACTCATTTTATATATTCTATTCCATTTGTCATAACAATTTTCACTATTTTCCATAACTTTCCCCCCTTTTCTCTAGCTTCTATAATCTTATTTCAATTATTTCATCATTCCATCATTTCATTAATTACATTTTTTTCCAATTTTCAATATCTTTCCAATCAATATTATTACACTTTTATCTGTCTTGTTTACAATTTTATACTATTTTATAAAACATATTTTACCCTGTAATTACTACTCTGGAGGATGACACCTCTATCTCTTCTAACCAATTATTATTTAACATTTAAATTTCACCTTTACCGTTATTACCTGTATTACCCTCTATTTTATAACATCTAACCATTATTAATCAGATTCTGCTTGGTACATTCCTTTACAAATATCCATTAAATTCTTAACGAGAGGAAAAAATGTGCATATATATAACAATTGTGACTAAGGTAATTATTTCTTTTCAAATTCAATCCAGCCATTAATGTTAGTATCCATCTTATTCGTTCATTTCTATTTAAAATAGAAATTTCCTTCAAGGTGTTAGTAACAACTTATAAAGCCCTAAATGGCTTGGGTCCAGGGTACTTGCGGGAACGCCTCCTGCCAGCATCACACTCCAATTGCCCCATGCGCTCCCACAGGAGGGGCCTCCTGGGAATACCATTGGTTAGGCATTGTCGGCTGGCGGTTCCCAGGCCAGGGCCTTTTCTGTGGGAGCGCCCGCCCTATGGAATCAGCTCCTTGTGGATCTTCGTTTGGCCCCTGATCTCCGCTCCTTTCGTCGAGACCTGAAGACTTGGCTGTTTCAGCAGGCCGGCCTGGATTGACCGGGGGTTGTTTTAATTGTATTGTTTTTATTGTAATTTTAATTGTTTTCTAATGTTTTTAGCAATTTTAGACTTGTTTCCTGTTTAATATTTTTTATTGTAAATATATCTCTTTTTTATATGTTTGCCGCCCTGAGTCCTTAGGGAGAAGGGCGGCATACAAGTCTAAATAAATAATAAATAATAATAATAATAAAATATTTCCATTTTATTACCATTTAACATCCATATCACTATATTTCAACAACAAAAAACAATATTAAAACTTTCCATACTTCTTTTAGTTTTCATATTTTCTTTTTAAGTTATTAAAGGCTTTATTCTCTTATCCTCTTTACCTCATTTACTTATTAAAAAAATACATATCACTTTAATCATCTAGAACATTTCTAACTTCTTTCTATTTCTAATATAACCATATTTATCTCACGTACCCTTGCAGAATCCTCTCTTTAAATTAAATTAAACATTATCTCGATGTCCAGTTAAATAAATAAACCCTTTAAATCCTGTATACTTTCCTTGCTGTTGCACATCTTGATTCAGTTTTTTGCAACTTGCTCTCTTTTTCAACTCCCCCCTTCTTCTCCCTTCCCTTTTTATTCCCTTTTCTATCCAATTCTCCCTTCTGCAGTCCTACTTTTTGACTCCTTATAATATTATAATTATTTTTCAGATTATACTTTTTTTTGGTTGTTGCCTCAAGTCTTAGATTTTTAACTCCCTTTCCTCTTTTCCCCTTTTCCTTCCCCTTTTTCTTAACCACACTTAAAGATATTTCATCATTAAAAATGGCTACTTCTTCTTTGTCCCACCCTTCTTGTTCAACCACTGCTTCCTGTAGTTTTCTGTATTGCAGGATCTCTATTTCTATCAATTGTGCCTCTTCTTTATAGTCTTTAAATAGCCTTTTTAATTCTTCAAAAGATGATGACATTTTGGAAAATATTTTTTCCTTTTAAAGCAACCCCCAATTGGCTTTAATCCACTTCACTAAGATCCTCTGTCCAAGATTCCAGGAATCTTCCAAAAATCTAAAGCTATTTCTTGCTTCTTTTTTCACTTTCACTTTTCCGGGGCTTTAATAGGCTTGCAACAAAGTTTCAGTTACAATGTATTCTTTTCAAATCTTGTTACAATTCCACTCTCAGTACTATTTAAATCCAGGTGGTATCCTCCATTTCCAAACTCCACCCTGCTTTCACTCTTCTTCTTCCTCTATTTTCTTTCTTTCTCTCTCTTTATAAGAAAGTTCTTTGAAGTTATTCAAAAATCTTTATCACTTGACACTTTATTTTCAGCTGAAAGCAGCCTATTAATGTCAAAGTGAATTAATGTCCATTTCTTGTATCAATCCTTTCTTAATATTCCAAACCATTTAAAACTGCCATTATTAGAGAAGAAAAAAAACATTTTTTTCTCTTTTTACTTTCTTTCATTTTAAAAGTCTTTTTAGAGATAGTATTGTTTTTAACTATTCAAATTCCAGATACCTTAAATAGATGTTTTCAGTAGCAAGCCCGGTCTGTCACACTTTCTCCTTCAAACTCCCTCCTGCACATTCTTATCCGTTTGAGTTCTTCTTTGAGGTGGTCATTTCTAACCACCGCTACAACCGCCTTTGGGAAAGGGAAAAAGACCAGCTGGGGAGAAGAGATGCGGCTCTCCTCGACCCTGCTGGCAGCTCCCCTGTCTTCACCACCTCTACTGGGTGGTTTTAACCCCAAAGCCAGCCGGCTCGGGGTCTCCAGTGGCAAGCATGGATCGAAACCGCGCACAGATGTGGTTTTCAGTCCGTTCACGAAGAGGCTCAAACCAGATGTCCCAGTACTCCAACATCCTTGATCTCCCTTGTCAAGAAGGTGAAATTGTGTCATACTGAATCCCTGATAGCTTCAATCTGCAGGATCCAACCTTATCTCCAGGTTTTCTGATAATTCCTCAAATTAATAGAAAAACTATACCGGCTATGGAGCTGGCCTAATTCATTTCCATTCCACTGAATTAATGGGCTAGAGAGTAGAACAAGAAGTAGAATGAAGATATGCCTATTTTAATTTTCTTTTCTAAACATTGTTAAGCAAAATTATTTACTGTATAATGTGGGCTATTTTGCTATTCACCTTAGTGATGGAGACATCTTTTCAGAAGCATTCTTCTAAATGACTGGTGTATGCTTAGAGTTGAAATCAGACAACGTGTGACACTTTGGCTCATTGTTTCAGTTATTTCTTTACTTATTTCTTTTCTTAATGTCTTCAACAATGGCAGAGCTTCTACATTACTTGAAAAGCTTTTAGAAATTCAGAGATATTCAGAGATGTTTCTGCCTTGAAAATAGTCCATGCTGAACTGTATAGTAAAACATCAACAATTGATCACATGAAATGTTTTATGACATTTTGTATTATATCATAAAATACTTTGATAACTTTTATGTCATGTTTTATAAAATTTGCCAAATATCAATTCCACGGAAGTCTTAGGCCATAGGTCCTGTAAGTTAGCCCATTTGAGGTACCTTGATTCAAAAAGTTTTGTTCTATCCTGCCCCATTTCATCCAGTTAAAGGTTACAGACACAATAGTTTTAATAGTATATAGATATACTTATTTAGATCAGGACATTATTATGATGATTATTGTCAGCTTCAGAATTCCTTTCCAATAGACTGCCTAATACATTTTGTGACTAGACAGTAATTTAATGCCTCTATAAACAGCTCATTCTTCTTATTACGGTAACATAATGGATGTGGATACCACTGGAGCTTCTCTTGAAACTGGAAAACAAGAAGGCTTGGAGTTTGGGGGTAAGATTAACCTACATTTGAATATACATATATTCAATGTGATATAAATGTTCTTTCTCTTTTCTGTTCAATGTGTAATTGTTCTTAAGTCTGTATATTCATGAACAGAATCTTGTTTTTTTCTTCTTTGGAAAAAATGTTTATTGCAACTATATAAATAGCTTAAACGCAGTGATTAGATTTGCTTTATAACAATATATATAATTGCACAATTATATACCTACAGCAATAGGACCATATTCTTAAACAAGTAGGGGTTTCTGTCTCCTCTTAGGAATGAAAATTGAGAGAACTTTTCTTTGGCATTTAATGTTACTTCTTCATTGTGGTCCATTCTGTAGTCCTTGCTATGGTTTCTGAAGATTACTTCTGCTTGCTTTTTTGTTTTTATTCTTTAAAACCTTTTCCCCACCCCTGCTTTTGCCATAAGAACCACTTACTTGTTGGCTGCTGTCCTTTCTGTAAACATATTATTTTGGTTCCTATGTCCTGCTTCTGTTTTCACCTACACAATAAATTTAATACACATTTGATGCTCTTCTTGTGTTTGTGTGCCTTCAAGTTTAACTCACAAATCTCTGCAATTTTCTTGGCAAGAATTTGGAATTGGTTTGCCATTGCCTTCTTTCTAAGTGACTTGCTCAGGGGCACCCATCTGGCTTGATGTCTAAGGCAGGACTAGAACACATGGTCTTTCCGGTTTCTAGCCTAACCATTACACTAAATTGGCCACGGTGTCCTTGATGCTCTCTAGGCTTGGTTGTTTCATTGCCCAACTAGGTAACATCATCAGTTGTAGGCTCTTTGATGCTCATCTAGGTGGCAGCATTTACTTTAATTTCAAAAATGAACAACTTCCAATGTAGTTAATTCAGATGCTAGAATGGAACATTGGATTATGAGAAACTGAAAAAAAATGAAGAAAGCAATGGCTATGTCCATGAAGTACTTTAGTTTTCCAGAAACAAGAATTGATAACAAAGTTACTGATAAACCTATCAATACTAGCCATCAGTGATACATTGACCATTATAATGGAGATGGGCTTCCTATTCCTATCAAATTCTTAAACATAAGAACAGCTGTTCTATTTAGTTTAATTTCAACTGTTATTTTTAATCAGAAGCACATTTCTCATGTTTGTTTTTTCTGCAAGGGGTTGAGGCTTCAAAAATAATTGCAAGGAAAGACCTAAACAATCTAGAGAAATATAAAATGAAGATTAAGCGTGTCAGCGAAAAAACAAATATTGATCCAGCTGTGATTGCTGCTATAATCTCTCGAGAATCACATGCTGGAACTATCCTAGAAGATGGCTGGGGTGACCATGGAAATGGATTTGGATTAATGCAGGTAAAGACTTTTGTTATAAATTAAGAAACACAATACTTAATGTTCAAATCTCTCCTGGAGTAATTATAAGGTGTGATTATAATTGCCCACAAGCAAAATACCTTATATAATGGAAAATTTTTCCATTTCTCCCTAAATATACTCTCTGCTCCCCTTATTATAGTATCTTGCTCATGTTCTGATTATACATCTCTTTGGTAACTGATCTGTATTTTTTAATCATTAGCTTGCAACGCAACTGAACTATCCCAGTATAACATAATCATAGCAATAATTATTACAGAATAATTGAAAGCATTTCATCATTTTTCAGGTGGATAAAAGATATCATAAAGTAGTTGGCACCTGGGACAGTGAGGAACATATTAATCAGGGGGCTCTCATTCTCTGTAGCATGATAGAAGAGATTAAAAAAAAATTTCCACCATGGACAAAAGAACAGCAGCTTAAAGGTATGAAACATCATTCTTCTAAAATCTACATAGAATCTGTTTTATGTCCAGATCCTTCATATAATTTTTCCATATGACTCAGTATTTATACCATATGATAATGATTCTCTGGTTTGGAGAAGAAAGTGGAAAATTCCCAAAGAGGAGATCTTTAGAAAGGAAATATATATGCTGTAGCATTCATTTATGATAAAATAGTTTTTGTTGCCAACCAATCCTTTTTTATTATTTTATTATTCATCTAGTACAAGTGGCCTTGACTTACCACCACAATTGAGCCCCAAATTTTCATTGTTAAGCAAGACTGAGCAAGTGAGATTTGCCTCAATTTACAACCTTTCTTGCCACAGTTGTTAAGTGCAATTGTTAAGTTAGTAACACTTTTGTTAAGTGAATCTGGATTTCCCATTGACTTTGCTTGTCAGAAGGTCATAAAGGTTGACCCTGTGACACCGCAACTGTCACAAATACATGCCAGTTGCCAAACATCTGAATTTTGATAAATTCACCATTGTGAATATTCAACAGATAAGTGTGAAAAATGGTCAAAGTCAGTTTTTTTCAGTGCCGCTGTAATTTCAAACTGTCACTAAATGAATGGTTGCAAATTGGGGACTGTGTGTAGTTAGTAATTGGAAGTCTGTTGCAAAAGCAGATAACTTCAGATCAGATGTTGTCATATTGAAGATGGACAAGAACATTTTTTCACATAATTCAGATTAGAAACCAGGTTACAGATAATTCTCAACTTACAACCGTATTTGAGGCGTGTTACAATTGTAAGTTGTTGCAATTAAGCAAAGCATCTATTTGATTGCCTTGCCCAACCACTGCAAACTTGGCTCTCCCTACTGCAGTCTTAGATGATTGTATGGGTCATTAAGCAGAGTGTTGGGTGTCTCAGGAGGCCTGCCATAAGCCCAGGCCTGCAGCACCATCCCAGCTCAACACAGGGTTTGCACCAGGCCTTCCCCTCCCAAAATACACCTTGTACACCTTCCTGCCCAGGTGGGTCCTGACAGGCTTGGGGCCTGCTTCCTGCCCAGCTGTATCACAAGACTTGGATCTGCTTCCTGCCCTGCTGGGTCCCACATCCTTGGGCCTCCTCCCCACCCCTTCACATTTTGCATCACTTACATTTTCTGAAGATCACCTTTCCAAAAAAGTGCCCAGCTTATGGGTGCAGAGCTTCCTAGAGAGGACCTACCTTGCACCATTTGGGAAGTAAGATCTATTCGCACAATCTCTCAGGAAGATACAATTTTCCAGTATTATTTTCTCTCTTCTAGTATATTTAAATAAAACTTCTGCTTAACTTTCTGATAAGAATAGAAATTATGCATCCTTTAAAAAATGTTGAATTAATGAATATATAATTTTAAACAAGCCCTTCAAAGGCATATTTGTAGATTATTGCAGGCAAAATTATTCCAAAACACTTACTTACTTCTACTAAGTAGAAAGAAAGAAAATCTTTTGTCCTGAATACCGTGCTTTACCTCTAATCAGCTATTTAACTTATTCTGTATCAGGAATACAGTTAATCCAATCCAGATTCAGTTTGTAAGTTGTCTTAGCATTTGAGGAATGTCTACATTATGTACTTAATGTGGGCTTGTTTGCCCCCACCGAACCGGTAAAGAAATCATTTTTAAACAGTGATTTAACAAACCCTAGAACTTCTTCTCCCTGGCCACCAGTTTCAGAAAAGGAGATACAGTCCATCATTAAAAGCTTAAAGAGCAATAAAGCCCCAGGAGAGGATTTTTTAACCAGCAGAATTATTTAAGAAATTTCCCAACTGGTGGGGCCCTGTATTAGCAGGTCTTTTTACACACATAAATAACACCTGCCATATTCCGGATGGGTGGAAGATGGCAATAGTTGTCCCCATATATAAAAGAGGGAATAGAAAGGATCCTAGTAATTATAGGCCCATCAGCCTGATTGATATTGTAGCAAAAATATATGCTAGGTACCTTTTGATCAGGGTAGAATCTGGGTAGAGGAAAACAACATCCTCACAGAAGAACAAGCAGGTTTTAGACAAGACAGATCTACTATTGATAACTGCTTTGTCTCGAACCATCTAATTGCCAAATATGCCTACAAGAGGAGACCCTTGTTTGCTGCTTTTATAGACCTTACAGCAGCATTTGATATGGTAAATAGAGACGTACTATGGAGTAAACTGACATCTCTTAAAATAGAACCCAGACTCCTGGCTTTGATTAAAGCCCTTTATACAAATTCCTGTTTGAGGGTGCAGTATGGAGTTAATGGGGCCCTGACTAAAAGGATTCACACAAATAAAGGGATATGGCAAGGGTGTATCCTGGCCCCAGTATTATTTAATTTAGACATCAATGACTTGCCAGGGCTAATGAAGGATGCCATGGTACACATGGCAATGATCCTAAATACTTACTGTAATAGCATGCTTTATACTGATGATATGATATTATCATACTCACAAATAGGATTACATAGGCTGTTAAGAAGATTTAGCTCTTATTGCCAGGATAACTCCCTAATTATTAGTAAATCTAAATCAAAAATAATGGTGTTTGGAAGAAACCATCAGAGACATAAGTGGCAATTAGATGGTGAACCAATTGAACAGGTTAACACCTTTGTATATTTGGGTGTAACTTTTTCCAAGAGTGGATCCTGGGCCTGCCATCATCAAAGGAGCACATTTAGAGCAAAAGCCCGTTTGAATTTATTGCTCAAACTAAAAAAATCATAGTTACCCAGGGTCCCTAGCCCCATTAATCAAGGTTTATAAAGCCAAGGTTACCACAATGTTCTTGTATGGAGCAGAAATTTGGGGTCTTTACTCAACCACAGTTCTAGAACAAACACAGTCCCAACATTTGAGATGTATTTTGGGTGTAGACCCAAGAACATCTGCTGCAGCAGTTAGAGCGGAATTGGGAATTCATACAATTCAGGCATTATCTACAATTAGAGCTTATAACTACTGGTGAAAGTTAATGAAATGGGGACAGATAGACTACCCAAATTATGCCTACTAGAGCAAATAAAATTACAATCACAAAACTCCTGGATCACCAAACTAACAAATTTTGTAAGAAGCTGTGGCCTTCCTGTCACTTGTGTAACAGGAGAACAATAAAAAAAAGTTGCCCAAAGAATTAAGGATATAGAAGCACAAACTTATATAGCTATCCTTAGTAAGGTGGGTAACTTGAAATGGCTGAGTAAAACAGTAAAAGTACAAAGTAAAAAGTAAAAAGCACAAATGTACTTTTCAAGTAGACAGTTACTTGAAGTTACAACTTCCAAAACAGCTTAGGGAGATAGTTACAAGAGCAAGATTCGAACAGCTTGACACAATGGTCAGATACCGGAGATTTCATGCTATACCATACAATGAGCATCTCTGCATTTGTAGAGCAGCAGAGGTAGAGGACCTGGCTCACATCCTGTTTGACTGTTGCATATATAAGAGGGTGAGAGACAGGTATCTTGGTCTATATACCAGATGAATGACCTATTGGGATCCCCATATCAAAATAACTTACCTTATGTCCAGCCAGAATTTGAAAATACCATCTAACGTAGCACAGTACTTAAACAAAATGATCCGGTTGAGATCCGCATATGTGAGACTGATTGGGGTAGATTGCAAGGGTGACTCCGAAATATAATGCTATCATATTTTATCTCTACCTTAAATTATTGTACATTATTACAACTTCATTTTAGATTGTATTTTATTATTACTTCATCTAAATCGTATTTTATTTTGATTCCATTTTAAATTGTATTTTATCAAAATCCATTTTAAATTGTATTTTACCAAAATCCATTTTGATTTGATTTGATTTGATTTGATTTATTGGGACTTGTATGCCGCCCCATCTCTGAAGACTCGGGGGGCGGCTCACAACTAAAAACAACAACAGCGTATACAACAATAAATAGTTAAGAAAAAATTAAACTACCAAGCCCAACAAGTTAAATACTAAAAAACATAAAAAACCAACCCACCCAAAAAGGGTCACAGCCCGGATTGGTCGAATAACCAGGTCTTCAGGTCATGGCAGAAGGAGTAGAGATCAGGGGCCAGGCGGAGCCCCAAGGGGAGTTGGTTCCAGAGGTCAGGGGCCGCGACAGAGAAGGCTTGTCATCGGGGAACCGCCTGCCGGCATTGGCCGGCCGACGGGACCCCAAGGAGTCCTTGCCTATGTGCTCGCACAGAGCGGTTGGTGTTCAATGTCAGCAGGAGTCGCTCCCTTAAATATTGAGGACCCATGTCAAGAAGGACTTTGTATGTTAAAACTAAAACCTTGAATCTCACCCGGAGCGCAACTGGCAACCAGTGCAGGCAGCGCAGGAGGGGGGTAACATGGGAGAATCGGGGAACTCCCATCACCACCCACGCCGCCGCATTCTGCACCAGCTGCAATCTCCGGATGGTATGCAAGGGCAGTCCTAGATAGAGAGCATTGCAGTAGTCGAGTCTAGAGGTAACAAGGGCATGAGTGACTGTGCGCAGGGCATCTCGGTCCAGAAAAGGCGTATTGACGAACAAGGCGGAGCTGGGCAAAGGCCCCTGGCGACGGCCCTCACCTGCTCCTCCAACCGGAGCCGTACGTCCAGGAGGACCCCCAGGTTCTGCGCCCTATCCACAGGGGGCAACACCACTCCCCCTATGGCCAAAGATGGATAATCCTCACTGGGCCGAGATGCCGGTACGCACAGCCACTCAGTCTTGGCCATTCAAAACAATTTTGAATTGTTTTTATCAAATTTTAGCAACAATTTATTGCTGGAACTTTGCACTTGGATATGGCTCAAAAGCTAATCAATAAAGACTTATATGTATATGTACTTAATGTAACTTTTATTTGTCCATTCACTTTTTAAATGATAGGTGGAATTTCAGCCTACAATGCAGGACCTAAAAATGTCCAAAGCTATGAGCGAATGGACATAGGCACTACAAAGAATGACTATGCCAATGATGTTGTTGCAAGAGCCAAGTTTTACAAAACAAACGGATATTAAAAGTCTAGAACAAGATGCTGTCATTTCAGCCTTATCCAAATTTTGTATGTAACATCAGCAAGATCTATATGCTAAATTCTACAAAAAATAAAGTTGTGCCAATTTCTGCAGAAAATAAAGCTATATTGCTATTTTATGGTCGCAATCACAATTCATGCAAGCAAGCTTGAATGTAGGGGGCGTGCATAAGCACACCAACGTGCCTACCATCCCTGTCCTATTGTTTCTATTTTTCTTATATATATCCATTTCATGTATTCATAACTATGTTTATACTTATACCTGTTATCTTATAATTGCTTGACTAAATAATTAAATAAATGAATAAATGAATGAATATTTATTTATTTATTTATTTATTTATTTATTTGACTTATATGCTGCCCCCTCTTCAAAGGGACTCGGGGCGGCTAACAACTAAAAACCAACAATAAATTAATTACCTAAAATAGTATTAAATATTACAAGCCAAATTCCTCTAAAACCCACAGATCCTAAACCAAATTTAACCGCCCCCCCTCGGAGGTCAGCACAGCCCAGCCTGTTCGAAGAGCCAGGTTTTCAGATCATGGCGGAAGGTACAAAGGTCGGGCCAAACGGAGTCCCAGGGGTAACTGGTTCCATAAGGCAGGAACTGCCACAGAGTAGGCCCTTCTCCGGGGGACCACCAGCTGGCACTGGCTCGCAGACGGCACCCCGAGGAGCCCCTGCCTGTGTGCTCGTACAGGGTGGTTGGCACTCGATGCCGGCAGGAGACGCTCCCGTAAATATCCCGGACCCATGCCTTGTAGGACTTTGAATGTTAACACCAGAACCTTGAATCTCACCCAGAGCGCAACCGGTAGCCAATGCAGGTCGCGCAGGAGGGGTGTAACATGGGAGTACCGGGAAGCTCCCATCACAACCCGCGTGGCCACATTCTGCACCAGCTGAAGCCTCCGGATGGTGTGCAAGGGCAGTCCTAAATAGACAACATTACAGTAGTCGAGTCGAGAGGTAACAAGTGCATGAGTGATAAATAAATGAATGAATGAATGAATGAGTAAAGCTTGTATTCCCATTATAAGACTTTCTTCCTCTTCACTCTCTGTTCCACCACACTATTATATCCTTTTAACTTTAGTCTGTGGAAGAAAATCAACAGGACCCACCTACACTACAGCATCTATTGAGTCATTCTTAGTGGGGAACTGGGGAAAGATGTGAAAATATTTTCAATCACCCACTTAGAAAAGGGTAAAACTGCACAATGAATGTACAAAAGAATATGACAACCAATGAAATAAGCCAAGGCTGCAAAGTAAAACATTTATGTCATCTGTAGAGGCTTACTTGTGCATAGGATTTATATTTCCACAGGCTCTAACCAAGCTGAGAAATCTGAAAGGGCTACCTTTGAAAGACTGGGCATTAAAAGAAATTTGGGGGAATACTGCTTTTGGGAGACAGTCAAAATGGACTTCTCCATGGAGTCACTATCTGTACTATTTCAATTTGCACAGACAGCTATAAGCTAGCTGCAACTTGTCTAATGTTGCTCTCCCTTTTTCAGTCCAAATAAATTGCATCTACAAACTGGCCTGAATTCTGTGAGCTCATAACATTACACTGGAAATATAATGAAAGTTCCTGAAAGTAAGTTAGCATCACAAACATACCAGGTTAGCTTGTTGAAGAGAATTGCTGAGATCATCTTGCATTAGAAAAAATACACTAGATCTGGTAAGAGACTTAAAATTTGAGCAATGAATTAGAAATGTGCTACATTATTTCTGGACTGTGTATGTATTGTGAAAAAAAAGCATAGACCTGAAAATATGTGCTATCAGCTTCTAAATAGACCTTCAATTGTGCTTTAATTTTAATACTTTAAAAGCTGTTTAGTATGGATTTCCTGGCACAGAACAGAATATAAATTGTCCAGGAAGCAATCTCATTCATATTTCCCATAAAACAAAAAAGTATACAAAATTATGTTAATAAAAAAGGTGAAATTAATGTCAGGAGAACCAAATGTCTTTAAACGTACAGAGATTTTCCAAACAAAATAGTTCAGCTGAAGTGTTTACCAACCAAAAATGGGATAAGTAAAATTTGGTACATGCCAGGGTACAAGAACACCATCCATATACAGTATTCAAGAAGAATTCTGTCTGAAAATGGAAAACTTCCCCAAATGAAAGGGTGGGAAAAACAGATATAAATGCTTTCAAGTGAATTGCTGACATGAAACAAGATATAGAAATACATCTACCCGAAAAATCCCAGTAGGAACAAATCTGGTTGCAGGCCTAAGGGTCAGTTACAAAAGGAGGATCCTCAAAGAATCAAAATAGAAATACTAAAAAATAAAGGTAAGATTACTGGAAAGAACTCATAATTATTTGGGGGGGGGGAATGAAAATGGACCAAACATGGCCTATTTACAATTAACTGACCATTGACTGTATCTGCCTGATGATGACACTTTATTCTGAAATGTTGCATTTTTATATGTTATTCACAATTGCATACCTTAAAAATTAACTTTCATCTGACTAACAATGGCCAGCGAAACAAATTCAAATTAGTTTAACCAAGACACAGAAATTCAGTTTAGTTAGTTTCAGCCTTCTGTAAACTTTGTAGATACCAAAATATATCTCAAAAGCTGCTGCTGTTGCATTTACTATTATTTATACTGTCACATTTATAATAGCCAAACAGTTTAAGTAGAAATTATGCCCAAATACTAGATAAATTATTTTTATCTTCTTAGTAATAATGCTATCTAATTTTATGAGAAGGCAGTTAAGTCTAGAGAAATTGTTCTAAAAATGAACATATATATTACGCCTCTAGTAGCAATTACAGTAATACAATTCTCAACTTAATATTACATTTATTATATAAAGTATTAATACATTATTATGAAGAATCAGAGGTGTTCTTTTCCACTTCTTTTAGATGGCGACAAACTATCAATTCACCTGTGACTTTGTTAAGATAGGTATCAGGTATTTCATCTTCAGTTGGAATTCCATAAGGCAGTTTTAATGGCTTTATTCTATAGTCAAAAAGAGAGGATGGGAAACAACCTATTAGTGTTTTTACACAAAAGCAATTGCAAAATATTGCTGATGAGAAGAATTACCAACCTTATTAGGTGTTTAATGACTTTCAGTTTTGCATTCACAGAAGGGATGTTTTTAAGTACCACTGGATCAAATCTCTGTAGGTGATACAAAGCTCAATCAGACAACTCAGTTTCCAATGCATCACAGAAGTGAATTTATGAGAACAGCTACAGTAACAAAATTTGATTAGATTTTGTAGACACTGCAGACACTAAATATTCAGTGACAATAAAACAAATGTTATGATCCCTTAAATTGATTTCTGCTACAGTTTAGTAATTTTCCTTTAGTGGCCACAATTGGGATCAACAACTAATCAAAACTGTGATTGTGATTATGATATTACTTCAGCTTTCTTTTGCTTTACAGACCTGCCTGCAATGGTTCTAAATGCGAGAAATGCTTGTAAAGTTACTTTTTTATCAGCAACATAATTTGAATTATCATTATTACACAAGGCAGTCATTAAACAAGAACTACCTGTAAAGCTAACATTTGTTAAAGCATTCAGGGATTTAACCATAAATATAATTGCTTAAAGATGCAGACTCCTTAAGTATTCTTGATTTCTATAGTGATTCAGCTGTGGAGAACAACATGTAAAGAGCAGAATTATTAAGAGGTCTGATATTAGCTGCTGTGTCAGTCTCATCATCCTGTCTGCTGCTATGCAACCCCCAGGTGACTGCTCCAAATCTCATGTAGTCCTCAGAGGCAAATACTGTCCTGATTCTTACAATCCATCCCAGGGGTGAGATTCAACCAGTGTTACGTTTTGCTGCGCACATGTGTAATAAACCTTATCTGTGCCACCCAGACAGCTTTTTCAACCTCAGCTGTGCCATGCAAAGCAGCTGAGGTTGAAAAAGCAGGAAATAATGAGCCCGGGTGGCGGGTGGGCCAAACAACAGCAGACACAGAACCAGTTCAGTGTCTGCTGCTCTTCAGAGCTACCGGTTCTATAGAGCCGGGCAGAACTGGTAGCATCCAACCCTTGATTCATCCCTTAACTGTTTTATATGCTAGAAAAGTGCTTTGCTTCCCAATTATAGTACACATTCCATGAAGAGAAGGGTAAGCCTCTAAGAACTTAATTTTTTCTTTTTTTTTCTTGAACATAAGATAATGCCCCAAAAATGAATTGTGCCACAGATTTGGTCTTATTATTAAATCTGCATGTCACACAACTCACTGCTTCAATCATGATGTGACCAGACTCTTAAAGATAAAGGCAGAATGAAAGCCTGTGCTATGCCTGCCATTTGTAATCATTGTGACACAGGTATAAAGCTTCTTTTCAGAAATCACTTGAACAGAACACTTTTTGTTCACTCTCTTCCCTTATCTGTTATAATCCTTCAAGAACAAAAGCACTTCAATTCTTCTTAGTTTCATGCTACACTTAATTCAGTAACCAGAGCAGCAACTTCTTTTTTAAACTTCTGGAGCCTGCCTTTGTAGCATAGTTTAAGAAAATACATATCTGAATTGCCATTCCTGCATTTTAAAATAGTAAGACCCAGAAGATATTGCCAGTTCTAACACTGACATCAAAATGCTTTCATGAAAGGAAAAGTAAAGATCTGAAGTGGTTGTGCAAGGATATCTTAAAATCTAAGATAGGAGGAAGCATCAAACCCCCTTTTTGTTCCTGAATTAAGAGCAATAGCCTACATGTTTTCTTTTATTATTTCTATGAATAGCTACTTCTTATTGCAGCAGATTGCCAGATCCAAGATGCAAAATTCAAACAACTACTAGATGGCACTACAGAATTAATCTGTCATCTAATGGCATCTGATGCTTGCAGACCATATCTGGTAGCCCTAGAGATACCAATGGTACTACATTCTATGTTCAACATGTTTAATTCTGAGAAATAACACTTGTTCCTGGAGATTATTTTGGATACATTTATTTTCTGCTGTGATAGAACCATCTGGCAAGGACAGAATGTTGTGACTGCAGGATGCAATCATCCCTTGCAGATGGATCTAATTTTAGTATAATTTACTGTTCTTTCCAAACTGCTACAAGGGGCGAAAATCACCCAGCCTGATGACAAAATTTGCCTTAAACAGTTCAAAATAACAGAAGTAGCTAATGTTGAGCTCAGTGGGTGCCAACCTGTAATCAGAGCCTGGAAGCTATGCAAGGTTGGATCTGGGGGAAACTATAAGGATTGTATAGCACTGATGATATTACCTAGTTTGGTAATGAAATATCTGCAGGAAAGCAACCAAGCTCAGAGAGCACCAAGGACCCCACAGTTCAACCCTGAGCTGCAAATATTCTCTTTTATCAACAAAGAAGTTAACAGGACTATAGGCTACACTGGAAAGTTAAAAGAAGAATTAGAAGCAGATGTTTCCGTGCTGTTCCCAGGTAAACACTGTGGCTATTTGGAATCAATAGGCAATTGCAAATCAAGATTCTCATTTCCTTTTGATACCAACCTTCTGCCTTACAATGAAAATGAACTCATATGGTTAGTCAGTATTATAACTTGTTGTGACATGGAGCTGTTCTAGCTACAAATTATTTTACTACGTGACCAAATATCTCAAAATATAGTCATAGACAACCATTTTGTTCAAATTATTAACTCCACAACTTCTGAATAAACAATTCGTACAACTGAAATTTATGCAGAAGCATAAGAGGTGGATAAAAATCTCTGAACACTGTAATTTACACTGTAAATTACATACTTTTGTTAATCCAAGCTCTTCAAGCAATTTTTTCTCCCAATAAGGACGCCTCATTCCACTTCTGATCCTGGTGATAAGATGTAGTTTATGAGGCTCTTCTGGATTACCACCATATTTTTCATGATCACCAGGTTGTGGTTGAAATACCTAAAAGAAGTTAAACCCTCATTATTAATCAATCCAATAAGTAAAATCAGTTATTAATGATTTCCAGGGCTCATCTTCACATTAATCATGGCACAAAGATGCCCAAATAATCATTTTTAAACATCTTATCCTCTAGCTATTGCCTTCATTTCATCCCAGATATCAAAGAGAAAGTTTAGCTTTCCATATTTAAACTAGGGGGTTTCCTCCTTTTTTATCACAATTTATTATTTACTGGCATAGATACTGGGTAGTAATTGGGTTACATGTGGTTGAAGAGATTACAGCAAGGGTCAACTTTGGGATTAAGGTGGAGTGAGTCTTTTTTTTTAATACGCTATTAGTTACCTCTGCAGATAACAAAGCTACAAAAAGCATGTATTAATTAGCAAGAAACTAGGTGAAATAAAATAATGGCTTAAATATGGATTCCATAGCCAGGAAGGTATATCAGAAATAAAGGCAAATTAAACTCTGATCAATTCAGACCTACATAATTCAATTTTAAAAGTACAAAGGTGAAAGCATATATTCACAACAGTTTTAATGTACTAAGAACATATTTTGACCATTTTCATTTGTAATTTCATTTTCTTTTGTAACTATAATGTTTATTTTTTTAACCCAAGGCTTACCGATTCTGGAATTCGCGACCTTGTGAATCTCTGCCTAATCCATATTCTCCAATGGACTGGTTCCCTTTTGGTCACATTCTGCAGCATAAGAAACAAAGGAGGAAGCAATGTAATACTTCAGAGTTTAATACATAACACATTTTATATATTTTATAGTCAAATATATAAAAGTTACAAATAAATCAATAATGGCAAAATGCATGGGTGCATATATTAATTCTACTAAGAAGTTATTTTATATTCCTGGAAAACCACAAGCATCAGAGATTCACAGGAAGCACAGATTTATTCACGTATATTTAAATCAGCGAAATTGGAAAGTATAAATAGTTTGCCAAGTAAAAAGTGCATGAACGCTTGCTAGTCTCCAAGGCATCAATTTTTCTCAGAATCGGGTCTTCTAATTCAAAACAATTTAAGAACTACGGTAATGCTTTATTCAGCTCCAGCGAGGACGTTCTGCACCTTCTGCAATTCTCTTCCTGGATAAAACCAATCTGAAATTTACAGAAATCTTTTAATCATTTCCAGACTTCTCACCTGCCAAGCGGATACAGAACACCTCAAGGCTGCCATCTTACGCCACCGATTCTCCTTCTCGCGAAAAGAGACGCCAATCCCGTGCAAAGTCTCCTCCTCCGGAGTCACGGGAAGAGAAGGGAAGGAAGGGCCGGCGACTTAGCTTTGGGTCTTCCTTAGGCTTTCACTTTCCGGTTCTTTGAAATCACGTGAGCAGAAAAAGGCGGGGCAATCCCGCCTCTTTTCTATTTTGTTTGGCGGGTGGGATGGAAGCCTTCGCTTTTGCAGGTTTGTAGGGTTGGGCGCGGGCTGTTTGCATTTGGGGCGACCCTCCGCAGAGGAAAGTGTCGTGAATCGTGCCGGGCATCGCTGGCTGACTGACATCGATCAATCAATCAGACAAGAGCTGGAAGGGACCTTGGAGGTCTTCTAGTCCAACTCCCTGCTTAAGCAGGAGACCCTGTACAAATTTCAGATAAGTGACAATAATCATGGATTAAACACCCACCCACAAACATGGAGGATTCGGCGGCGACAGTGCTGAAGCGAGCGGTGGAACTGGATTCGGCTTCGCGTTTTCAGGAGTCGCTGATTTGCTACCAGGAAGGGATCGATCTCCTTCTTAGTGTGCTGAAAGGTGAGAGTTTCGTCTTCCCATCCCTGAACCAGGAGATGAACTGGCTTGTGCGGTGTCACATTTCACCAATCTTAGTAAGTCGGAAAAAGAATTTTGCTTGCCTTGTGCGTAGCCAGAGATGGATTGCATATGAACAAGGAAATCCTAATTGTAAGGGATCTTTATTATCACAGAAGGGAGAAGATCTGCATTTGATCTGTTCACCTTGCTTAGTATTTAAAAGTTTGCAGGATTTAATGCAAAAGGTGTATACTTTCACCACCTATAGAACTGGGCTTGATCAAAATATTGCCGCCCTGTATTTGTTTAGGAACGGTGGATGGTCCACTCCTTCCGTCCTGTTTAAGTCATTCAGATTGTAAATTTGTAATATGCTTGTGCTGGGATTGATCCCTTTCCGATTCTGGTTTCCCTAGAAATATTCTCTGAAGTGTGTTATTTTAGAGTCTCAGACATGTCTGCTCCCATAGTTGTACTGTAAATTTTGTAAAATATAATGGGAAATAGCCTGAAGCTTAATCATTAATTCAAATAAATTAAGATGGTGTACTTTTTAAGCAGAAATTACTGTATAATGTTCCTTAAGTCCACATTCTGGCTCCAGTGAATTTTAATAACCATTGGGAAAGGTTTCAGACTGAATGAATGTTAAGGAAACAAGTTTCAGAGATGGAAAGCTTTTCTATACTTACAGGTTTTGATCTTCTGTTTTCTCAGACTGAGATAATAACTACAAAATTCAACCAATTGCATCCTTTCCTGGAAGAAAATTACTAATGGTAATTGTGATCAGGAATGGTTGCTAAGTTAAGGAACACCATCATGTAATTGTGCTTATCTGTGACAGAAATTCCAGCACTTCCAGTTACTGTCATTAGACAAACTCAATATAGTCTCGGCATCCCACTGTCATGCAATTGCCATTTGCAAGCCTATGTCTGTTTCCTTTGTTGGAACTGTGAAGGTCTCAAATGCTGATCATGTGGCTGTGGGATGCTGTGACATTGCAATTGTGAACTGGTTAGCACGTGTCTGAATTGCGATCATAGGACCATGGGGATGCTACAGTGGTTGCAATTACAATGACCTGTCATAAATCCCCCTCATTCAGTGCTGTTGTAACTTCGAACAGTTTCTGAAGAATTACACATTAAGTGAAGGACTACCTGTATTGTATTGAAAATGCCATGTGGAATTTGGCTACTACAGCTATTATCTCCATCTATGATTTCCCTTCCCTCTTCTCATGTCAGATTAACTTAGAAAATTCACATTAAGTTCCCATGGAATCTTACATCCTTACTCTTCCCAATGTGGTTGTTAAATGAAGCATAGGGTGCTTCAGGGACCCAGAGGAGGCCTAGTATAAGACCTGCCCTGGGTCTCCCCTACTCCCTGAGGTATCTCATGTTCCACTTTCTAACCTTCAGAGTTCCTTCAGGCCTCAAGCCTGCTTCCCATACCACTGGGGCCCATACCCTCCTCACTTAGTGTCAGCCATCATGCACTTACCTTTCAAAGAGGTTCAAGTTAGGGAAGTAAAGTAAGCTGCTCCATTACTGGGCTGTACAATGTGAATAAGACGCAGCTGCCATTTTCTAAGTAGCTACAATTCAATGCAGCCTCTTAGAAAATTAGAGGCTGCTTCCACAATCATACTACATGGCCCAGCAATGGAATGATATGAAGTCCTTTCTTAACCTGAGCCCTGCAGTGTTCCACAACACAGTGGAACACTGCAGAGCTTGGGTTAGGGGAGCAAAGCAAGCTGCTTTGTGGATGGGCTGTGCGGTGCAACACCAAGCAGCCATAATTCAATGTCACAAAGGTTCCTCCTGAGAACATACATTCCTCGGAAGGAAAAAGCTTCTATTATACATTTTTAGAAAGGATACTAATCACATTATTTTCTTAATAAGATCTTAAAACACACATTCTTATCCCTTACTTATGACCATTCATTTAACCATTTTTAAATGAATGGTCATATGAGGACGACCCCTGTAAAGTTTCAGTGGCCTTGGAAAAAGTGACTTACAACCTGTACTTACACTTGTGGTGACCATCATATCACACCTGCAGTCACATGATTGCAGATCAGGCACTTGGCAACAGGTTTGCATTTATGACCAGTTGCAGCTTCCTGTGATCACATTATCACAATTTGCAACTTTTTTTGCCAATGGGAAAGGCATTGAAGCAGGATTTGCTTGATATCTCGGAATCATGTCCCATTCAACTTACGACTACAATGACTTACAATGGAACTTTTGGTCTCTGCTGTGGTCATAAGTCAAGGACTACCTGTACTTTCAACTGCCCTGAAAAAATGGGTGGGCAGTTGAAAGTACAGGTATCCTTTTTCCATTTTTCATTTTTTCATATCTTCTGTTCGCAGCTACAAAAGATGTGAAGAAAAAGGCTTACTACAGAGACAAAATATCAAGTTACATGAACAGAGCGGAAGACATTAAAAAATGCGTTGTGAAGGAAAAAGAGGGTATGAAGTTATAATGGAAGATCTTTTTAATACAACTATAATTGTAATGAGGTACGAAGCTTAGTGAAAGTTTGTTCTTGTGCTTAGATGGGAAATGCCACAAACAAATAAAAATTGAAGAGAATAGCAAAGGATTCAGCTATGAAAAACTGTTCCAAGAGTATCTAAATGAAACTGTTACAGAGGTTTGGGTTGAGGATCCTTATATTCGCCAAACCCATCAGGTGAGATAGCAGTGCTGCATTTAATCAAGACATTTTGCCCTTTTCCATCTGAAAAATTAATCCTATTTAATTTTCTATAGTTGTACAACTTCTTAAGATTCTGTGAAATGCTTGTTAAAGGACCATGCAGAATGAAAACTATACACCTTCTTACGTCTCATGAAGAAGTAAGTATTTATGACTGCAATCATATTACAAAATTTAATATGAATTCTTAAATTATTTAGGATTGCATGAATGCCCTCTTACTTAGTAAGAGTAAATACATTTGCTGAATGGAAGTATTGTTGCGATCACCATGATTAGAATACAGAAAAGAATTTTTATTCTGTAAATAATATTCTATTTCTATCACATTTTGGGTCAGAAAAGAAATTGATTGAAAAATCATTTTGTGGGTGAAAAAGATTGCTATCACTTACATTAAAATTAAATACTTTTTGTATTAATGGAGATAGTTTGCTTTGGGATAAGAATAGTTTTAAAAATAGCTAAATGTAGGTATATTTTACAGTAAGATAATATCAACTGTAAATTGGTAATTAGAAGAAAATTAGTTTTCAGCTCAATATTTTATATGTTTATTGTAGCAGTTCCTCAAAGTTTCATTCCGGTATCTACAAGATACAAGTTTATGCCCTATCGCTGAGATACAGTTTTGCTACCCTTTCTATTGTATTAGTGCTTTACTAATTACTAATTAATTCTGAAAATCTGTATTGTAGGAGATGTCAGGAATCATAGAGATAAACTCTTCCTCTGATTTTTCCACCAGCCTCTGAGGCCTACAGTTTCTACATTTTTATGTATGGCTTCTGTGTCATGGAATCAGGGTTTTCTTACAAGTCATCCATCATTTACCCAGAAAAATAATTGGTACAGGCTTCTCTTCATTAGATAATTTATAGGTTTTGATTGAAAACAATGTTAATGTGGCCTACATTAATGTAATTAAAAATAGTAATGTTTTTCAGAGAATTCTGAATCAACAAGGTTTCGATTGTCTATTCAAGTTTAAATTATAAAATGTCTTAACAGGGTCATGGAAAGAGTCAACAGATGGGTTCCTTAGAAGAAATACAACAGTCTCTAAGGGATTTCGGTATTACACTGGATATATCATACTCTTCTTCAATACATGATCGAGAAATTAGGTTGGTGATATGTAAACACTGTATAGTAAATAAAAATATAATGTACTAAAGTTTGTGCTTTCTAAAATATCGATAGATAGTAGGTGTCTAGGCATCAGGGATTCAGAAACATTTCTACCATTTCTGTTAATTGAAAGAATGTAAACAAAACATAATGAGCTTAAAAATAAAGCATGAATCCCCAACTTCAGCTTTGTTTACAAGAATGCCCCAACCCATTTTGAAATACTGGGGCATCCTGGGGGTTGACATAAAAAACTGTGCAAGTTTGTTTTCTTGTACATAATAGGATTTGGACTGCAAATACAGTATAGTACTGTATCTTTTTGCTGCCATCTACTGACCAGGAAGAGTTTTGCAGCCCTCATCTGTTGACCCTAACCATGTATTTTGTAAATGTAGAAGCCTTCCATGGGCAGTAATTCTGTGAGAGCACCCATGACATGCTCACAAAATTCCAAATGGGTTTAGATTTAAAATGTGTGTCTGCCCTTTATTAACAAATTTGTTTTTGTGGGTGTGTGTCTAATACATGATTATTAAAGATTGTCAGATCTGTCAAAACAGAAAGACAGATTGAAAGTGAGTTATCAGGATGCTGCTTTAATATTATTTAGCAGTCAGTATTCATGTGAAAAAATATTTTTCTCTCTCAGTATATATTTATGTGTCTGAGTGAAAAATAGCTGGGCCTAGGGTAGGCCAGATTTCCAAACTGAAATCTAATGTTATATCTTATTAATTTTAAAAGACAATTAAAATATCTTTTAAATACACATACTTTTCCTGAATTATCTGCAAACATACAAATGACATTGCCATTTTTATATTTTTGAACATTGTTTCTTTATTCTTGTATTTAAAAGATTCAACAATGGATGGATGTTTAAAATCGGAAGAGGCCTGGATTATTTTAAAAAACCACAGGTAAGGGATTTTGTTTTTGTTTTCTTTTTTTTTTAACAGAATTCCTGAATTGTTTGCTAAGGAAAAAAAACTTTTTATAGGGTCGTTTTTGCCTTGGATATTGTGATTTTGATTTGAGACCTTGTAATGAAACTACTGTGGATATCTTTCACAATAACTACACAAAGAAGACATGATTTCTTCTGAAACCATTCCTGTTTTCTAGGTAAAATCCTTGTCAAGATGTATATTTAATATGCTTTTTTATAAATTGTTGTTTAAGCAAAAATGTTTATCTCAAGATAATTTTAAAAGAGGCTTCAACAGTTAAATTTTGCTTAAAGGAAAATCAGTATTCTTACCTTAATTAACATCAGGTAAAAATATTGGAAGAATAATTAAATTAAAACAAACTACTGAATATATTTTAAAAATGCAATGACTGGAGTCACTATTTTATACAAATAGCTGAAATAAACCATTCAAAGTTACGACAGCACTGAACAAATGGTTTCCTCATAGTTTAGCTGTTGCAGTGTCCCCACAGTCATGATTGCCATTTGGGTACTTGATGCGCTGCTTGGGATTATGTTGTCTCAAGGACTGTGGTCATGTAATTGTGATTTTCAATGTTCCCTACCAACTTCCCACAAAGTCAGTGGGAAAGCTGGCTGGAAGTTGTGGTCATGTGAAATGTTTGTTTAGTGATCATTTTGTGAAGCCCTGCAAAACTGCTGTTCCACTTTATCACTGCATCACTTAGCAATAGCAATTCCAATCGTAAGCCAAGGACTTTTGAATTTAGCAGTCCAAAAAACAGAGCTAACTACAATCCATTCAAGTTATATGAAGCTATTGCATATAGAAAAAAAAGGTGCCTGCCAAATTATTTGAACATTAGAGGATGCTCAGTGGAGAGGATTTTTGGACAGTTACACAGCAGTCACTTAGATCATATAGCATGCTGATATTGTGATGACCCATGGTGTGGCACAAAGGCAACAAAGTCAGTTAATCAATAAGTCCCTTTATTAGCTCCAACTTTGCCCCCAATGTCCTGGTTACCTTCTGGCTGGAGAAGAACTCTCCCAGGAACCGCCTTTAACTGGAGAGAATCAAGTCCAAAATGTGGTCAACAAAAACTGTAACTATAAGTCCAATCAAGACAAAATGAGGCAATTAGTTTGGCAGGGCAGGAGCAAGAATTCCAGATGTGAAGGTATGGCAAAACTCAACACAGTTGGAAAGACGCCAGGAACACAGATAAGCAAAGTCAGCACAAGATAAATTCACATTTGCTCCCAGCAGCTGCCGCATGCAGCCTGCATTTCTTTTAAGCTTTCTTCCCAGGTGTGGCTAATGAAGGGAATCAGGGCCCTTTCCTCCCCCATAAACCACGCAGCCCATGTTGTTCTCTTCTCCATTCCTCCCTGTGTACCCTAGGATGAAGAGAGGGTGGACCCAGGTCTTCCTCTGAATTCCCTTTCCCTTGTTTTACCTCTCCCCTGCTCTGCCCAGCCGGACTTTGCCCTTCCCCAGTTTCCTCCACAGCCAACTGAGCCACACTCCCACTCCCTGTCAGCTGTTTGTCTTCCTCCTTGGACTCGGACTCCGACAGGGGCATGACAGATATACTTTGAACAATGGGAGTCCACCTGCTTTTTTTTATCTGCAAGCTCTTATAAAAACCATGCCACTACTACAAACATATCTGTTCAGTCAACATGGAAGAAAATTACACCATAGCCATCCAGCTGAGCTATGTATTGGCTGAGAGCTTAATAGTGAACTACATCTTCTGAACTTTCAAAAATTGCTTGCAATTTACAGCTCATATTTCATCTATGGGGTCTTTAAAGAACCTTTCTAGTCTTGATGTGCCATTCCTAAAACCTTTGTAACATGCCTGTTCTTTTAATTAGTTTTTTTTTGTCTCCTCAGAATTATTAGGTGATACTGATATTTTGGAATCAAATAAATGATCAAATCTAAACATCTGATCCAGTATGTCATGGATTTCATTTCTTGAACTCTTGTCCTTTTGAATGTTAGTGGGTTCAGGTTTTTTTATAATACTGTATTATTATTATTAAACTAATAATTTATATACTTTTTAGTTTTTTATGTCAATAAATTTGAATAAAAAGTAAGAATACAGACCTTTTGGAATAATGGCTTGGTTTTTAAAAAATGTACTTTTCACCCCATACAGATCTTCTGTTCTTACTAGAATGGTGAAGTAAGAACTAGTGAAAAGTAATTTAAAGTAAAAGAAGCTAAACAACCTTTCACAAGGTTGTTAACATGTTATTTATTAGATTTATTTGCTGCCTATTTCACCTTGAGTCGAATCTTATCCAGCACAGAAGACAGGGAGAACAAATCATATTTTAAATTTTGTTGATTAGAACAGGAGTAATGTTTCATGTCAGTTCAAATATGGCATTAATTGGGTGTTTGGACCAGTAATATATTGAATTTGAAAATGGTTATTTATAGCTTTCCCTCTACATTTTTGCTTACCCAAGTGTATTATTCTTAAAATTGCATTCTTGATTGCAACTCTATACTAAGTTACTTCAAGTTCCATTAAACTCAGTGGAGTTCACATTTGAGTAGATAATGACTGCAATATCAATTGACTTCCTCCTCTAAAAAAGGAACTTTATATTCAAGTGTTATTTTTGTTCAGTTATTATGTAACATTAAATTTACATTCACTGAACTCTTCTAACATCATACATAACAATCGTGTATTGGCAAACTACTAATTTGATATCCAAGAATCCAGTTCATCACATAAGTTACATTAATGTTACAATCTTCTCACATAAGATATGCAATTTGCCGTGTAATGTAGAATCTGCCCAAGTTCGCAGCAAAGCAGTTGCCAGAGCAGTGTTTTCATTTGGGCAAAACTTGTTGCCAATCAGGCTGTTCCCGAGTTCCACACACACATCCAGTGGCAGCCAGTTCTGAGGCACATCTATTTGGCAAGTTTCAATGTTACCATTCTTTATATCCATACTTATCTGAATTTCAACACTGGATTCCTCATGACCTATATTAAAGGATGTGCTGATTTTGAACTTTGGTGTTTTCCCATATAGCCAACTCCAGGCTTTTAGTTCTATGGCTTTATTGTTAATTCCAGGGAATTCTGTTTCATCGGCTGGATTTATGACATGGATATGGTTTTCAATGTGATGATGTGAAGCATATTCGCCAGCAATGGCTTCCATAAGCATTTCACAAGTTAATGTGGGATCCTCTTCATAGAGATTTCTCACTAATGCAGGCACGCTTTGTGTGGCATTACTTTGGATTCCACTGTTAGGAGTCTTTAACACAGATGTTAGAACCAATTTATCAGTACTGCATAACAGAGTGCAGTGGTGATAAGCAGCTGTTCTTCCTAATTTTGCAGCAGTTCCTGAAATTTTAAAGATTTTGTTTAACAAGAGATCATATCTTTCAGTAGCCTGAACATCTAGCTGGGGTCGCAGGGACTTCAAAGCTTTAACAATCAGTTTTAAATTTTCAATTCTTTCATATTTTTTTCTGTCGGTGAAAAAAGTCAGATTAATGTTGCCTTTGTCATGGTAAACTGCACCTCCTCCACTTCGTCTTCGAGCAAGCTTTACACCCTTCTGCCTCATGACTCCAAGGTTACACTCCTGCCAGGGATTCTGATGCCGACCAATCACTACAGCAGAAGAATTTCTCCAGAGGAGAAGAACATGTCTCTTCTCTAAATCCATGTTATCATGGATCCAATCCTCTAATGCTAAATTCTGGTAAACATCCTGAGACACAGACTGTAGGATAAGCCCTTTTTCTTTTGTACTTTTGAAGCCAGCAGCTGGAACTTTGAGGACACAATATAATGGGAAACATTTCTTCCATGAGAACTGGATTATCATGTTTTAAATAAATAAGCATCAAAAGCAATGGAAGTTTTGGCACTATTCAGAATCTTTCAAGCCATTGGTTCAATGGCGAACTTTTTTCTTTTTAGAAACACAGTTTTAGATTGTTTAGATTTTTTGGTAGGTAGCTGCAACCTTTAAATCAGTGAATTTGTAAGATGCTTTTTTCAATCAATTGCTGATAACCTATTGGAAAAGAAATATTTATGGAAGTTATATCTGACACGTTTCAGTAGTATATACACAAATATCTTCCCACATCTTCAGTAGGATTAAAACATTAAAACATCTACAATAGGATGAACAAAAATAAACTAAATCATGACACAAATGAGTAATATCTGTATAACAATAAAAAAATTAGAAAAATAAAACAGTAAATGACACAATAGGTAAGCATCACTGAAACATTCTAAAATGCTCAGGTTTTAGTTTATTGTTTTATTTATTTTTATGGCCATGCGTCTGAAAGGCTCACAACAAATTCATGAAAATAAAGATTAAACTCTGATGCTTCATTTATCCCCCAATAAACCTTAAAGAACTTTCTGAAACTCACCCAGGAGGCAGCTAACCTGATCTCCACAGGAAGATCATTCCCCAACGACATTACCACTAAGAAGCAGTGCTTTCCAACTTTAGTTCTCACCTTTCAAAGTGTGAGACCCCAAGGAGTTTCTCTTTAGTATATCTGGCTCATACAGGCTGGAAAAGGCAGTTCTGATATAGTCACATTAATACCTTTAAAGTTACCAATGCAGCTGCTTTGGGGATAATACAGCAAACAGCCTATTTCCTGACAGTTACCGTTCATCAGTCAAATCTGGAGATAATTATGTCTGCCAAACAACTAAAGGTACAAGATGTACACATAAACACCCCAGGATGCTCTACAGATACAAATAGGTCACGATACGCTGCAACCTAATGAATAAGGGGAAACCGAATAGAAAATCTTGCCTCCCTGCTCCGCTCCGTTTTTTTAAAAGTCCCATAATCCACAGTGTATGAAAAGATTGAGCAAAGATAACGGGAGCTGTAGTGCAAATACATCTGACGGACAATTACGGGGGCGGGAGGCGACAAGCCGAAAGGCAGGAGTAAGTTGATCGCAACAATATTCAGCGGAAAACTCTTGGCGAACAATCTTATACGGACATCTAAAGGCGCCTTTTCCCTATATAGAGGACTGCTGCGCCAGGGCACGATAGAGCACAGTTTAGGCAGCAGAGAAAGCAGGGGTGCAGACCTATGAAGCTTGCACGCTGCAAGGCTCGCCAGACACCCCCACTGCTTTTCGGAGAGCAGAAGGGCAATAACGTATTTACCAGCTTCTCTAGACGGGTCTTTAATCTATTGCAATTGCTGGAACTTTTTGCCCTCTTGGAACCGCAGGAGACATTCGGAGAGAAATAGATACGCACTTTTTTACATAGAGACAAAGTTTTAGAGAACCGCTCATCCCATTGTTTGGACTCGAAAGATCCCGTTTGCTTAAGACTGTCCCCGTTCTTGTTTGGAGGATGGGAAGAACGAACCTTGAAAAAGGGATTGGTGCGGAGAGAAGAGTTACTTATTTTGTTTGTTTGTCAAACATGTATGAGAAAACAAGTATAAGTATGAACATAACATGTAAGTATAAACAGGTATAAGTATATACATAATAAACGAGTACGAATAAATGGATAAATGGGAACAGTAGGGCAGGGAGGGTAGGCATTTAGAGCTAGCAAAACAACAGCTTTTTAAACATCAGTCGCGAAGAAAAAACGGAGGCAGTCATAAATTATTCCTACCCTTTACGAACCGAAAGGGATTGACAGGCTTTACAAAGCTATAGCAGATTTCTGTCATTTCTATCGGTAACCCGCTGTTCCAGACTATTAAAGGAACTCGAAAGTCGATGAGTAGTGTTACTCTTCATTGTATTTTTCTCAGATAGCGTGCTTTAAGAAACACTTCCGTGTTGAGTTGCTCTTATCAAAGCACTTCCGCCTGGGAATAAAATTAGAACGTGCGTTGATTTCGTCTGTTTTCCTCACTCCCACGTATTGTTGTGCTTGGGTGGTTTGAACTGGAGTTGCAGAAACTGGCTTTCCATTTTTAAATTGATTACAACACATAAATTTCAAAACAAGTTTTATAAGTTTAAAAGTATTTTCTCATTTTAATTTTATAAAACGACACCGTTCATAAGTAAATACAACAATGTGTAGTGGGGTTTACTCAGTTAAAAATGTAGAATTGTTCGATTCTTGGTGACTGTCTGGAGTTTTCTTGGCAAGGATTTTTCCCCCGCCCGAAATGGTTTGCCACTGCCTCTTATTGATTGATTGATTGATTGATTGATTGATTGTATGCCGCCCCCTCTCCAGAAGGACTTGGGGCGGCTCACAGATAAAAAATGATACAATAAATTAAGTTAACTAAAATAGAATTAAATTGCAGCAAGCTGAATTAACTAAAAATCCCATAATACATATAAAACTCTTCCCCTGAGGAGTCAGCACAGCCCAGCCTGTTCAAACAGCCAAGTTTTTAGGTCGCGATGGAAGGTGCGGAGATCAGGGGCCAGGCAGAGCCCCAGAGGCAGTTGGTTCCAGAGAACGGGAGCCGCTACGGAGTAGGCCCTTCCCCGGGACGCCGCCAGCCGACACTGAGTCGCAGACGGCACCCCGAGAAGTCCCTGCCTGTGCGTTCGTACAGGGCAGTTGGTATTCGATGCCGGCAGTAGACGCTCCCGTAAATAACCCGGACCCATGTCTTGTAGGACTTTGAATGTTAATACTAAGACCTTGAATCTCATCCGGGGGGGCAACCAGTAGCCAATGCAGCTGCTCGCGCAGAGGGTGTAACATGGGAGTACTGGGACGCTCCCATCACAACCCGCGCAGCCGCATTCTGCACCAGTTGAAGCCTCCGGATGGTATGCAAGGGCAGTCCTAAATAGAGAGCATTGCAGTAGTCGAGCCGGGAGGTAACAAGTGCCTGAGTGACAGTGCGCAGGGCATCTCGGTCCAGATAAGGGCACAGCTGGCGAACCAGCCGAACCTGGACAAATGCCCCCCTGGCCACGGCCCCCACCTGCTCCTCCATCCTGAGCCGTGAATCCAGGAGGACACCCAAGTTCCGGGTGAGCAAGCGGCATCTGCAGCATGCCGGGCCTAACGGACATTCTAAGCCTGCCTAAAGCAGGGAGGGAGGGAGCATGCACACACACACATACACACACACACAAACAGGTTGGATTTTTCTTTTCTCCCGCTCCCCCTCCCACCGGAGACCTCTGGATTCCCTCTCTCCCCAACCCTGCCTGTCCCATACAGGTACCATCCACACAAGTGACATAGAGTTGGCTATGTGCAGTCACATGACCCCCCCAGCCATGCCCATCTGGCCATACCCACCCATCCAGTCATTAGGGCAGAGAACCGTTTGTCAAAAATTTTGCAGCCCACCACTGCACCAAGAACTCTCTAATAAACTGAAGACAAAAAGGTGCTGGCAGACATGATCTTGAAACCATTCAGCCATTTCTTTCAAAGATCCTGGAGCACCAGGGAATTACCAGAGGACTAGAATAGAGCTAATGTGGTTCCCATCTTCAAAAAAGTGGAAAAAACAGATCCAGGAAACTACAGACCAATCAGCATGAGCTGAATGTGTGGGAATATCCTGGAAAAGCAACAGATCTGCGAACAGCTAGAAGCAAGCAAAGTTATAACCAGAAGACAACATGGGTTTGTCAAAAACAGATTATGCCAAACAAATGAAGTACACAGCATTAGCACCAAATGAAACAAAGCTGGCAGGAATAGCCAACACCCTAGAAGATAGGCTCAAGATCCAGAAGGATCTCGCATATTTGAACCCTGGGCCCTATATCACAAAATGAAATTCAATGGAGAAAAGGTTTTACACTTTGGCAAGAAAAAACAAATTTACAGATATAGAATAGGTGAAACCTGGCCCAACAGTAGTAATTGTGAGAGAGATCTTGGAATCTTAGTGGACTATTATTTACATGTGAACCAGCAGTGTGCTGCAGCTGCCAAAACAGCCAATGCAATCCTAGGCTGTATTACCAAAGGGATAGAATCAAGATCACATGAAGTGTTTGTACAGCTTTATAATGCCTCAAGACCACATTTGGAATACTGCATCCAAGTGATAATTTTGGTCATCACTAAATAAAAAAAGTTAAGATTCTGGAAAAAGCACAGAAAATAGCAACAAATATGATTGGAGGGCTGGAGACTAAAACATACAGGTGAAACTCAAAAAATTAGAATATCGTGCAAAAGTTCATTTATTTCCGTAATGCAACTTAAAAGGTGAAACTAATAAATGAGATAGACTCATTACATGCAAAACAAGATAGTTCAAGCCATGATTTGTCATAATTGTGACAAATTTCTAATTTCTAATTTTTCGAGTTTCACCTGTATGAAGAATGGTTTCGGGAACTGGGTATGTCTAGTGAAAAGGACTAGGGGTGACATGATAGCAGTGATCCAGTATTTGAGGGGCTGACACAAAGAAGAGGGAGTATTCTATATCTTGGAGGTCTTCTAGTCCAAGGGTGTCAAACTCGTGTCATCAGTGTCATCACATGACATATTGAGGCTTTTTCCCCCTTCACTAAACTGAGCGGAGTCGGGGCCAACATGTGATGCATCCGGCCCACACGCTGCAAGTTTGACACACCTTTTCTAGTCCAACCCCCTGCTCAAACAGGGGACCCTACATTTCAGACAAATGGCTGTCAAGTCTCTTCTTAAAAACCTCCACCGACACCCACAACTTCTGACAGCAAGCTATTTCTCTGGTTAATGTTCTCACTGTCAGGAAATTACTCCTTAGTTCTAGGTTGGTCCTCTCCCTCCATTGTCTAGCTTTCTAGTGCTTTGGCTTGCTGTCAGAAGTTGTGGGTGCTCCATCAGAGGAGGTTTTTAAGAAGAGATTGGACAGCCATTTGAAATGGTAGGGTCTCCTGTTTGAGCAGGGGATTGGACTAGAAGGCCTCCAAGATCCTTTCCATGCTATTATTCTTACATTCTGTATGTGCATGGTTTAAGGAATCTGCAATTATGTAAGTAATTAGGATTAGTAATCATAATTATGAAAGTAACACTTTCAACATAATGATGGGCATAAAATAGATATGTCTAAGAAACAGAATATGAAAAAACTCTCAAGATTTGATCTAAGTTCTGCAATTCCTATTAATTTCTTCCCTCTAGCATCAAGGAGGAGAGACAGCAATTAAGAAATTATATTGTTAAATTAGTGCTGTTGGTGGTACCTTTTGCAAAATAATGGAGAGATCTAGAATCATACAGTATATATTCAATCAGAAGTATTTCTAGTGTTTATGACATATTGCAACACAGAATATTCCCAAGCAACATCATGAAGAAATCCTATCCATATAGAAGACATTAGTTGCAATTATTAATAATTAAATGGTAAAATATAAAGATTTTATTTTAACAAAGATATTTATTTAACAAAATCATTAAACATAAATATTGAAACTAATGAATTGCTATACTGGAATTGGCTCTTAAATGTTTTTTTTCCTAATTTACAATTAGATTATTATAAAGTTCATGTTTTGGCAGAACCATTTTTTATAAATATCAATAAACATCAGTTACTGCCAAGCGACTACTTTTTTAACTATAGTCTGAGAACCCGTAACATTGTTACAACAATCTTCTGAATTAATGCTTTCATTATTTTGTATTCCATCTAGTAGCTTTCTCCCTGTAATTTGGAAAATGTCAGTTATAGGCACAAGTTTGATTTCCTCTGTGTGTTGAAATAACTATTCATTTGAAGTTCCAGTACTTGCATCATTCTTTATTATAGATATCGGAGTGTTAGTTTTACTGCAACACTTTCCCAT
Organism: Naja naja; assembly: GCA_009733165.1. NCBI lineage: Eukaryota > Metazoa > Chordata > Lepidosauria > Squamata > Elapidae > Naja > Naja naja. The sequence goes on along the minus strand of CM019153.1, from coordinate 17,435,605 downwards.
TATGTAATTACAGTGAAACTGCTAAAACTTATCCAAATTATTCTGAAATTCAAAGTCAATGAAGTTCTTCAGTAAGGCTGTTATATAAACCCTATATAGGAAAAAATGTATCAGAATAATTAAAAGAATGCCAAAATATTTCATTCCAATTAATATTTTGGCAATAGAAAAAAACTCTTTTAAAATAAAAACACATTAATTCTGCTCTAAGTATCATTGGCATTTTTTTCCTGAGAACATTTATGCATTATGGTATATAAACTGTCTTTTTTAACATACCTCACTACACCAATAATAGAAATTTTTTTCCAACTTGTTTATTGAGATTAGCAAACTGGAAAATGTTCCTTTCCTAACAAGCCAAATTATGGTTTACCAATATCAGAACAAGTCTTGGGTTTGTAGACTTGCCTTTCCTAGCACAACCATAAAGGAATTGGAAGATTATGCTTCAGAATAACTGTAATTAATACATTATCAACAAACTATGATGTCTAATTTCACCTTTAGTTATCTTTACTTGGAGAACATGAAAAAGCATAAGTTTGCTTGCATGGCAAATTTACTGATGCCTTTTATGTTTAAACCTATGTACAGGTATAAATCAGCTCAGAAACCATGGCTTAATTAAGAAGTAAACATTGAATGATCTGTATTACATAAACAGAAGTTGCTAAATGTTGATCAATACACATAGCAAGCTATTCAGGGATTCCACTCATTGAATTTTGCCATGTAAAAATGTATAATTTCATATAATTACACATTTATCATACAAAATATTTCATAATTGTCTTTTAACATAAAATCAATGTATAACTTAATATAGAACACAAATTAAGGAGTCTGGGTGTTTTTGTCATGGCACATTGTTAAACCATCAAAAGGCATTATTTGAATCGATTTCCTATGACACTAAAATAAAGATGAAATATATGACAGGGAAAGATGCAAGTTGCAATTAGAAAGTTAGTGTCTAATGACCCATACAAACATAAACACATTATCCCATCTTGAGGTGTAGGAAGTTGGCACCCAACTCTCCTAGAAAAATGAAATATTCTAGTAAATATTTAAAAGGCAGAATATTTCCTCTAAAAAGAGTAGAAACCCAGAAGCAGAATCTCACCCCCCTTTGTTAATGGGTGGGCCATTAAGGCCTGAGCCAGAATACTTTACATAAGAAAGGTCTCCAGGTAAAGCTATAGCAATTGCCAAAAGCCCTTTAAGGGCATAAATCATCCAGCAAGGGTCAACCAAGCCTGGAACTCAGGACAGCCTACAGAGTTGCCCCTCATGGGACTCTGACAACCAATTAGAAACAAGCTCCAATTCAAATCCCAACAAAGGTTACTCAGGTACTCTCAGCACCTCAGCCCTTTTTTTCTTGATCTTCTCCTTCAAGCATGTGATCTCCTTTCTCTGGAGCTCCAGACCATGTGGTCCTGTTCACCATTAAACTTTCCAAGCAGCCTCCATGTTTCCAGTGTCTTTTTCCCCACTTGGAACTGAACCCAGAAGGATATTTCTTTCAACAGAGGCAACAAAACTGCAATTAAGACATGGCTGGAAACCCTATTAGGATTACTAAATGGATATTATTTCAAATTTCCATATTTATAGGAAAAACAACCCCCCCATTGTTACATAAATGGCATCTAATTGCTCCCCCCACCCTCCTCTCACCTGTAAGTATTCTTAAAGAGTGCTCATTACAAACCTGTGATAAGCATCCTGAAACTGCTAGCAAATGCTGCTCCTTTCATTTCCATTTTATTTTTGAAGGGATTGATGCCAGTAACAGAGTCCCCAACGAAGCTTGTTTCTTCTACGTAGATTTCTATTGGCTGGTGGTTTGCCAAACGATCTCCAGGTTACAAATTCCCTCTGCTAAAACTTACACATGGGCATAGTTTCCTCCCATTCTTCCCTTCAACAAACTGTTATAGAGAACCCTCTAATTCAAAGAAGCACTCCATATTTTTTAGCAAATGGAAGTAAATGTCTTCTTTAACCCAAATGTTCCCTGTGTGAGTTACAATTACTCAACATTAGCAGGTTATTCCTTTCCCTAGGATGGTACTTCCATTTCAACAGCCTTTGGTTTTTAGACAGGTGTGTACACATTTTTACCCCTTACCTTTTTGTGTGTGTGTGTACTTCTGCAAATTGTCTTTGGGCCACTCTCCTTTCTCATGCCACCCTACCTCACGTTGCTGTTGTTGTGAGGAAAGTAGTAGTAGTATTGGGTAGGTTCGCCCGCCTTTAGCCATTCTAGCCATTCTCATTAATCGTTCTTAGTGTTCTCTTTCCCTAGTAGTAGGTCCTTGATAATTTCGTAATAATAATCGTAAATTAAAAATAAATTAATACATCCTAGGTTCTTGGTAATAACTCGATGCGCATGAAGCCCAAGCCTAACTAAAGAGCTGGCACCTGTTCTGCATATTGTTGTGTATATGATAATAACATTCATCATAATAACTGATCTCCGCCGCCAGGACCTTCCACCCATCCAAGGCTCTTAACAGTTGACCAAGGAATGCGCACCCTCGACTGGGCGCTCAATGGAATTTTGGGGATCGCCCGCCCGTTCCCGACGTTGTCGCGAGGTGTTTAAAGCACGAGCGGCGGTTGAAGCGGCGGAAACGCGCCGCGCGTGCGCCCATGAAAGGGCGGGGTGAGGTCAAAAGCGGAGCATTACTCGGCCGGCTGAGTGTAACAGGTATCGGAAGCGCCAGGGGCGGGGGGATGGGTTACCTGGCGACGCCGAGGAGCCGGGAGGAGACATTATTGTGGCAAACCTGTAGGGGGCAGCGCGTCCGGGGAAGCAGGCGGCGTCCCTAGCAGAAGCCCCGTGGGGGCCGAGGCCGCTAGTGCCTACCTGCCTGCCTGCCTGCCTGCCTGCCTGGGGGGAGGAGGAATTCCTAGTTGGGCTGCCCTTGCCAAACAGTTGCGGGGCGGGTGGGCGCGGAGTATCGGTCTGGTTGCTCATTGGCTTGTCTGGCTTGAGAGGGAAAAGGAGGCGAGATAGCGGGTAAAGCCGAGAAGGGAGTTGAGGAACCCGGGAAGGCATGAGAAAAGGCAGGCAGTACGCTTTCTGGCGCTCACAATTTAGCTGCTGTCATGACCTCTAGGAAACTCTCTGGGCAGAGGAGGAAAAAAACAGAAATTCTCGCAAAGGTACAGAGAGTCCGTAGGATATAAGGATAAGGAAGGCAGCCTTCTGGCAGAGGTATTTAGCAACTTTGGGGTTAATTGCATAGGGTGAGAGGGAGTCGAGAGACAACTCTTCTGAAATGGGTGTTTCAGGTCATTTTTATGAAGGTTGAGGGGTGATGTGGTCATCATTCCCAGTTTCTGTTAACTTCCAAGAGGAAGTACAAATAAACAAATGTATTGTCTTTAGAAGTTTATGTACAGTACATGTAAGCTGGTCCTCAGAAGAAAATGTATAGATGCAAACACTTAGTTAATTATAATATTTTTTAGAAAAAAATGAAAGGCTGGAATTTCATGTTGCAAATAGAACATTTCTCCCAATTTGGCCATGTTGCCTGAATTCTTCATTGTTCTTTTGTTTTAAAAAAACTTATCAACTTGTTCTTTTGTTTTTTAAAAAAACTATCAATAATCCATGGTTACAGATCAGGTATAGATTTTTCCTTCTGTTGTGGTATGATCATTTTTTTAAACCTGCTTCCATGTTTGATAAATCCATGATAGATTCCAAATCCTAGTGATGTAGCCAAGAACACATGCACTTTTAAAACAGCAATTAAATTGGAAGGGATAAACCTTTTTTTAAAAAAAATATCCTTGGCATATGTGGGAAATATCTCAGCTTTTTGATACATACAGCCACCCATTTCACTATGGTGATTCTGAGCAGCTGACAACACAAGCAACAAACAACAAAAGTAGAATACATGACCAGTCCACTTGGGTCACTGTTAGATTCATTATTTAAAAGTATGTTAATATTTCCTTCTGAGAGTCCTCATAAGTAATTATAAATTGCATTTCCTTGTGTAGTTCATTTCTGTTATTATTGTTAAAAAAAACCTTCCTAGGAAGATAAGTTTTCCCATGTATCCCATTCACTTGTCCCTACATTGAAACAGCTGTCACTGTGGTACTTCCATATCTTGGTTTCATTTGACATTTTTAGAAAGTAAGGGAGCTGTGGGACAGAATTGTTGGCTCATGGAATTGGATAACCAAAATATCATGTGACTTAGTCTTTTAATGGTTGACTGGATTGTTCTGCAGTTTGATAATTTAATTCCATGGAAATTAATTTTAAATAAGCACAGAAGGGCTTTGGATTGCATTTGGATTGAAATGCTATCACATATTTTTTTAAAATCAAAACCCAAAGTTAGTGGGCTCCCAAAACTAACACAAGCACCCTTGGCCTTTAGGTAACACAAACACAAGCACACACTGGGTAGTACTTACAGTTCCTTCTTACATACTTCCCCAGGTCTACTAATACTCTTACTATTAGTATAGCCCACTACAATTTGTGAGCCCTACTACCAAAGAATGGTATTTCTATCTATTAGCCCTAGGCTATCAGTTGCTTTATTAATTCCACAAATCACCTCCTGTCTCACTCCCAGAACAACTCCAATGCACCAGTTATATCACCACAACACCTACCTGCTTTTCTGCTTGTTGCTGGGAAGCTGGACTGGCTAGGGAAAGGTCTTAAAGGGGCAAGACACCATCAGCCCAGATGCTAGCTCATTTTCAGGCAGCCTGCCCTCTCACAAATTTCCTGATATTTCTTTTTAAATGTAAAATTTGCTATCATTGATGGTTAATTTATATTTTATTTTTTATACTAGTCTTGAGTTTTTAATTCACATTTAATAGTTCCATTATTTAACCACTTTTAAAGAAATATCACAGAATAATTGTCCTCTTATACAGTGCAATATTAAGTGCATGTATTGGAATAAATACCAGTCAAATGATTTTTTCATATACCATATTTACATTCATGCTAAACCCATTCTGAATAACTTTGGGTAGATCTTGCTTACAATTACTCATGCTCTAGTCACCTCCAGATTGGACTACTACAATGCACTACATGGGGTTTCCCTTGATATATTTTGTCTGGCTTAAAACAGTAACATTTTCTCAAGATTCCACATATGTCCCCAAACTTAAAGGTTTCTCATGATCTTTGTCAGTCTTCCACAGTATTGTTCCTTCCAGATATGCTGAACTACATTGCTACAATTCTATAAGCAAGTTGAAAAAAAGCTAATGACTGTTACTGAATTACTAATAAAAACGTTGACAGACTGTCCCATTTGAATCCTCCCTTCAGTATGGTACAGAATAAGTAGGTCTTAAGCATGTTTTTTTCAAAAATTTCTGAATCCTTTTAATACAGTCCCTATTGAACCCTGTCAATTTTATTTTCAAGTAAAGTTTAATAAATTAGGCTAAATGTATTTTCATCTGGCAGTAATACAAAGCTTGCATCTTTTAGCTAAATGTAGCAATAAATATCACAAATTTAGAATGAAGTTATTTTTAATTGTTTTATAGAGAATTACAACAAGAGAAGAGCTTGCATTAAGAGGTCCATTTATTGAAAGTGACAGAACTTCAAAACCTGAAGACTGCTTTAAAAGCAAAGACAAAATAATCCAGGAACTGCAATTAGAGGTGTTGTTATATATTTGTACTACTTTGTAATGACCATATATGGAATAAATGCCTACTGATATCATTTAATTAGATTGCTGTAATGTGAGAAAATGGTTTTATATTCTCCATAGAGACAAAGGGACAAGATCATGGCCTAGGATCAGTGATGACATTTTATCATTATGACTTAGTACCTCTTATACTAATGGTCTCTTACTGTGTGTCTCCAGAAGAGTAAGTTCACTTACTTATGGATACTATAGAGAGAAGCTAACCGCCTAGATGTATCAAGACTGTTTAGCTCTTGTCAGTCTGAATTCAGACCTAATGGCAAAACAAGGTTGATAGTTTATTTAGGAAAAGATAAAGATTGTGCTTGTCACTAAGAAAGTAAGTGTCAAACTTGATTAGGTTGTTGATTACAAGATTGCCTATATGCAAATGGAATAATAGCTACAACAGGAATTTATATTATTATTAGATGATATATCATTTATTGTGCTCTGAATGTTCTTAAGCCTAACAGTATTAGTACCAGAGAATTAACTCTCTTAATGTGATCTCTTCACTAGGCCATAGATAATTTTCAGATATCCTTCGGTTACTAGAGAGTTTAGTATGTTATCTGAGTAGAAGTCTATGTTCAACTATTTTAGTTCTGGAAAGAAGATACCAAATTTGGTATACATTTAGTAGGGCAGAATTTAAAAACTATATTCTCATTTAGACTCCACATTTATAACTATACTTACCATGCATCTTACAGCATCTGAACTTGTTAATAATAAAACATAGTTTTGAAGTCCTTTGAGAAAAATCAGTGTAAATCAAATGGTTTTCTGGGAGAAAATTTGGTAGAATTTAAATACTTCCTGCTTATTATGCAGGATAAATTTTCATGTTCCTTTATTTTGTGCTAATTAATTTAGGTGACCCTGCTTTTTAACATAGAAATCAAATATAGCTTAAACCTACACTCATCATCATCATAGTGTTTTTCCCACAGGTGCAGGATCCACTAGCTTGAACCTTCAGTATCTCTCCAAAGTCGGTTTTCTAAATAGTTTAGTGTATAATGTTGGCAAGAATTTATTACTTAGATAATTTTTTCAGCTCTTAGCACTAAACCTAGTTTTGCTACTTTTAGTCTGTTTTTCTTTGCTGCTTCATAAATGACAGATGACCCACATTATCCCAAAATAAAAACTGCCAACTTCTGAAACCTCTGAGGTGTCCAATAGAGATTCAGAATGTGACAAGAGACATAGAAAAAAAATAATGATATTGGGCCTTAATCTAGAGTATTAAAACCACTCTCTCACTAGATAAATGTGAATGGTATTCATATTATAAATAATCTCATCTATTCCTTTCAGAACAAAGTGGAGAACCAGCTATGGAAATCAGATAGTTTGGTCTAAATTTTGAGTTCCAGAATATAAATGGAAGTAAACTCTGTTCCTTAAAATATATCTTTGAACATTTCAATTAATTTACCCATTAACCCAGTGTAATACATTGGTGTCTAACTTCAGAAAATTTAATTCTGACCATAGCCCAATTCTGAAAACTAATTTTTTTACTTAGGGCTATATGTGGCATTTTTGTTATCCCATAAATAATATTGTGAAGCTTTCCCCACATTTCCCACTTTATGGTTTAGCTCAAATAGCTATTCATGATATTAGTTCTATGTGGATTTGAAAATGGAGTGTTATTCAACCTATCTCATCCCACCTCACATTTCCTGCATTGAAAGCTTGCTTAGGGTTTTTTTACAGGGAACAAAATTAGAGAATGTAATTCAGTCTAGGTTATTTCACAAGTACCAGTAGAAAATGACCTGAATTGGTTTTCTAGCCTATGTATACAGCATGAACTGAACTCTTCTTACTTCATCATCTTCCAGGCTTTGGGTTTAAGTAAATACTTTGTTCTCCCCACATCTCCCAATGCAAACAGCGGTGGGTTGCAAAATTGTAGTGTAATTCCATCAGTGTAGTTTTAATTGAGAATGTACAGAAAAAAATGATACGTTGATAGCCAGGCAGCATTCTCTTATATCAGCAACTTACTTGTTTGCCAAATAGTGAGGTATTTTTTCTTCTTTGTATTTGGAGGGGCTAGGGAGAGTTTTGTTTTAGCAAGAGGGTAAGCTAGTAGCTGAATTGTATTTTGTATCCTCTGTGATTGATTGGTTAGAGAGAACACAGATTTGTCCATGCCTTTCCTTGCCTGTTTTCAGTGTTTTGTATTCAGCAGCAATCAAAATAACCCCATAGTTGATGGATGACTCAAAATGCTTTATAGACATTAGTAAGTGGAAATAATGGCATGTGCAGTCTTACTTTATCCAATATATTAATACATTGGTTTCTGTGATAAAAGAAATATAAAAATGTGTTTGTCTCACCAGATTGAACATCTAAAAACAAAAAATCTTGATTTGGAGAAGCATGTTAGGAAAATACTTAATAGTAAAGAGAAAGTAACAACCCAAGTGGACAGTTTGACCAGTGAGAATGAATACCTTTGTAAAGAACTTGCTCATGTAGATAAGATAGCTGAACAACTGGAAAAAGAAAGAGAGTTTGTACTTGATAGTGCTGGCCAGGAACTTTCAGAAGCCAAGGTACTTGATTTATTACATGAAATGTTTTATACATGCAGTGCAATTATAGTACATGTTACATTGTTAGTTTTAACAAGTGGAGAAACTGGAAGAAAAAATGCAATAAACAGAACATTATAGGTAATCTTCGACTTATATCCATTCATTCAGTGACCATTCAAAGTTATGTCAATGCTGAAAAAATCACGTTATAACAAGTTCTCAAGGTTCCAGCTGTAGAAGTGCTCCTGTGTAATCACGAGCAAGGCACTCAACTTCCTAGTTCACAATTATAGTGTTGCAACAAGCCACATCACATGAACCCCATTTGCAGACTTCCCTGCCAGCTTTCCACAAGCAAAATCAATGGGAAGCCAGCAGGGAAGATTGCAAATTGCTCCATTAAGTTGTTCCCGCCACATTTTCTCCTGAGGAGTTCTATACAGAATACAAGATTCCAAATTTTTTTTTACTCCATATCACTGCCTGTCCAATGCCCCGCCTGCATTCCCCAGCATTTATCTGTGCCCCTCACCAGCACATCTGTCGTCATCACACTTGCCTACACTCCTTGCTGGCCCTCCCACTGCCTCTGATGATCTACCCTCAACCTCCTCCACCAATCTGGTTGTAGATCACACTAATCCATTCCCATTCAGCATTGCATGTCTGTAGTATCTCCTACTCCCACCATACTCCTTAGCTGATTCCCACCTTTTCCTGGGTTACAACACCAACTGGGATTGCCATTGCTAAGTGATGTGATTGCATGATGTATGTTATTACTACATCATTTAGACATGTCAGTCCTGGTCCTGAGTGCTCTCATAAACAGAGTATCTGTATTCTAATTACATTGTGCGATTATTGTATTCATGATTTAAGATCATGCATAGTTTTACATGGAGTGATTGTTTTTCAGTGAAAGATGTCTATGTAATTTCTGCAGGATGAGGGAAATGAGCCCATTATTTCTATCTTTGCTATATATCTGGTATTTCACATAACCCATGTTATTTCAGCTTATCTTATGGAATAATTGAAATACATTATTGTCATGTAAATACCTAAATATGTTTTCTTTCTAGTCTCAGATTAAATGCCAACAAAATACTATTAAAAAATTGGAACATACGGTCAGCGTTCTTAAATCTGTAAGTTTTTCATATCTTTCCTTTGCTAATATATATTATTTCATGTGTTTTAAAATGGATACTTATTTTACTTGACTTTTAAATCGTTTCATTAAAAAAGTTTAGGATACTATATATACCTATGGATATTATAGACTCATAAGCACAAACTCCACAATAACTAATTAAAGAGAATTAAATTACCTCATGAACATATAGATGGAAATTATAAATATGATATAATAGTAGAAATGCTAAAAGACCAGATAAAATACAAGAAAAACACCAGAGCACTGAATAAAATAAAAATAGGGGCAAAGATCTAAAATCAGGATGGTCAAACTTTTTGGTTTAAAATCAGGCCAGACTTTACATTGGTATATCAGGGACTTTAGTGCCAATAAAAATTGACAAAATGTTAACTGTTAAAAGCATTTAAAATTATTTCTGATTCTGGATCACTGAAGTTTCTTGGTGGACTTTAATGGTAGCCTTGTGTAGACTGAATTGTAATACAGTAATCCAAATGAGAAATGAGAAGGGTATAAGTGACTTGATTCAGTGCATCCAGATTAGACTGCAGCTAACACACCAGCTCAAATTGAATGAAGACATCCATCTAGGAACTGGATGTCCAAGAGGAACTCCAGATTCCAAGACTGGTCTTGCTGGAAGAACATGAAAGAATGAAATATGAAAATAACACAACATGGGCAACATAATGGATGATATACATCTTAACCAATTTATACAAGTAATAATGTTTCTGTTCAAAACTTTCTATTTTATGACCATCATGGCTTTCTAGCAAATTTTCCTAGGAAATTCATATGACAGAACAGAACAGAACAGAGTAGAAAACTGTACAGGATTAGGTTAACAACTCTTAATGCCTTTTTGGCAATGTTGTTACAGTGGGGTCCAGCACTTAGATCATCAGAGATGAGAACTCCAAGGTCCTTGACAGAGTGAGAGTTGTCTACAAGGTCTTGTCCGTCCAGCTTGTATTTTATTTTTTATTTTTCTTGCCAATATGTAAGACAGAGCATTTGTTTGTTGAGATTTGAAGTTGCCACTTGTTTGACCATTCTGATACATAGTTAAGGTTTTTTTGAAGAGTAGCTGTAACATCCTGGCTAATCTTGCTGGAAGGAAGTGCCTTCTATAAAACATTTTGTATAAATTTTCTTTATATGCAGTGGACATTGTTAGTTTATAGTTTCTGTCCCACAACTTTTGCTATTTATCCAATTCTATAGAGTGCCCAAAGTTTTTAACGCACGCTATCATGGTTTCCTTTACTTGCTCTTCTTCCATTCTAATACTCAATAAATAATTATAGAATTTTTTAATTAGTTTCTCCTCCGGTCCTGTTAAAATTTGATCCAGTTCTGTTGGTTCTTTATGAAAACCATATATTTTAGCATCTTTTTGATATCTAGTTTGTATTTGTACATATGGCCACTTGTTAAGTCTATCCCTTGTCTATTCAATTCCTGCAAGAAGAATTTTATGGGAAACTTCATGAGAAATTTGTAGAATTGGACTACGAAAATATTTGCGTAATAGGAGGCTTTAATGCAATTACAAACATAAAACTGGACTACAGAAGCAGTAAAACAAACAAAAAGGCATGGAAAATTTTACCAAAGACTTTTTTTTAATTGATGGATGAAATGTGCATTCAAGAAATATGGAGAGAAAGAAATCTCAAGAAAAACCATTATATATACTATTTGAATAGATATCAATCTTGGTCAAGAATAGATATGGCTTGGATATCAACAGAATTAAGTAGCAATGTAGAAGAAATAGAAATAGAATAGAATATATGGGCAGACCACAACCCAGTTAGAATCAAATGGAAAGGATACAAGGAGAAAGTGAAACAGATGTTGAATCTATCTATACTAAAAGACAAAGAATTATACAGATAACAGAAAAAGAAATGACATTCTTCTTCAAAGAAAATAGAAAAGAAGAGACCTAACTACAAAACGTAGATACAGCTAAGGCATACTTTTGAGGATTAGCTATAGCTTATACAGGAAGGAAAAATAAGGAAAAGAAACATCAAAAAACACTGGAGGGAGAGTATAATAAACTAGAATTTGGAATTAAACTGGAAATTACAGAAAAAGCCATAAGAAAAAAATCTCAAAAATCAAATGGAAATAATAAAACAAATTGAGTTTACTTGAAAAAGAAGAATTGGCATAGAAAATAAGAGTATAAAACAAAACTTCTTTGAAAATGCTAATAAATCAGGAAGATGGTTGGCATTTAAATTAAAAAAGAAAAAAAACAGATACAAATTTGATAGATGAGAAAGGTACAGTACAGCATTGAAACAACCACAACAACAAAATAATTCAGAATTACTATGAAAACTTATATGACCAGGAGGAAATATCGAAGGACAAAACAAAATGATACCTGGAAGAGGCAAGGTTGCCTAAAATCCCAAAAGAAATAAGATCTCCATTAAATGAAAGGATAACAATGTTTGAATTAACAGAAGCAATTAAGAGACAGAAGAAGAATAAAACATCAGACCAGATGGCTTACCTGTGGAATTTTATATATAATTACAAGATACTCTGGGTCCATTACTGCTGGAAGTTTATAATGAAGTCCTGTTAAGAAGCTAAGATACCAAAATCCTGGATGGAAGCAAACATTATCCTTATACCAAAAGAAGATGCAGACCTATCGCAGATTAAAAATTACAGACCTATATCACTTTTAAATATGGACTATAAAAATTTACACATCAATAATAGCTGAAAGATTGAAGAGATTCCTGTATGAATTTATACATTTAGACCAAAATGGATTTTTGTCTAACAGACAAATTAAAAACAACATGAGAATAATTTAGAACACATTGGAATATTGTGAAGCATATCCCGAAAAACAAATGGCGCTGATCTTTTTAGATGCGCTTTTGATAATGTAAATTGGCGATTCATGATACTGCAGCTAAAATATATGAAATTTGGGGGGAAATTTATCAACATGATTAAGGCAATATATACTAAGCAGATGGCAAAAGTATTTGTAAATGGGGACATAACAGAGAACATTAATATTAAAAAAGGCACAAGGCAAGGATATCCATTGTCCCCTTTACTATTTATTTTGACTCTGGAAGTGCTAAATAGAAATATCCGCCAAGATATAGAAATAAAAGGCATGGAGATAAAAAAGGAAACGTACAAATTACAAACTTTTGGAGATTATTTGGTTTTTATTATAGAGGACAAGAGAAATAGGACCCAAATTAATAAAGAAAATAGAAGATTATGGTGATGTGGCAGGACTGAAAATAAAACCTTACTGAGAAACAGAAAAAAAGGTTTAATGGAAAAGATAGATATTCAGATAGTAAAAAAAGTAAAATATTTAGGAATTTATCTTTCAGCAAGACGTGTAACCATAAAAGAAGATAATTCTTTAAAATTAATACAGCATATTAAACTGGATTTGGAAAAGTGGAAAAACATGCAACTATCATTGTTAGGAGGAATAGCCACCATTAAAATCTTACCAAGATTGTTATACTTATTCCAAACAATTCTAATAAAACTGGAAAAGAAATACTTCGAAGAATTAAATAGAACAGTATCAAAATTTATTTGGCAAGGTAGAAAGGTAAGAATAAGTTTGAAATTACTACAAGACTCTACTAATAGAGGAGGCTTTGGGTTGCCAAACTGGAAATTATACTACCAGGTAGCTGCTCTTACTTGGTTAAAAGAATGGATAACTCTGAGACATAGATGACTACTAACATTCGAGGGACATGATTTGCAACTGGGGTGGCATGCCTTATTATGGTATAGGGAAAAATAAAACACACAAATATTTTCAAGGACATATTAGAAACGCTTTGTTTTCAGTATGGGCAAAAATCAAGGAGAAACAATATTTGAAAATATCAGTCTGGCTCTCCACGATGGAGGCACTGACATACCCAAATGTGATGGATATGGGAAAAATCGTAAAATATAAGGAATATTTTGAATGAGAAGGGGGAATTGAAAAATGATTGTTAAATTTTTAGATTAAATAATGTTTATTATTTAACATTCAATGGAATTTGTTTTTTTCTCTCTCTTAACAAATTCATAGATAATAATTTTTTTCAGAAAAAATATAATATGACAACTTTGAATTAAAAGTCAATAAAATACATTCTTACACAGAGAATTTCTATAAAACTTTAAACATGGGATTTAGTAATTGTGTTTTTTCACATGCACATAAAAGGTGGCCCTGGATGTTGAAAAGTCAGACGAAAAGCTCAGCAATTTTGTAAAAACTATAGAAGAGGAGAAAGATTATTATAAATCTGAAGCAGAAAAGTTGAAGAAGATGTATCGAAGTACAAGTCCTAAGCGCAGCCCATCTTGTTCTATTTCAAAGATTTCCTCCCCAATGCAGGTATATATTTTCATTTTCTGAAAATACAGAATGTTTGCATTTAATTTTTATTGCTTAACTATATTGAAATTATAAGATTTCAAAATTAAACAGATCTTATTCTCCAATGAATTTATATAATAATGTAAAGTCTTCAAGCTGACTTTATTTATTTATTTATTTATTTACTTATTTATTTGATTAGTCAATTGCTTACAAGATAATAGGTATAAGTATAAACATAGTTATAAATACATGGATACATATAAGAAAATAAAAGAAACAATAGGACAGGGACGGTAGGCACTTTGGTGCACTTATGCACGTCCCCTACAGACCTCTTAGGAAAGGGGTGAGGTCAATAGTAGACAGTCTAAGGTTAAAGTTTTTGAAATTTGGTAAGTGAAGGATATATCTATATCCTTTTCTTGGCAACACTATTGATATGGTTTGTCACTGCCTTTTTGAGACATAATTTTTAAATTTGCTTCTTCAATTTATTGTATAACTATGGAATTCTCTGATGGCATAGCCATATCAGACACTGCTTAGCTTCCAGTTTCCATTCCAGTATGTACAAAATTTAGCTATCCTACTTACCTAAGTAGTTAGAACTTGCCTGCTCTCTTTAATCTTAGTTGCCTCTATTGCAAGGATTCATTTGTGATGGTTTAGCAAGAGAATTGTTGTGCTAATGGGAACTGGAAGAAATACATGACATTTGCTCATTTTTCTTCTCTGATAAATAAGATACATATTTCAAATAATCTATTTAAAGCATATGCTTACTTATGGTAAAATAATAACATTATGAAACTAATAAAAATGTTCGAATAGTTTAAAATTCAGAATATTGCAAATTAAATTTATGTAGAGTTCTCCCTTCCAAAAAAGAAATAATTTCAAAATGTTAATATAGAATCTTGCAATAAATTTAAATATTTGAAAATGGGCATTTTATCTCCATTAAACATTTAGGGAAATCACTGTGATAAAGAATATCTACAAATTTTGGTAGAACGTGATGAGTTTAAGACAATGCTGGAAAAATATCAACGTCATATAACAGAACTCCAGGGGAATATCAAAGTTCTCATGGCAGAAAGAGATAAAGCTGTTTGTCTTTATGATCAGGTAATTTTTGGATAAAGCATTTTGGTAAAAACAATTTTTGATATATTACAAGAGAGTATATAAGTTCCAATGTATTATTTTAGTTTTAGTTTACTTTATTGTCATCGCACCTCGTACAACAAAATTAAATACTATCTTCAGTGTATAGAATGACTGAAAATAAACACACACATCCTTCACATTCTATACAATGAATTGAAAACCCATGATATTGCATTAATATTGCACTATACAGTAGAATTCAATAGTTACTGTCTTGGGATAGAAGCTGTTTTTCAGCCTATTTGTCCTTGTTTTTATTGTCCTGTACCATAATAGATGGTAATAGTTCAATAAAAGGGTGCCCAGGATGAGATGAATCTTTGAGAACGTTTTGAACTTTCTTAAGGCAGCGAGAGCTATAAAGCTCTTCCAAAGGGGGGAGAGGGCAACCAATGATCTTCTAGGTAATGACGTTAATCCTCTGGAGTGCTGTCTTATCTGCCACTGTGCAACTGGCAAACCATACAGAGGTGCAGTAAGTTAAGATACTCTCTATGGTGCAGCAGTAGAAGGTCACCAGCAGTTTTTCATTCAGTTGATGTTTTCTGAGAAGTCTCAGGTAATATACTCTTGCTTGGCCCTTTTGACCAGTGCTGTAATGTGAGCACCCCAGGTCAGGTCCTCTTTTATGGTAACGCCCAGAAACTTAAAACTGGCCACTTGATCCACCCAGTCTCCATTGATAAGCAAGGGCTGGATGTCTGATCTGTTCCTTCTATAGTCCACTATAAGCTCCTTGGTAATATTGGTGTTGAGGACCAAGTTATTGTCTCCACACCACGAAAACAACCGGTCTACCTCATCTTCGTAGGCAGACTCATCCCCCTCGGAGGTGAGTCCCACCGCTGTTGTATCATCTGCAAATTTAGTAATAGTATTACTAGTGTGAGTGGGAATGCAGTCATGCACATAAAGAGTATAGAGTAAGGGACTTAACACGCAGCCCTTTGGCGTACCAGTGTTAAGAATAAGGGCTGAAGGGGTATGATTACCTAATCTGACCCTCTATGAGCAGCCAGACAGGAAATCCATAATCCAAAGGCAGATTGAATCAAAGTCCAAGGTCCAGTAGTTTAGACACTAGTCTATGTGGAAGAATTGTGTTAAGTGCAGAACTAAAATCTACAAAAAGCATTCTCACATAGGGCCCCCCCCCCGCTATAACATAACATTATAAAATGTCTTGTGAGTATTTAGGATAATCTTAAAAAGCCTTATAGGTATTGCCTTCCCCTAAGATGGTATTATAAGTTGGAATTGTCAATAACTTTCCCTCCATTTTGGAATCCCTGTCTGAAGATATCCCTGTAGCTTTATATTTTAATCAACTTATTAAACTGTTTTAACAGTTTAAAGCAGTTTCTTCCAGTCTTGATGATTTGATATCTTCTTTGTATAAAGGAAACAAGTTTTGTAAATTATATTGCTTCTTTTAGAGTTTTACCTCCATATTTGTCTTGTATGAGGATGTATAGTACTTCGTGCATTGCTGATAAGGAAATGATTTATCAATTTGAAAAGTAAAAGATACAGTGAATCATAATAAATTCACAGAAGTTATCTGTTTCCTATGATCTTATGCAGAAACCCTAAGAAGATGAAATTTTAATAAAATGTGTTTTAAGATCATGAGTTTATTTTATTTAGCAACTTTTTCCATGGTGGCTAGTCGGATTATTTTTTTGAGAAGACTTATTAATAAGTTAAAAGGGAAGTTCTCCATGAATTTGTATTTATCAACAGCTTATACTAAATAGTAGACTGCCTTTGAATACAGGTTTCATTATTTATTGTAACTGTCACTGATACTGTAGACCCATGTTATACCATCCTTTACCCTTTGGGTTTTGAGTATGAGGAATAAAACCAATTAGAAAAATTGCTGTAAGCACTTCCTATGCCAAGAGAAAGATAGAACAATATGTACACAAATGTTAAGACTAATGCTTCTTTCCCTGGTTTTAGGGAAAACAATTTATATCTTTCTTGTAGCAAACAACAGACCATGCAGTCCCAGTCTTTAGCTCATATAGTTATTTTTTTATTAAACTTACATTTTATGTCATTTATTATAATATAGATAATATTTATATCATATATTTTGAATTTATGTAATTGCCTAATGTATGTTGTACACAATCAGCAGATGCCCTAGGTTATAAATCCTAGAAGGAAACAGATAATGCTGATGAACAGAGTTGTTGGTGCATCTCTCCTTGCATCTCCTAAACTTGCTAGCCCTTGCTATGGCTGAAGTTGTTCTATTACTGTTATTGAAGAAAAAAATCAATTATCTCTTAAGTCAAATTATGTACAAATTATGGAGAAGAGTTTCAGTTTTCATGTCAACCAACAAATGTGTAGGATCAGATCTGTTAATAAGTTAAATATTCAGTAAATACTTAGCAGAAATAGATTCATGCCTCAATATTAATTTTAAACACCAGGCACAGGAAGAAGTAAATCAACAAAGAAAAGAACTTATGAAAATCCCCAAAGCTTCTACAACTGCAGTGACTGTTCAGGCTGTTTTGAGACGTGTGGAAACAGAAAGGGATGCAGCCATTTCTGATTTTCGAAGGATGGCTGCTGAACGTGATAGCTTGAGAGAGAGGTTAAAGGTTTGACTTTTTATCCAAGCTCATTTAAGTATATGCATGTTATACCATATTCCCAAAGATTTAATCTACTAAATTAAAATTTGGCACACTGAAAAATAATATAATGATTTTTGTTTGATATAGATTGCTCAAGACACTGCGTTGAATGAAAAAGCTCATCTGGAACAGAGAATTGAGGAACTGGAAATAAATATTCAAAGCGTAAGAAAAATCTTCTTGAAATATATTGATAAATGTTGATATTTATCAGTAGCTAAAATGTATGAATATAACAACATGATAAGATATATTGAAATTTTGTACAAATTCATTAATTATGACATGTAAGCCAAGAGCTTTATGCCAGTTTGTTCTAATGTTTCAGGCACTGGACTAGGAGTGGGGATGGGTCCAAGTTCTACTCTTGCCTTAGGCATGAAAACTGATTAGGCCGCTCACTTTCAGCCTTGAGACATGGAAAACCATTTCCAAAGACATTGTCAAGAAAAATATATGTACTTACCTAGGCAATCATCAGGGGTCAAGACTAACATTAAAATGAGTGCCAGCAATTCTCAGGGTAGACTTGGCAGCTATGTAAACATTCAACAAGTTGTATTTTTATGAAAGAGGTATAAACATTTAGCTACCATTGATTATTGTGTGGTTGAAATTGTGGATAATGTAGTTCAGACTGGAAAGAATCTCTTGGTCTTGGCAGTATATTGATTATATATTTATTCCTAATTCTGCAGTTCACATATTGAGCATCCTACCAGAAAGGCAATTTCTTTAAATGAAATTCTGAAGCTCAACAAATCTTTCTTCATCTCCAAGAGGCATTCACTTCTTCTATTCTCTGTCATACTTCCCTTCTCTTTTGAGTGCAGCTTTGATTTCACCTTGCAATTGTGTTTGTAAAAAAACTGTTCAAGAGGTTTGGGGTAATTTTCTCTCCTGTATGAACTTGATCAGCAGTTACTATTATTGGAGATAAGCTAGTGTTTTCAACAAGGAGCTATTGACCATCAAGGAAGCCTTTCAGAATTGAGACCTTTCCCTCAGCTTCCATCCTGTCCTGAAAAGTTTGCCTTCACTCTAGTGAAACCTTGGAAGTTGTGTTCAGCAAAAATAGTATTATTTGCAGCCTTAGATTATCTTAGTGGAACCATTAACATTACACTCCCCACTTTCCTGAGAGCAGACAGAACTATGCTGGAATGACTGAACTGAGGAAAGAAATATTGCAACTCCTGTCATGGGACTAGCCCAAAAGTCCTTATCTTCTTTTCTGTGGCTTATATATTGCCATGCAAAGCCTCTTCCCTCCACATTGGGGCCTTGGAATAATTTGTTTGGACTTTATAATGATCTGCCATATATGAAAAGACTACATACCATCAGCCCATTTAATTCCTTGTCATGGCTTGCTTTCTGAGTCTGTCTATCTGTGGTTTCAACAAGTTTTACAGAATGATAGCTTGGATAATCATTTAATCTCTGACAGAAATCCACAATTCACAGTAGATCTTTGGAGTACTCTTTTTCAACTCTTGGATGTGAAGTTCCACCTCTCTAGATATCATCATCTACAACTGATGAAGAAATTGAGGAGCAGATGCTAGAAAAATCTTACACTGTTGTGGAAACTGCCAGCAGAATAATTGGCTAAATATTCTACCCATGGTAGCCTATAGTAATTCTTTTTCTAGATAAATGTTAGTCCCCTATGTTTATCATAAAAGCATACTCCAATTCTGATGGGAAGACTGCTTTTAGAGGAAATTTACTTTATTACCTCAGAAAAAGACTTTTCCTTCTATAGAAAACTGGGAATGCAAAATTTGAAGTAATCAGATGAAAGTGAAATAACTCTTAATTCTTAATGGTTTTTATCAGCTTGACAATGAACGATTAGAACAAATATCAAAAATAGCATTGTTGAAGGATGCTATTGAGTCTATAGAAAGGGAGATGAAAATATTGGCAAGAAGGGCATCAGATTCTGAAAGTGAACTTAACAGACAGAAAGCAACTAACGCTTCATTAAGGTAAAGAAAATAGATTTAAGCAATCATACATATGTTATTAATTTAATTTAAGCCTAGATGCAAACAGTTCTTTGCTTAATTTTTTTTCTGATCTAAAAATGTGATAATGTATGTATTTTACATTTTGTTACTTGTGGGAGCTCATTTAATACTATAGTTCTAAATATATAGGTGCCTGATTTTAATATTAAGGATGACTCTCTTTTAGACATTTGTGGCAATATACACTACCAATTTATAGCAAGATTCAGTCACCGTTCTGGTAGCCTGAATATATTATTAATACTTTACAACAGCAATGTCTGAATGATACTGTAAACTACTAAAGTATCTTATGTATGAAACTATTCTGTTATAAGCAATGATATCATCATTATCACTAAGTTTTTAATGGATATTGCTCATTTGGGTGCAAAGATTAATTTAAATGCCTTATTGTTAATTATCAGCATACTGAATGAAAAGATAGAACATAACTTTACAGAAGCAGAACGACAACTTTCAAAGAAAAAACATGAATTACAACTTACTCAAGAAAAAATTATGTGTTTGGATGAAAAAATTGGTATGTTTAAATAACATCTATAAATAAAACTTGTTTTTAGCGTTAAACATGTCACTTTTATTATATATGAATTGCAGATTCATTTACGAAGAATTTTGCTTTAAAACTCTTGAAATAACTACTTTATTAATTCATTGTATGGATGGCCATGAATTTACTTATATGGAAATCAGAAATATACAGCAGCAGGCAGCTCCTTTGAAAGGCTGAAGCAGAAGTATATAAATGATAATTAGCATTTTGAATTGGGCTTATAAAACATAATGATGTTTTGGAAAGCTCAGTGTTTCAGAAGCATCATTCTCCAAATCATGCACAAAAAGGGGTCGTCTACCATTCTCAAGCTGATGTCTCATTCTTGCAAGACCTAGGGAAAACAAAAAGGTTTCTAAAGAATTGTGAGAATGGGATACCATCTTGCAGAAGAAACAGGAGGCCAGCTTACAAAAGGAATGTGACATTGCTTGGAGAAATGAACATGAAGTCAGCTTAAGGAAGGTATGACACATGCAGTTGATGGGGTACGCACTCTGAGAACAGTGTGAGGCGGCAAAGGCCAGGGGTTTGGGGCTTGAGGCAGCACTTCTCACTGGCAAAGGTGCTACAATGGCTGAAGTAAATATCTGGGGATAGCTGGCTGAAATGGCATAGGGTTATGCATAGGTTGGTAGAGGAGATAGATGGGGCAGAGTTGTATTTGCAGTGGTAAATACAGGTGGACGGCCAAGTGCCTGAATTTTGATTGTGTGATGATGGGGGTGCTTCATTGCCTGTAACTTTGAGCACAGATTGTAAGTACAGTTGTAATCTCAAAAAGTTGCTGAATGAATGGTCATAAATTGAGGACTACCTGTACCACCAAACCATAGCTTCCACACAAATATTTTGGTTTCCTACAGAAGCATTCCTAGGGGAATGGAAAGGTCAAAAAAATTCAAAATGGCAAGCATGTGATTGAATTCTTTTATTGCGGGCACAGAAACTATCTTGATGTCCCCCATCTCTCCCTGGCCAGGTGAAATACTGTATATGCTTCTGAACTTTGCTTGATCAGCCTGTTATATTAAATGGATTGATAAATTGATTTATTATTTTATTTTCAGAACAACTTTCAAAAGAAAGCCTGGAGCAACAAGGACATATTTGTACTCTTAATGATACAATAACTGAGTTGGAAGCAGAAAAGGATTCTTTACAAGATCTTCTAGAAGATAAAAGAGAAAAAATTCTTACATTTGAAGAAAGTTTGGCCATTAAAGTAAGTTTTAATATGTGAATGCCTCTGTAGTTTTGATTAATACTGGTTGTTCGTATGTTCATAGTTTTATGAATTATCCAGAGAACTTTATTTTTAGAAAACCATTTTTCAAAGCATATATCAAAATAAAACATATAACTCATTTTTAAACTGTTTTAAACAACACAGTGATAATAGAAATTGGAACAATTATATTTGAATACTGCCAATTTAATACGCAAGTTTATGAATTCATATTCTGATTATTGCTGACTTTTAGGATTGTTGAAAAATATATGTTTATATGTAAATTATATATACACATTTAAAATTTCTCGTAGATCCCAAAACATTATTATTAAGAATGTATTAAAAATGGAATACCTTTTCTTAGAATAGTTTTTTTCTCATTTTTTAAAAATGCAGGAATTTCTAGTTTTTATGCAACACGTGGTATAATACTATTTGAACTCAGTAAATGTAAAATAAAACTGGTTATATTGTACTATTAGAAAACATCCAAAATTTGAAGATTGGTTTAAAATTATCTCTGTAGATGAAAATACCTAAAATCTTTATATACTACAACTTCAAGGCTACAAATTATTCAAATTGAGGTTTTCTCAGTGGCTGTGCCCAAAATAGAACTCTGGTTTTATTCCAGATGGAAAAAAAAACCCATTACCTTCTGCCTGTTCTGCCAATCCATTTCCAGCTATCTGCTGTTCAACAGAAATAAAACTATAATGTTTTGGCTGTTTAAAGTTTCAGATGAAACAAAATCTGTAGAGATTTTGCAGAGTGAGAAGGGCAAGGGCAATGTCATTTCCCTCCACTTCTTTCTCCAGATGACTTCTGTGTTGTTCCTGTACTTCTTAATGTGCAGTCTCTTCTTTACCTATACTCAGCAAACATTGCTGTCGCAATACTGCATATTCCACTGGATTATTGGTCCCCAATCTTTTCAGGACTTTTCTTCCAGTCACTCTCAGTTGTTGATGTCTAGTTCAGTATATCTCACTGATCCACTTGACCAGGGGTGGGATCCAACTGGTGTTACTACCGGTTCAGTCAGAGCGCGTTTTGCCCTAACGATTTTTATTGACTGTTTCCTAATATGATTTGATTGCTTATTGTACCCTATGACTATTATTAAATGTTGTACCTTATGATTCTTGATGAATGTATATTTTCTTTTATGTCCACTGACAACCTATGGACCAAGACAAATTCTTTGTGTGTCCAATCACACTTGGCCGATAAAGAATTCTATTCTATTCTAAACAATTTTAGAGGACAGGAGAATTTAATTCAAAGATTTTTTGTGTTCAAGTTGAACAGAAACATTATTATAAATAGGGGACAAATAAGAGATCCAAGGTTTTGATTTGTTTGGGACTATATCAAAAGATGAAGGATTAAAAACTTATCTGTGATAAGAAGTTGATCCAGATTTCCCCTTTCTACATTATTTTGGATATTGCAGCTAACTATGTGATAAATGTCATGTTTTGCTAAATTGTAAATGACAGTACTTCTTGAATCTGGTTCTGTTTGAAATAATTGTTTTCTTTTCTTTTCAAATCAGCTACATATGATTCTAATTTATTAAGTCCATAATTGTGGAAAAATATCTGCTGTGTAAAAATCTACATATTATTGTACTCTTAGTCTTATAAATGTTATGAAAAATGTTTTAATTAAAAGAGATCTAGGTTTTTGTTTGCTTCATTCATTTCTTTATTAACTAAAGAGAAATTTTAATTTATTTTCAAGGAGAAGACAATTTCAGATCTGAAAGGTATTCTTTCTGACATGGAACATTCATCAAAGTAAGATTCAGAATTCTAAATTTAGATTTTCCACTTAAATGTTTGCATTAGCTCAATGTATAATGCTAGAATTATTATTTAATACCTTTATTCTATATTAATCATATCTAAGTATTTTTTTATTGCTCAGTGTAGAGAGGGGTTTGAAGTGTCGTGGTTTTAAAAACTAAATAGAAGCCAGTTTTAAACAATTGTTTTAAATTATAGTCTTTCTTTTATGGAAGAAATGTGACATTGTATTCACAGTTATACTCTTATCCATGTAGAATTGATAGTATGAAGAGATTTCATGTCAGTCCTTTTTTGCTAATATTTTATGCAAAAATGTTGTGTTTTTTTAATTGTTACATAGGCATTCTACTGAAGCATTATGCAAGTATGAACAAGATATTGGCAGACTACACCAAATGTTAGATGATGCTAATAGTGAGCTTAATCAGACTGGCAGAGAGAAAGATATATTAACTAGGGAAATTTCAAAACTAAAGGAACAACTTTGTGCCTTTAAGCAGGAAAATCAGGTAAAAGGTCTATTTGTTCATTTGTGTCAGAAGCATCACAATGAAAATAAGGCACATTATACAATATAAAATTTAAAATATAAAACACAATATTAAAATATATACAAGGTAAACAAATCTTGGCCAGAAACTATCAACATTAATTGTGTTCTGTCTCACTGCCATGAGGTCCTCAAGAGAGCACTGATCAGGACACAAAGGACAGATATACATATATGTTGTCTGCATGTCACCACAATCGCAAAGGGCAGAAGCCATCAGATAGCCCCATTTGTTCAGAGTATTTCTGGATCTTGTTGTATCCATGCACAGTCTATTCAATGATTTCCATACTTCCCAGCTTTCATCAGACCCAGGTGCCAGCTCCTTCATTGGTTCCATCCAGTGTTGATTCTTTGTAGCTTTCGATAAGTCCGCTTTGCTTTTAAAAATTTCAGTCTTTTTTATAAAATATTAACAACATATACTTGCCGTTTGCCATTATATTCTCTGTCCCATCTTCTCTCTATCCTTCCATTAAATCCCTATTCAAATCCTATTTTATAAATTTCTGAACATTTACCTTTGGGTAGTTCTTTAACTTTTATATTTCTATCAAAGTTATCTATAATTTTTTGGATCATTTTTTTCAGCAAAGTAACAGTTACAGTTCTGAAAATCAGTAGTTGGATGGATAAACGTTAAGAACTTTCTAGCAAACTATTTTCTCTGTCTAAATGATTTAAGTATAAACAAATGCATAATTGTACATATACATTTCTGTGAATGAATTCTAAGTTCTTATACATTTATACATTTAATGACCATTCAAAGATACAGCAGCCTAGGAAAGTAAAGTAATTCCAGCTGTTGTGAAGTATTAAACTCTCCTTGCAGTCATGTGATCACAATCTGGGCGTTTGGTAATCTGTTCCCACTTACAACAATTGTCAAGCACCTCACATGATCATTTGACCATTTGCAATCTTCTCTGCAGAAAAACGTATGTAGTAAATCCTACAGGAAAGTTTGCAAGAGGACTCCCTTTCATCTCTGGAACTGGCTTAAGAGGCTGCTTGCTAAGGGGAGCTGAGCTTTTTTGGTGGGGTGGAAAAAATGAGCTTAGATCTGAAGTTCTGAGTTCTGTTCCTGCACTCTGCTGAAGGTGTCCCTTTCCATACATGGGGGACAGCTGACGGACCTTAAATCCTACTTATTTCTTTCATCCAGCCCCTAGAGGTGAGAGGGAACAGAAATCCAAGAGGATTTTTATCTCCTGAGTAGAGAGTAGTAGGGCAAGGAGCAAGGGATGCCTTATGCAGGTAGTGGGGGCCTGATGGAGGCTATGTGTGAGGTTCTCATCACCCAAAGGCTGAAAATCCTGCTTGGATTTTGTCAGAGAGGATTTTTAGCTTCTGAGCAGAAAGCAGAAAGGCGTATGGAGGGCGATAGAGGGCTCTGGGCGGCCTGATATAGGATGCACACAAGTGTCTCTCCTTCAAGGGCTGAAAATGCTGCTTGGATTAGCAGGGAGGATTTTCAGCTCTTGAGTGGAGCCTCCCAGGGTCTTCTCCACCCCTACAGATGTACTCTGCATTCCTTATCTGGGACCTCATTTGCTTAACTAATTTCACGATTGCTTAGTAAGTGCAACTGGGAGTGCCAGGCTTGTGGTCATTCAGCACAGCAATCAAGTGGACCACAATCATGTGGTCTCTTACCTGATCATTTCACTCAACGATGAGATTCTGCTACCAGTTATGTTGTTAAGCAACAACCACCTGTGTTTGCCTCAAATTGCATTGTTAATAATTATAAAGGTAAAAATTGCATGCTATCCAAATAAGTATGATGGAATCCCATTTTCAACTGCTTTTGAAAATGAAACTAGCCTTGGACATCTACTAAGAGATGGAAAGATTTTATTTTTATTTTATTTTATTTTATTCTGCCTTTTTATGTCAAGGAAGCATACATACCATATTTTTCAGAGTATAAGACACACTTTTCTCTCCCCAAAAAGTGGGTGGAAATGTCTGTGCATCTTATACAGTGAATACGGACCCATTTTTGGCCTTCCAACATCTCCACGCACCCCATTTTTGCCCTCCCCGGTGTCCAGAAGCACTCTGCAGGTCAAAAATGTGCCCATTTTTGGCCTCTGGAGGCCTCCACAGGTCCTGTTTTGCCCTCCCCAGCATCAGGGAAGAAGAAAACGGGACCTCTGGAGGCCAAAAACGGTTGCGCTTTTGGCCTGCAGAGTACTTCTGGATGCCTAGGAGGGCAAAACCAGGATGCATGGAGGTGCTGGGAGGCCAGAAACAGGCCTGGTTTTGGCCTGCAGAGAGCTTCTGGACACTGGGGAGGGCAAAAACGGGACACGCAGAGGCAAAATATTTTTTCTTGTTTTCTTCCTCTAAACCAAGGTGCATCTTATAGTCCAAAAAATACGGTATTTATGCTCCTCACTCCTATTTTCCCCACAACAATAATTCTGTGAGGTGGGTTGGGTTGAGAGAGAGTGACTGCCCCAAAGTTACCCAGTTGGGTTTCATGCAGAAATGAGGACTAGAATTCACAGCCTCCTGGTTTCTAGCCCAGTACCTTAGCCGCTATTTACCAATGTTTTATTTATCTAAAATGGTCAATGAATTCTGATAGCTAAGGTGTGAGATTAGGATAAGGAAGATTGAAATTCAAGTCCATCATCAATCATTTCTAAATTCACAGGGTTTTTGTTGTGAGGAAAAATTGAAAGAAATACTCTCTATATATCTGCTTTTTTATTCCAGGAGAAAAGTAGGATTTAAAACAATAAAAGCTGTAAATAAATACATATCATTGGGTTTCCACAATAATATGTTCAGCTTAAACCTTGGAATTCTGCTTCATCAGATCATTCATCTTTAATCTTGTAGGCTGAAGTAGTAGCTTTCTTCTCCAAGGGATTATTTATACTCTATGCATGCTCTTTTTAATTGAAGGAAGATAAAATTGAATCTTGTACTCACTTTATTTTCATCTCGGATATGTGGAAAAAATGCATTTTAAGGAATGGTGGATATTCTTGTGGTTTATCTCTCTTGAACACCAAAAAGAATGCATGAATTAAAGATTCATTACTTACATTTGCTTACCAACTTTTTTTGCTGGAATAAATACTATGGTTTCTGATCCACAGAAGTCATTTCATTGATACAGATTGTGCTTTACATATTCCATTTGTGTTAATTAAAAGTTATCAAAATTTAGGAAAGCAGTAATATAGAAGTCATAACAAAGTAAATTGGTTTGTTTTTCATTTTGCTGCAAGGCTGTCAATCACCCTGTTCCTTGAACTTTGTACATTTTTGTCTTCTTATTCCCTAAGCTTACCATCTCTTCCTTGAAGTTCTGATTTCCATACTTCAACTGAACAAAATTCAATATTTTATCTTTTTTTCTCATCAATATTTTTAAGTGATTTGATTATGTTTACATTGGTTAGTGTTTCTTCCTTCATGGAATCCGAGCCTTCTGTTAGGAATAATGAGCAGAGCATTTGAGCCTTTAGCTATCTCAAATTTGCAGCTGTTACACTGAAAATAGCTTTTTGCCTGAAGTTACTATAGCCTATCACGAAAGTAAACTAGTAGGTCTCCTCTCAATCCATTAATTATAACCTTCCACAAATAACAAGTGGTATTATTCCCAAGTATATCATTCTACCCAAGGTTGTTTCTAGTTTTCATTTTAATTAAAGTCATTATTTTGTCAGTATTTCTTTTGGCTTCAATAAGACTATTAGAGAGTTACCCTTTACTTCATAGAGTTTCAAAGAACTTTGTATTTTGCCATGAATAAACCTGTGTATTTAAGAAACAAAATCAATAATCAGAGTGATTGTTTATGAATTATAGACAGAAAAGAAAGTGGAATGCGCATTGGATTATCTGTTCATTTGTACAGTATATGTCTTAGAAAACTTTCTGCTACCTCACCCTTCTGCAGGCCCACTCATCTAGGGTGAGGGCTGTGTCCACTATAGCTTTCATAAAAGTCAGACTGCAGCCTAGCTTAGTGCTCAACTTTTATTCAATAAAAATGACACTATTGAAATACATTTTCTCAAATTTAAAGTTATTTCTCTTTTTATATGTAACAATACAACTTATTAATGCAGTTAAATATCAAATCATATTAAAAACATGAATAAATTAAACATATGAAATAATGCTTCATATTTGTTTGACAGCTTCTATTTGAGAAACTCAGTAAATATCAGAATGATCTTGATGATATGAAGTTGAAAACTGAAGATTTTCAAAGATTGAAGTCCTTACTGAACTCTAAAGTATGTATATACTTTGAAAAGATATCACTATAAAAAGGCTTAGTACAAGGCTTCCTGCCACAATAGGCAATGTCAAGATGTCTCTTTCTCTGAATAGTTGGTGCTTAGAATAGGCATGGGCAATTTGACCCCCAGCCCCTTTTTTAAAACTCCCAAAGACTCCTTTAATTGTTGGTAATTATCTGATTATTGATAATAGAGTGAAGAATTTCCTATCAATTTGAGATGAAAGAACACATGAAAGCCATCCTATAACAACTGCCATAGCACATTAAAAGGAAGGAAACTCTACAAAAAACCCTGACCTTCCTCACATATGTGATATGTACTATATGGCCCTACACACTGTGCAGTCTTTGACTACCAAGAGGTTGTCCACCTCTGCTTTAGAGCTGTTACGTATAGAAAGCAGTGTTACTTCAGGATATCTGCGTTCAACCAAAACTAGGTACTGCAAGATAAATATGAGATTTCCAATTCCATGTTTCCCTTAAAATGCTAATATAGAGAACAGAATTTTGAAGAGAGATTTGTCAGATGAGAAGGAGCTGCTTTATTCTTCCTCAGTTTCATTCTCACTTGCAAGTGGTTTTTCTCTAACTTTTCCTTGAAATATATTACTGGGAAATGGCTACTGAAAAAGTTTCAAGGAAAAGCTCATAAGTGCAGGAGGAAGTTATAACTCTCTCTTCCCTTTGGCTAAATCTTACTCTTTTAGGGAACTAGATATGCAAATTTCTTAATTGTAAATACACAGCAGCCCAATCCATATAAAGAGGGAAAGCTAATACCGCCTCCTAGATATATAGTAGTCCATGCAGGGACAGCTTGAAAAAGAACAAGACTTAGTTGTTAAAGAGGATTTTTTCTTAAAAATTCCACATGCAATGCGAGGAGTAATTTAAAAAAAACCCTAAAAGACCAAGGAAAAAAATTAAATTTCTGCTGCACCATGCTTAATTGTTCCCAGTCTAGACTATGCTACTATGGACTTACCTGTACAATTAACTAAATAGTATTTGAGTATTTTAGAATGTTGTCTACCTTACCACTAAGTCTTTAAAGCAAACTTTATTGTTTCCAAAATTGTTACTTACATGGCTATCACCAAGTGTAGGTTTTATGTTATAAATAATTGATCACAGGAACATATTTATTCCATTTTAAAGATCTACCCTGGTAGAGAGCACAATATCTATTTGTCACTGCTTTTATCTCATATTTCTGGAGTGCCCAGTTATGCTATTATTTGTAGTATCCATCCTACCTATGCTTGAAGTTTAGACCCAAATGTTGGTGATTGTCATAGCTGTATGCAGTTACAATAATAGTGTATTTTATGAAATTTTATTACAATTTTAAAAGTTGTATTAATACAGGCCAGTGAATTTTATTGTGATACGTAGGGCTGTAATAAAGGTTTTGATTTGATCTGATTACACTACAGTAATTTTTAAATGCAGTTTTCAAGGCCCATAGACGAGATAATATTTTATTTTATGACATAAAACAAAGATACACATACATGTGTATGTATGTATACAATTTGCAGTGTTTAGATATCAAGAGAATACAATGATTTGTTTTAATATAAAATCAAATTTGTTATATTAAAAACAAGGAGAGAAGTTGTCTCAAAGATATAATCCAGTTGTGAAAATAAGTACGGTATAAAATATTAACAATATAAATATAATGCACATTGCAAAGTGATATTACCTATAATATTGCCTTTAACATTACATTTAATTTTACCATAGTATCCATTTAAAATACTGTAGGTACAGGACTCAACATTTAAGATATCCAAATAAAAAGCAAAAATAACGTGTTGATAACAGGCCAGTTACTTGAGTCTGATCCATTTCAGAAAATCTTAATTAACGGCCAATTTAGAATTTAAAAATTATATAATAATTAATATAAAATTATTGTTTATATTTTGCCAACAAAAAGTGCCTTAACTCTTGTAGCTTCCTCATGATGACTTAGCTTTTTAGATATTCAATGTTTATTAGTACCAGGGGTTTGATCCTGACTGGCTCAAGGTTGACTCAGCCTTCCATCCTTCCAAAGGGGCGGTAAAATGACTACCCAGATTGTTGGGGACAATATGCTGACTCTATACACCACTTAGAGCAGGGATTTCAAACTCAAGGCCCGGGGGCCAGATCCAGCCCACAGGATGCTTAGTTCTGGTCCGCAGGGCCATCCTGGAAATAGCGAAGGACTGGCCCAAGTGCCTCTGCCAGTGAAAATGGAGCTTGGGTGGGCCACTGGCAGAGGGCTGCAGGAGGCCATTGCGGCCAATAATGGGGCCCAGGAGGGCTGCCGTGGCCTCCCCGAGCTCCATTTTTTCTGGCAGAGGGCTGCAGGAGGCTGTTGCAGTTGAAAAGAGATACAGAGAGAGGGGGTAAAGAGAGCCATAGACACACTGACAGAGAAACACAGGGAGAGGGGGGAGAGAGGAGAAAGATAGAGAGGAAGAGGGGGAGATACAGAGATAGATAGATAGATAGATAGATAGATAGATAGATAGATAGATAGATAGAAGTGTTTTGTGGTTCTAGGTGTTTTTTTAACAACCGATTCTCTGCCCTAATGACTGGCTGGGTAGGCATGGCTAGGGGGTCATGTGGCTGGGTGGGAGTGAGTGATGTCGAATTGGCCACATCCACCCAGGTTTTGTGGCTCCCAGTGTTTTTTTCCTCTGGGAAACGGGTCCAAATGGCTCTTTCCAAATGAGTATTTAAGGTTGCAGACCCCAGTCCTATACCATAGTAGCACTCTCTTTTCTAAGACAATTTTCCTGTACTATAGATCACACTGCTCAGAAAAGAAGCAGAGAGGGAATCAATCTTTGGATAAATAACATTCTCCTTGTACAATACTAGATCCAATTTATCATATGCAAATGTTGATCAGGAAAATATATAGTATAAATTTAAACATCTTAAGTAATCACACAATAATCAGTTAGGATCAATTAAAGCATCAGGGTCAATATTTCAGAAGTGTCAAAGCTAATCCATTGTCTGAACACAATCACAGAAATTCAAGGAACAGTCTTAAATATTTTTTAAAGCCTGACATGTGTATCTGTATCTCTCTCTCCCCCCTTCCTATGTTCTCCTTCTCTCCCCCTCTCTATCTCTCCCTCTTTCTGTATCTCTCTGTGAGTGAGTGTGTGCGCACACACACACACACACGCACACACATATCTTAGTCTGTTGTGGAATCTCATCTCATGGAACCTCAGGTTCTGTGCAACCTGATTTGAAAAACCCTGCCCTTGTTTGCATTCCTGCTCTAGTAATGCTAATTGAAAATCTAACTGTATTGCTCTGAGCATGGTCGTTATATAGGGGAAAGTTGCCTCATTGAAGACTGCTGCTAGATGACAAGCTGCACTAAATCTGCTTGGCCAAAGCATAGCAAAGATGTGTGCATGGTGGACATCTGCTCGCTTAACAATGGTCTCCCTGCTCGTGCGCACCCTTCTGGCCCCACCACAGCCAGCCAGGGGGTTGCAAGAGGAGAAGGAGGGGAAGGAGGAGTAGGAGGGAAGTTTCCACCGTGGCTTGCGCTCATTCCTCATCCAGCCTGGATTTCCAAAAAGAAGAAAGAAAAGAAGTAGTGAAGAGCCCCAAGGAGAGCTCTCTGGCTTGGCCCAGCCTCGGCTTTCCAAGAGAGAGAGAAGAGACACAGAGACAGAGAGAGACAGAGACAGAGAGACACACACACAGAGATACAGAGAGAGAGGGAGGCCAGCTGACAGGCGAGCGTCTTTGGCGAGGGTGCTCCAGCTTTTTCCAAGCCTGATCCCCAGGATGGGCATGCAAGGTTTGACGGGGCCAGCTCCCTTTTCCCTCTGCCCTGAGCTTCTAAAAGCTGTGGCTGGACGCTGTGGGCTGTCCCCTTTTCCGTTGTTCCCTCCTCCCAGATCCCATTCCCACCCCACCAGCCCTAATGTTAGCGAGGCCGGCATTGGTTTTGGCTGGGTCGGGCCAGTGTCTTGGGATGGAGAGCAGGTTGCACATCTCTCCAAGCAATTGAGGCATGCCTAGCACCACCAAGGACCAGAAGAAGCTCCAGGAAGAGTAAGGCCCCGGCCGCTTCTCAATCCCTCACTGTCAACCTTACCTTCTCAGGCTAGGCAAGGAATGACTAGGAGGGGAGGGCAAGGGGCAGGGCCAGCCAGTGATGGGACAGGGAGCTGCAGCAGAGGGCCAAAAGAGCCACATGTAGCTCTGGAGCCACGGGTTGCCAACACCTGGCATAGGGTCAAAGTATTGAACAAGCACTGAGAAAATTCAGGTTAAAGTCTATTGCCAACCATACAAGCTTTCTTGGTGACTTGGGGCCACTCACTCTCTCAGACTAACCTAGTCTGTCTTCTTTGTACTGGAGAAAATTGGAGAACAAATGCTGTATGTCACCTTGAACTCAGTGGAGTAAGATAAAGCATTTTTAATCAGTCACTTTTATTATAAATAGCATGTAACTATATGCATATGTGATGCACTCAGTTTGCATGAACCTTTAATCTAAAGGAGGTTTTAAAGGATATCAGGATTTTGTACACAATAGCAAGCCTATAAATGCACCATTAAATAATATACAGGTAGTCCTCAACTTATGATCACAATTAAGCCCAGAATTAATGTTGCTAAGTAAGAAATTCCTTAAGTGAGTTTTGCCCCATTTTATGACTTTTCTTGCCACATTTGTTAAGTGAATCACTGCAGTTGTTAAATTAATAACATGGTTGTTAAGTGAATCTGTCTTCCCCATTCACTTCACTAATCAGAAGGTTGCAAAAGATGGTCACATGACCCTGGGCCACTGCAATCATCATAAATATGAACCAGCTGTCAAGCATCCAAATGTAAATCATGTGACCATGGGGATGCTACAGTGGACATAAGTATGAAAAATAGTCATAAGTCATTTTTTTCAGTGCCATTGTAACTTCATACGATCATGTCAGAGTTTGCAGCAATCCAACCAGTATACAAGTATTCAGCAGGATTCATTTATAGAAGAAACTTGTTTATATACAATAATATTAAATATGATGCATGTATACAATACCCATGCAGCTCTTGCAACGTGGTAGCAAGTACAAGGACAAGAAGCAGAAGCAATCAGAACTACCAGAACTCAGAATCACAGAAGCTATAGAAGCTCTATATTTATACAGACCAGTTATCTGACATAGCTCACAACAGGTGTGGTTTCTTAGTCACCAAACAGTTCCCATTGGCTGACTTGTTGTTATGGCTATCCCAGCTCATAATTTCTTATATACTGACAGATCACTAAACAAACTATTATAAATTGAGGACTACCTATAGTAGTTTCACATGGTAAACTAAGTCTCAAAAATAAAATCAAAATTTGTATTTTAGGAGAAAGATAATGAAGATCTTATGGAAAACCTCCACATGATCCGTGAACAGGCAGACAGATGGGAATCAAAGTTGCATCAAATGGAAAAAGATTATAACTCCATCCAGATGGAACTTCTCAGTGTAGAATCTGAGAACCATAGACTGAAAGAGCAAGCAGAATCTCATGAAATAGCAATTGGACAAGTAGGTTTTAAAAGTTTCCTCTTATAATCTTGTCTCTGTCTCTCTCATATAGATGCTCTGCATTTATGATCAGATTGCAGCAGGAACTTTCAAAATGGATGTTTATTTTAAGGGAAAGGTATTGACCATTTGCTACACTTGACTTTAAAGCATTCTGATCTTTCTTAAGAAAGTTTAGGATTGGATTATAGGTATGGAGTAATTTTGAATCATAGACTTTCAACTGAGCCTAAATTCATCTTTTTAGATAGTAGATATGAGATATTGTAAAATATCTCCCATGCTTAGTCTGGCTATTTGGAAATAGTATGCATGTGTTTGTTCACAGAATAATCTTCTTTTTGATTCTAAAACTGAATTTTCATTCCCAAAGTAAGATTTTTTAAAAAATAATTCCTTCTGTATTAATTCTTAACTTCTTTTGTTCTATAAAATAAACAGTTTTACTGTATTTTGAATAACATATCATTTCCATTTGAAGTCTACATTCTGACACAAATTCTTCAAGATTCACACAGTTCTCTATTTTATCAAGACTTCCTTTGTGGATGTAACAAACAAATGCATTGAAATTTACACCACATGATACTTTCAGTATGCAATGAACATCACATGGAATTCTGGATTGGTCTACTAGTGCTATAAGGTCTCTTAACAGTGTATAGATAACATATGAATGTTTTTTGGTATGTTTAGTTTTTGTTGATGTATTTTTAGAGTCTGCTTTTATTTTTATTGATTGTAGAACATTTCAAAATTAACATAAAACAGAATCATATTTATTTAGATAAACATGCTTATTAAGTAAAATTATTTTTTCTTGAATATATTCTTACTGATTTATTTATTATGTAAATGTTAATTGGCCTTTCTTTTTTGGGGCAGCATTTAGCATCTGAAAAAGCCTGTAAGTCACAGATTTCTACTTTAGGTAAGTCTCTGGTGAAAATGGAGGAGAAACTTGAGAAAGTCCACCTGGAAAAGGTTTCTATACTCTCAGATTTGACTTCTGCTCGGGAACTGTGCATTAAACTGGACACTAGCAATGAGTTATTAAGCCGGCAACTAAAGAACACAACAAAGGAAGTAGAAAGAGTAGGTATAATATGATTTCGGCTTGATTTATAGAAAGCAAACATTAAAGCTGAAAATTTGTACATATTTTCCTAATGCTTGAATTAAATTCTTGCTGTTCATGGAAAATTCTTTACATGTCAGATTTTTCTCAGAGTCACCTGGAGTGGAAATCGTCCATCACAGGAAGTGTATTGTCATATCTCTTGATTCATGAGAACTGTTAAGAAGGTTAAAATAGTAATACAAGAATTTTGTAAAATACCATACCTTCAAATGAGGTTTGTGTGTCTGTGTGTATGAGTGTGTTTGTCAATTTTGCTCTGTGGTCCAAGGATTCAGTAGAGTGCAGCCATATGATTCCAGGAAAATTTACAATTAAATTACGCATTTGTTCACATGTATTCCATTCCCACTCTTCCATATTCTTAAGTAGCTTTTAGTCTTCAAATCTGAACTTTGCAGAGTCTTTTTTTGTTATTTCCAAAATCATAGTTTTATCTTTTCAGGTTCTAGAAAACAACAACAGCTGTTGCTCTCCTGTCAATGCATGTGAGCTCACTAAACACATCTATTTGACAAATGTAGTCTTCTCTTCTAATGTCTCTATTTGGGAACTTGTTTAATTTTTAAACATCAAAGATAGCAGAAGAAAACATTGCCAAATATTACTGTTTTTCATGAACTCTAGTGCCATGATTGTTGTGTAGGAAGAATACATTGTACACTATATGATCTGAATATAAGCTGCTAAGAAAAGGTAAGTACAATCTGTGCTTATCTGAGAAACTGAATCCTGGATATGGATTTAGCATACCTGCAGACATGGGAATCTCTGCAGGTATAGTTCAAAAAAAGTCAAAAAGGCATGTTTGACTGTATGATTGAAGTCCCAAATCTAGAACCTTGTTAATGCTCTCTCTTTCTACACTGATTCTTGAGAGATACTTGTCTTTTTTCTTTAAAACAATAAAACATCATTCATAATAGATTTGGTGTATGCAAATCCATCATTTATTCTTTTGGACTATGAGGAAAATTGGGGGGGAGAATGAGAATTTTTTGTAAACCATCAATCTTTTCTATTTGTTTGTGCTAAATATTTTTCATGTTTTTTTCAAAATTCCTGATTTTTTAAAATACTTCAGCTGAATAAAAAATATGACTGGTTCGTTTCAAAAAGAGAAATAACTGCAAATGAACTTTAGATTAAGCCAAGGCAGGCAAATTTTTTTGTGTTCAAAAGGGTCATGCTTAATTTTAAAAGGGTTTAGGGATGCTCTGAGCACTTCAAGCATAATAATGATGAAACCCTGAAGTCAAATCTGTCACCATTAAATCTTTTGTGTGAAGTTTGCCTATCTGTCACTTTGTGCCATCAGACAAAGTGAGTCGTAGTTCATGTTAGTCTGAAAAAATACTACCAATCTTCTGATTTTGACATCCACTTTAGTAGTTGATATTAAAATCCTGCGGCTATTAAAATGGATGTGGGAGCTCCATGTGGTAATCCCTCTTGATTTAAATACTCTAAATTTATTCAGAGGGTTCTGATATATTTTGTATGGGATGGAATGTCCCACAGTATAAGATTCCTCACTAAGGGCTAAAATAAAAGGAATATAAAAGGAAATTATAAATTATATTCTGCTTGCATAACTTAGTGTGTATATAAACCGGAAAACTGTGGAACTTCAGATCATGTTTTACAATAGTATCAAATTGGGAAAAGGCTTAAATCAAAACATTAAAAGACAACTTTTAAATCACATATCTCCATGTCATGATTTCTGATAATTAGTGTGCAGTGTCATTTGTTTACACTGGTTGGAAAGGAAACCACTTCCAAACTGGCAAGGCAAACTAACTTATCTATGAGCCACCAGCAAACCCACTTCTGTATCAGTGATGTTACACTGTTACATTTTGTGATGAGATGTCTGTAGGAAAACAGCCAAGCTCAAAGAATACCAAGAACCCAATAATCTATTTAGTTTTGGATTAACATCATAAGTAAAACCCATTTATGTTTACACATTAAGAAAGATTACTATACTATCTTTAGGGAATGCCACTATAAGTTCTTAGCAGAGAGATGGCTTCAGTTTTTTACATTGAAAAGCTGAAAATATGACATCTGTTGGGTGGGGGAGCATTTCATTTTCAATTTATAGTGTAATTACCAGTTTTTAATATACTACATATTAAAGAAAATGAGAACGTTCATTATTTTGGCTTTCAGCTTCAGAATGAATGGGAATCATCTCACTCAGAAATAGAACTTCTGAGAAAGCAACTCAACAATGAAAGAATCTCAATTAAAAACTTGGAAACTTTGCTAACATCCAATCGAGAAAAAGAGTATCAATCTCAGATTATAAGTCAAGAGAAGGATTCTGAAATACATCTTCTGAAAGAGCAACTTACTTTGGCGGAAAACAAAATGTGAGTAACCAGTGGAAACAACAATCAATTATCACAAATTAAAAATTACTGCTATACTTTTGTTAATCTCCATTTTTACCTTCTTTAGGAGATCCCTTATTAGAGTGGAAGATAGTTTATTTAAAAGTTACTTGAAACTTACTAGGGAAACTAAATATTAGGCAAAACAGTATCTATCTCATGGGAATAAAAAATATCTTAGAATTTTAAAAACAATTTGTACCTTATTATGAAAACATGTTTGTTCAATAAAGTTAGAAAATTTTAACACAGTTTAATTCCTTTTGACACAGCACAGATAATATAATTGTTTCTATTTTCTTTCTGGGTGCTTATCCAACTATTTTTATATCAAATATATTGGAAGCTGTTCTTGAAAAACTAATCCTATTCTTTATTTTATTATATTTGACTAGTTACATCTTTTCAGTTTAAGTGACAACTTTGTCCTTTATAGCGCTCTCCAGAGTCGAGATTTTTCACAGCTCAAAAACACAATTACTCAACTGGAATCTGAGTTAGATATCACCAAAAGACAGTTGGGCACAGAACGCTTTGAAAGGCAAGTGTGTGACCACATTTTTAATCATTTACATCTGTTTCTCCCAATTAAATAATATACATTTGCACTAATCTAGAAAAACCCTAGAAAGAACTAAGACTAAAATTCAGAATTGGAGCATGCTTGCTATGGAACAAGTATTATTATTTACAAGTTCTATTATTTCATGATTTAATTGGGAATAAACTTCTACTTGATTGCACCCCACATATATAAATCAGATTATTTACCAGTTTGAAATAAGTCCAATTTTATTTTATAATTAGCAAGTACTTCATTTAAACCTTGTGGATTATAGATTGTTTTTAATAGAAAAATAGAAAATATTTGTGGATTGATTTTTTTTCATAAAAACTTGAAAATATCTTTTGCAGACTTATTCAAAGAATGATGGTTGAATCATTTCATTGCATATTTCATTATAAAATCCAATTATTTATAAAAAGTAACCAAAATACATCATTCCTTATTTCCTTTCAGTAAGAAGTCTGCTGAGAGAAATAACCCAGAATTAACTATAACCTCAGTTATTGCCCTAATACTTCCAGAATTCAAGGAAATTCAATAAAATTGATCACTTTAACTTGCCTCTAAATTTATCATGCAGGAAAATATTCTGAAAACTGCAGATTTAGGAAAATTAGTATTTCTGACTAATTGAATTACTAAAAACACTTTCAGGAGTAAATATAGTATAGGCAAATAACAGTCCAAACTCAAACCTACATTGTTGATCTGGAAGTATAAAAGTGCTAACTGTGGGCCCATCTTTCAGTATATTTATTGTATTAGTGTGACCTCTGCCATCTAAAATAGCTTAACTCACTAATCCACTGTGTAATTTCTAAAACAGCAAATATCTACTGCTACTAAGCAGATTGTCAGGCCTAGCGCAAGACTGACATAAAATAATCCAGTCAAAATTCAGTTCTTTATTTATTAACACTATATAGACAGAATATTGCCAGACTAAATCTATCTATCCTAATCTAATGGATATGGATATACCCTAAATCTCTTTCCATAATCCAGCTCTGGATTGTATGGTCTCCTGTCTCACCACCACCCCGCACTTGGAATATGTTACCTCCTTTCTGGGAACCTGCTTTTACTGTAGTCCATCACCCTGTCCCTCACATACACATTCTATTTTTAGGCAGACTAAAAGCTCAGACCTATTTGACTGTACATACATTGTGTCTGTGTCTGTATCCTGTTGGTTTTTTTAAAAAAAAGATACTACAATCTATCATAGATTTCAGTTATCAAAATCAACTGTTACTGATTTTACATATTCTACATTTAAATTCCTGTGTTATATTAATGCTTTGTTTTGCTGTGTAATTTTAATAATTAAACATAA
Organism: Naja naja; assembly: GCA_009733165.1. Classification (NCBI taxonomy): domain Eukaryota; kingdom Metazoa; phylum Chordata; class Lepidosauria; order Squamata; family Elapidae; genus Naja; species Naja naja. The sequence continues at coordinate 17,396,431 of CM019153.1, read as the reverse complement.
ATTACATATACACTATATTAATAGATATAGTGTATATGTAATTTATGCTTAATTATTAAAATTACACAATTAGACAATTTCATGCTACAGGTAATCCTTAACTTACACCCATTTATTCAATGACTGTTAGAAATTATGATGATGCTAAACGAAGAATGATGACCCCTGTTGTAGCACCCTTGCTGTCATGTGATCAATATTTAGACATTGGCAATCTGCTTGCCCTTACAACTGACCACAGGGGCATTGCAGTTGCAAAACTTGCCTGTCTCTCCCCCCATCTCAGCCCCTAAACTGGTCTACCAACATGCACAAAACTGCCTACACTTTGGAGGCCTTGGCCTGCCCACTTATTCCCACCCCACCATGCCAGGATCCACTTACCTTTGCATTATTCTGCGGCTGCTGATAGGCATACCTGCTGATGAGGCTTTCTCACTGCCATTCTGCAAGCAGGCTTTCTTTTTGTGATGGCTTGGAAGGCTTTCTCCAAATCACATGGAGAATGTGATTTCAGAAGAATGATTGCATTCATTAACATTCTAGCCTTCCTAATACAATCCTTCTGAAGGCTAGCCACATTTGATAACTTTCTTGTTCTGAAGGCTAGTCATGTTTGCTAGTTTTCTAGCCTTCATGAACCATTGCAAGAACAGGGCCCATTTGCTAGATGGTGTGAGTTGGTCTCAGTAGGAAGGCCACACCTCGTATTGGTTGGACACATCTATCAGCAGCTGCAGAGTTAAGTGTTCCTAGGTATAGTGCAACAGAGAAAGGATTTGGGCCTCCTGGATGTGTTGTGGGGAGAAAGCTTGGACCTGAGGTCCCAGGCAGGTTTCTGCACGCCAGTGGGCATAAGGCCCCTTCCACCCACCCAAGGCACCCTGCATCCAGTTAATGACTGTCGCAACTGCTTAACTACCACAATAGGGAGAGTCAGGATTACAGTTCTTGAGTGAAACAGTCATGTGGGCATCTTGCTTAGTGACCAAAATTCCAGTTCTAATTATAGGGGTAAGTTAAAGAACCCATAGTTTCATTGTTTGGATATATACAAAGTATCTACCAATTTATTTATTTATTGGGACCAGGTAACTTATTGGGACGTGTCATGAAGTTTTCCCTGAATGAAACTTAAATTGTCTTTTAATGCACTTTCTCCCGTGTAAATTTCCCATGATTTAATTTTTTAAAATATTTTGGGGAGTTTTAAGAATAGAAAGTAGTGCAGGAAGCTCCTGGAAGGAAAACAGACCCTATTTCAAATGTTTATAGTTCAAGCCAAATTCAAAATCATGCTGCCAAAATTCCGTGGCAAATAACTGAATGCTGGTGGTATGATTTCAGGTTATTTCTTGAGGAGGTTTTAAGAGGAAAAAATTGGAATGATAATTTTCCATAGGCCAGTTCCTTCTTTCCTTCAGGTTGGAAGAGAACAACCTTTAAAATCTATGTTTTGAAGCATTGATCATTTTGTCACTGAATTTAATGGCATAGTCTCATATTGTTGTAACAGATGCTTTGCTGAGGGCTGCATATGATCTATAGAACATGGGTTACTCATCCCTAGCCAATATCAAATAAGTATATGAAGCTGTCTACTGCATTAAATTTAGCAGTGAGAGAATGGCAGTTTTCTTACTTTGGAAGACAGCTTAAATCCTGCCTTATTTTGCCTCTCAAAAAAAAAGTGTATTTCTAGATGTGGGTAAAGAGGTGTTAGAATTGCCTAAATACAATTCCAATGGGCCAGAGGGGTGAATGTTACCCAACATAGGAAACGAATCAGAAGTTAAAGAAAAACATAGCTATATGACACTGGTGTATTTCAATATGCTGGGCTTGGGTTTAAACAAAGAATGATGAAGAAAAAAGTTATCACTGACTGACTCCAGAACAGGTAACAGGTAATAGGCTAGATAATTGACTTAAAATAATTCTTTCCTGTATTCTTAATCTCAAACTCAGATTTTCCAATGGTATTCACCCTGGCTGTGAATAAAACCCAAATGAAATTCCTCATCCACCCTATCATTCTGTGCTGGAACAAGAGAGATCAGGTTTTCACCTCCTGTGTGACATCCTTTCAAGTATTTGAAGAATGTGGTCATATTACCCAGTCACCTTTTTTCAAGGCTAAAAATACCCAAGTGCTTCAATATTTCTTTGTATTACCAAGTTTCTAGTCCTCTGATCATCGTTGTCCTTCTAAGCCAATCTAATTTTTCTGATTTTTTTTTGGAAGGTAGTATTCAGAAATCGCCTGGTGGCGAGATGAGCAACAAATAAATTAGGTAGGTAGGTAGGTAGGTAGAAACAATACAGGTGAAACTCGAAAAATGAGAATATCATGCAAAAGTTCATTTATTTCAGTAATGCAACTTAAAAGGTGAAACTAATATATGAGATAGACTCATTACATGCAAAGCAAGATAGTTCAAGCTGTGATTTGTCATAATTGTGATGATTATGGCTTACAGCTCATGAAAATCCCAAATCCACAATCTCAGAAAATTAGAATATTGTGAAAAGGTGCAATATTCTAGGCTCAAAGTGTCCCACTCTAATCAGCTAATTAAGCCATAACACCTGCAAAGGGTTCCTGAGCCTTTAAATGGTCTCTCAATCTGTTTCAGTAGGAACCACAATCATGGAAAAGACTGCTGACCTGACAGTTGTGCAGAAAACCCTCATTGACACCCTCCATAAGGAGGGAAAGCCTCAAAAGGTAATTGCAAAAGAAGTTGGATGTTCCCAAAGTGCTGTATCAAAGCACATTAATAGAAAGTTATGTGGAAGGGAAAAGTGTGGAAGAAAAAGGTGCACAAGCAGCAGGGATGACCTCAGCCTGGAGAGGATTGTCAGGAAAAGGCCATTCAAAGCTTTCACATGGACTGAAGTGCAGAGCCACCACACACAGATGGATCCTGGACATGGGCTTCAAATGTCATTCTTGTCATGGTCTGTCTCTGGTCAAAGTCCTCTTTTCTGATGAGAGCAACCAAGGACCCAGAGTCTGGAGGAAGAATGGAGGGGCACACACTGCAAGATGCTTGAAGGAGCTTGGGGAGCCATGTCATCTGCTGGTATTGATCCACTGTGCTTCATTAAGTCCAGGGTCAATGCAGCCATCTACCAGGAGATTTTGGAGCACTACATGCTTCCTTCCTCAGACGAGCTTTATGGGGATGCTGCTTCATTTTCCAGCACTGCTGAAAAGCACCAAAACCTGGTTCAATGACTGTGGGATTACTGTGCTTGATTGGCCAGCAAACTCGCCTGACCTGAACCCCATAGAGAATCTATGGGGCATTGCCAAGAGAAAGATGAGAGACATGAGACCGAACAATGCAGAAGAGCTGAAGGCCGTTATTGAAGCATCCTGGTCTTCCATAACACCTCAGCAATGCCACAGGCTGATAGCTTCCATGCCACGCCGCATTGAGGCAGTAATTGCTGCAAAAGGGGCCCAAACCAAGTACTGAGTACATATACATGCTTATACTTTTCAGAGGTCCGATATTGTTCTATGTACAATCCTTGTTTTATTGATTGCATGTAATATTCTAATTTTCTGAGATTGTGGATTTGGGGTTTTCATGAGCTGTAAACCATAATCATCACAATTATGACAAATCACGGCTTGAACTATCTTGCTTTGCATGTAATGAGTCTATCTCATATATTAGTTTCACCTTTTAAGTTACAATATGGAAATAAATGAACTTTTGCATGATATTCTAATTTTTCGAGTTTCACCGTACTTGTGGTGATGGCCTAATGAGAGCAGAACAGATGCAGCAATTACTATCTATAAATTTGAAAATTATATATCTGTTGATGCAGCCTAGAATTCCATGTGTTGTCTTTGCAGTTAACATACTGCTACTTCATTTGCAATCAAACATGTAATCCCCAATTACCAAATACTCATTCAACAATTCTTCAAAGTATGATAGTGCTGAAAAAGGAAACTTATGACAGGTCTGCAAAGTTGCAGCTGTTCCAGTATCCCGGTGTTCACATCATCACAGTTTAGGCATTTGGCAACCAGCTCACATTTATAATGGTCAGTGTCTCACAGTCATGTGATTACCTTTTGCAACCTTCCACAGATGGCTTCTGACAAGCAAAATCATTGGGGAAGCCAGTAGAAAATTGTAAGTTGTGATCTTACTGAATTTAACAATTCACAACGATTCACTTAATGACTGCACCCAGAACTGATGTCATAATTTGTGTAGTCATATGATATTTTACTATGTGCTGTATAGCAATGGAGTTGCTAGTCCATTTGTGGTTGGTAACTGAGGACTACCTGTATTATTCTGTGACTGTGTGATTGCTATTAGCAAACCAGGTACTACCTATCCTATTCTTTTCCCTTTGTATTTTAGTTTCCTAAGTTCACCCCCTCCTCAAGAAGCTATTGCTAGACCTCACTGTTCAGAGCTTGGTACATTTCATTTCCAGTTTAGTATCTTCATAAAGTCATTGGGGAAGGTCAGCAGTTTTGGATGAAGTATTATCAGTATGCTGATTATATCCAGCTTTGCATATCCACTTTAGGTCATCTGAGTGATGTGGTGGAATTATAGATCCTGGAGGCTGTGAGTGCCTGGATGCAACAGGTTGCAACAGGTTTCAGAACAATCCTAGCAAGATTGAATGGCTATGGGATTTGGGTTTTTTGAGCCCCTTGCTTGGTTATGTTGTATTGGATTGTGGCTTTGTAATTTTTTTCTGGCTGTTATGATTTTTATATATTTTTGGTATATGTTCTTGTTTTTAATATTGGGAGCTGCTCAGAGTCAGGCTTCTAAGATGAGTGCCCATATACTGTAAATCTAATAAATAAATAAATAATATCACCTTTTGCTTTTCTGACATTGGTTTTGTATTTCTGGGCTACCACTCTGCAGTTTTCCTTTGTGATCTAGTTCTATTTGCATTTCTTGCATGTATCTGCTTTATTTCAGTTCTTTGCTAAGTTTTTTGTTTAGTCACATTGACTTCTTTTTCTTTTTTATCTTTTATCTTCTTATTGAAACTGCATCCATATTTTCTTTTAACAGTCTTGATTCTAATTGTATTTTAATGTAATCTTCCTTAAGAACTCTTGAGCTTCTTTTCCCATTAGCCTCTCCTGCCGTTGCATGTATTTCATCCTTATATTGAGTAGGCTGAAATAAAAGCTAAAATCACTGTCAAAATTGAGACCAATGTGGAGGAAAGGATGTTTTGGAAATAGGCAGTGTTCACCATATAAATGGGCCAGAGTCCTGAGGAGACAATAGTAAAAAAGAAAAGCAGATTTTTGGCAGTCTCTTTACATGTAAGTGTTTGTTTGTTTGTTTGTTTTTAAACATGCCACTGTGGAGACTGGCAAAAATATTGTATTACTTTCTCCTGACCTTTGTGTGTAACCAATAAGACTAACACAATACTAAACAGAACGTAACAATTTAAAGAATAACTCTAGTGGATTCCATAGAAAACTATGCCCTACATTTGAAATAGGCACTGATAGAATTCCATCTAGTTCAATTCTTCTGAATTCCATGCAAATGCCTGATCTTCTATATTTTGTTTAAAATGTTTTTTATTGAATCAATTACTCTCTGACCTTTATATGCTGTTCTTATTTCAACATCTAGGCAGTTACTGTCCAAAATTAGAAAAAAAATTGATTTGTGTCCCTTTTAAAAATAAAAAGTTAAAAACATTCATCTGGGATTTTTAAGAGACAGTAGTTGCTGGACTGAGGAAAGTATGTGCATTAAGTACTCTTATTTAAATACATTTTTTGAAAAAAATTTAGGGAACGTGCAGTCCAAGAACTTCGCCGGCAGAATCGTACAGCTTCATATTTAACTTCTACGATAAGATCAACATCACCTGAACGTTGCCGGCACTGGTCTCCTGAGAGGTCTCTGGATAGATCTTTGGATGGGTAAGAAAATGTCTGCTAAAAATGTATCTCCTTTCTCTCACTGTTATTTAGGTATAGATCTTCTCTTTATCATGTTACAAAGACATCCTTAAATTAGAAATGAAGTCCATCATTTTATTTCTTTGTTGCTGGTCTGCAAAAGTGTACCCAGGATGGCTCATAAAATCTCAAATGTTAAAAACGGTGAAGAGAATTCTAATTTTAATTTTTTTTCTTTTGTTCTGAACTGTTTCATGACAGTGATTGGTTCTATATCATGGTTTGCTTAATCATGGGTTAATAAACCACAGTTGGCTGGGTTATCTTCAAGCTAAGCCATAAACCCTAACCAACCGTTAGGTTCATCCCAAGCAAACCATATCAGTGGCATCTATGGAAAAGCTGGGGCGGGAGGAGGGAGCTGTGACAGACTAATGAAAGCACTGTTATGCACCAAGCTCCTGCCTTTTTATATGTTCATCATGATGTCACATATTATTGTTGCAATGCTGATTTAATTATTCTGATGCCAGCAGAAGGCTTCCAAAGATGCTATTCTTATGAACTCATTCAATATTTAGATCCCCTCACTCATTCTTGGATCTTTTGCTTCCTTTCCGTTTTCCTTACCATAAAATTATTGTGTATTTATTTGTAAGAGTTCATTTTCATGGCTTGGGAAGGACTTACAGAACTGTATGGATTAACCATGCTTTTGAGGTCATCAGTAAAATGAGCCATGTTTTTTCACAGAGACCATAAGTATTATCCAAAAAAGAATTTATCTTATAATTTAAGAATGAAAAAAAAAGATTAGTGTGTTTGTGTGTGAAAGGAATGGACAATCACCAGTGGATAAAATACAAAATTTCTTTCTTCTTTCATAGGGATTCTATTTCAAAGGACTTCTAATTCAAGAAGATATGGAAAAAATTAACATCCATTATAAAAATACCAATACATGCCAAACCAAACTCAAGGTTTATTAAAACAGTTGCTTTAATCCAATTGGTAAAGGATAATGTTCAGAGTGCTTATTAACTGAAGAAGCCTACATACACAAATATTTTATTTGGGGCATTACAATAAAAGCAATTATTGTTTTATAAAATAATTTTTATTAAAAAGATGTTTTGAAATGAAAATTGAACTGCACACCATCAAAGAAATATATTAAATGAAAAAATTAAAAGGCTTCTTATTCTTCATTTATTTGTTGTATCTTGGTTGCACATTTGCTAAATTATTTAACATTTTGAGAAATTGATAGTCAAAATCAGTTTTACACAACTATTCAATTCTTGAATTGTTTTGTTTTAAAAAGCTGATGACAAAGTCAGTGGTTTTTACCCCATTTTCTCCTTCTGAGAATGAACAAACCACAATGAGTGTGCTGGTTTCTGGATACCCACACTGGCTCGACTACTCCTGGAGTTTAGGGAATCCAAGGAATAGGCTGATAGGTTGTTATGGATGAGAGAGTTGGCAAAACTCATACATACATTTTATGTAAAGCATATCCAATACATCTTTCTCCTCTTATTTTCCCCACAACAACTTTGGACTGAGAGAGAGAGTGACTGGTGCAAAGATACCCAGTTGACTTTCATGGCTAAGGCAGGACTTGAACTCCTGCTTTCTAGCCTGATGCCTTAACCACTGTGTGTTTCGGAACTATGCCATCATTTTCATGTCATTGTTAATAGAATTTTCAATATTCCGTAAAAATGTTTTATTTACATTGGAGAGATCCACTTTATTTATTTATTTATTTATTTTATTGGACTTGTATGCCGCCCCCTCTCCACGAGGACTCGGGGCGGCTCACAATAAAAACACCACACAATAAATATATAAAAAACAATTAAATTTGACAAGCCCAATCAATAAAATAGTTAAAAATACGTTAAACCCCCCCCAGGAGGTCAGTCCAGCCCAACCTGTTCAAATAGTGAAGTCTTCAGACCGCGGCGGAAGGAGGAAAGATCAGGGGCCAGACGGAGCTCCAAAGGAAGTTGATTCCACAAGGTGGGGGCCACAACAGAGTAGGCCCTCCCCCGAGGCACCGCTAGCAGACATTGTCTAGCCGACGGTACCCTGAAGAGTCCCCGTCTGTGCGCATGCACAGGGCGATCAGTATTTGATGTTGGCAGGAGACACTCCCGCAAGTACCCCGGACCCAAATCGTAAAGGACTTTGAATGTTAAAACCAACACCTTGAATCTCACCCAGAGGGCAACCGGCAACCAATGCAGCTCGCGCAGGAGGGGTGTAATATGGGAGTATCGGGAAGCTCCCATCACAACCCGCGCAGCCGCATTCTGCACCAGCTGAAACCTCCGGATGGTATGCAAGGGCAGCCCTAGATAGAGAGCATGCAGTAGTCAAGTCGGGATGTCACAAGTGCATGAGTGATCGTGCGAAGGGCATCTCGGTCCAGATATGGGCGCAACTGGCGAACCAGTCGGACCTGGGCAAAAGCCCCCCTGGTCACGGCCCTCACCTGCTCCTCCAAACTGAGCCGTGAATCCAGGAGGACCCCCAAGTTCCGAGCCCTATCCACAGAGGGCAACACCTCTCCCCCATGACCAAGGATGGAATCGATTGACTGGGCCGAGATGCCTGTATGCACAACCACTCAGTCTTGGCCGGATTGAGCTGTAGTCCGTTCCTGCCCATCCAGGTCCGTACCGCATCCAGGCACTGGGTCATCACGGAGAGGGCATCACTGATTTGGTTTGAGGTGGAGATAGACAGCTGGGTATCATCAACGTACTGGTGATACCTCACCCCAAAACCACAGATGATCTCACCCAGCGGCTTCATATAGATGTTGAACAGGAGGGGAGAGAGGACTGACCCCTGAGGAACCCCACAAGTGAGCGCTCCCGGGGCCAACCTCTGCCCTCCTGCCAACACCGATAGCGAATGTCCCGAGAGGTAGGAGGAGAACCTTACTCAATCTTTGACTTATTGAAATAAGTAAAAAATAAGAAAATAAATCACAACTTGAACATGAATTCATTGTATGATGTAGCTATAAAAAATGCCCTAAACTGCATCAACAAAAGTAAAATGTCAAGGTAAAGAAAAGTAATTGTTAATTCTATTTTGGTCAGTCCACATATTATAAAACTTAGGCAGAACAGTTGGAGGCATTAAATATTTAGTCTGGGAAAAAGTCTATAGAAAGACATGGCAGCTATGAATCTCAGGAGCTATGATATAGAGGATTGGTTTGTTCTAGGAAATAGGACAAGGTTTAAACTTTAAATTACAAGATTAATTATGGCTGGGTATCAAGAAGAATTTCCTCATTGTTCAACAATGGAAGATATTCCTCTGAAAGAAAAGGTACAAAAATTTTCTCTTACGATGAATGCCTGGTGCTTATTCTCCTCAATCAGACAAATCATACACTAATTACCAGTCACAAAGAAAAAACCCTAGGAAGCTTTGATAGAATAAGACACAAAACATCAATGGGTATCATTTCCCATTGTCTACCTACTTGCTTACCTATCTAATCTATATGTACCTTGTCCAGAATGGCTAGAACTTGGTTCCTTTGGATATTTTATATCCTGCTGCATCACAAAACACTAAATTTCATGCAATTTCTTGTCAATTATGTTGTTTTGACTAGTTGAGAAGTGATCAGAACAGTTTTTCAACATGCTTGGAGTGGGTGGCAGAACTTAATTACCATGGAAAAATTAGATGTCTAGCATTAGTCTCCTTTAGTTTCATAAAACTGGTGACATTTGGTTAGCTTAACTGATTAGCAACTTGACATCCTGGGAGTTACCTTTTAAAAAAATCAGTAATGGTCTGTGATTTTCATAGAACAATTCCATATTTGTAGTACCAATTTCCTCTAATTTTATATGACTGATGATTTCAATTTGACTAGTTGACTGTAAATTGGCATGCCTGGCCACTTTCTAAAACAATCTTGTATGATTATTGAATATGATTATTTTGGCTGATTGGGAAGCTGGAGTTAAAGGCTTGAAATACAGCTTTTTCTCCGGAAATGGGTTTCCATGGAAATTTTATCCCTTATTGCATTAATGCCTTCAATAGCCCTTTGATTTTGTTAACATAGCTGGGAAGATGGTATTCTAGACCATTTTACCCTATGGTTTAGACTTTAGAGGGATTAAGGGGCTAGTAAAATTATTCTAAAAACACTACTGCTATTAAATGTTCTCACTGATATAGAATACACCCCCGTTTTACCTGCATCAATATCATTGTAAACATGTCCATTATGGCCAGGTTTTTCCCAACATTTAAAGAATCCTATTCTTTAAGGCTTATCTGCGACTAAGCCTCACTGAATTTGAGTGGTTTATTATACCGAAGGCTTGTGCCGTACAGTAATCTGCTTTGTGACAGATGACATTAGACGTCCGTGCAGGGAGCGAAACCTGGGGCGCATTTTTACCATTCTTTTCCGTAATCAACCCAGTCCTCGTTTCTTCGGAGATAAACCCTGAGGAATTCCGCAAAGATTTCCTAGATAAGCCAATACAGGAATGCAATTTCAGGCGGGCGCTTTCCTGCCAAAGCTTCAGCCAGGAAGGTGGCCCGAACGGTCCCAGGAAGGAGAGCGCCGATTAGAGCGAGCCTCCAGCTCAAAGCTCCCTCTCGACTCAAGGCGGGAAGTCGCCGAGCGAATGCCAATGGGCTGCTTCGTGAATGACCTGCGTTCCCTCCTCCCGTCTCCCCTGGCAGCGCCAAGGGCTGCGCCCCGCCTCTTACTTCTTGCTCTCGGTCAAGGTGCCTTGTGGGGCTCTCCTCCGCGCTGGCAATCTCTTGCCTCCCTGAGGCCGACGGAAAGGTGAGTGTCGCGCCGGCCGTCGAGCGGCAAGGCTGCCGAAGTTGAGACGGGGGGCGTCGTGGAAGCGGGTGCACCTGGCGGGAACGTAGCTTCCCGTCGGCGCGTGCCCAGCCAGCAGGCCACCTTCGCCACCAGGCTGCGCCTTCAAAGCTCTTCGGTTTCCTTGTGCGCCGCCTAATCCGCTGCTTGTTTGCCCTGAAGGTAGAGGTAGAGCCAGGCTTCTGCTGGTGAGGGCAGACTCACTTGTTGGAAGCAATAAATGGAAGCTTCATCGAGCAAAAGACATTTTGTGGAAGAGTTGCCTGAGAGAGCCCGCATCTTTATCAGTTCCATTTCCAGAAGATTAGGGCAGATTCATGAGTTTCAGCCTAACCAAGCAGAGTCACAACACACACAAAATATTGGTTTATTATTTGAGCTCTTGGTTCAGGCAGTCTTCAAGAAACTATGGATCATGGGGAAGTTTTCTTAGTGTAAGTGGAAGTTAGTCAAGTAGTAGCATTGAGATACTTTCTTGTTTTTAGAAACCAACTCTAGGCTCTTCCTCAAAGTTCAAAGTGCTCTCTGCCCCTCCTTGAACCAGCAGAAAATGAGGGCTGCTCCTGTTGCAGATCCCTAACCTGCCATAAACAATGTGGAGCCAATTCTGTATTGTGTGCAGATTTACTAAGAGAAAGAATTGGTGGATCAAGTTGGCTTTGTTTCTGTTTGTCCTGTTGAGAGAAATATCCTTCTGGGTTCAGTTGCAAGTGGGGAAAAAGACATTGGAAACATGGAGGCTGCTTGGAAGGTTTAATGGTGTACAGCAGTGGTTCTTAACTTGATATCGCCTAAGGGCGATTTTGTTTTTCAGGGGCAATGGAATGAAAAGGGGTGACATGGGGCGAAGTAATGGAAGGGGGGCGATATGGGGGCGATGGAGTGAGATATATTGGGGGAGAGAGAGATATATCTATATTTGTAGATAGGTAGGTAGACAAAAAGACAAACAGGTAGGTAGATAGGCAGGCAGGCAGGCAGGCAAACAGACAGACCTTTTGGATGGATGGATGGACAGACAGAAAGAATGCGAGAGTGGCAGCACTTTGGGAAAGCGGTGGCGGTGGCTTTTCCCAACATGCTGCCGCATTCGAGGCACCGGTTCAGGTGCGGTACAACAGTTAATGGGGTGAGCCTGCAAGGCCGGTGCCTCAAACACCCCCCTGCCGCTTCTTAGTGTCCCCAAGGAGGCTGGCAGAGGGGCGCTCAGAGGCGACAGGCGTTCGAGGTGCCAGCCGGCCCTGCAGGTTCACCCATTGACTAGCACTGCTCCGGAGTCGGCACCTCCAATGCGGAAGCAGTGGCACGTTACGTGCTGCCGCGGCCGCATTCAACATACCGCCCCCTGCTGCCTCTTAGTGCCCCTCTGCTGGCCCCCTTGGGGACGCTAAGAGGTGGCAGGGGGGCATTCAAGGTGCCGGCTCTGCAGGCTCACCCATTGACTGTAGCACCGCTCCGCAGCCGGTGCCAAAATGGGTGAAACTGCAGGGCCGGATGGCTCCTCAAACGCCCCCCTGCCGCCTTTTAGTGCCCCTCCACTGGCCCCCTTGTCCTTGGGGATGCTAAGAGGTGGCAGGGGGCGGCACATCGAATGTGGCCGCGGTGGCACATAACGCGCCACCACTTCCACACTGGAGGTGCTGGCTCCGGAGCGTTATTACAGTCAGTGGGTAAACCTGCAGAGCCGGTGCCTCGAACACCCCCCCTGGTGCCTCTTAGTGTCCCTCTGCTGGCCCCCTTGGGGACGCTAAGAGGTGGCGGGGGGTGGTTATGTTGGGGGAGGGGGGCGATGACAACTTCCTCAATGGCTCAAGGGGGCGATTCTTTCAAAAAGGTTAAGAACCACTGGTGTACAGGACCACATGGCCTGGAGCTCCAGAGAAGGATGATCACATGCTTCAAGGTGAGAAGAGATCAAGAAAAAGGACTGAGGTGCTGAGCGTGCCTGGGTTTTATACCCTCTGTTGGGATTTGAATTGGAGCTTGTATTCTAATTGGTTGTCAGACTCCAATGAGGGGCAACTCTGTAAGCTGTCCTGAGTTCCAGGCTTGGTTGACCCTTGCTGGATGATTTATGCCCTTAAAAGGGCTTTTGGCAATTGTTGTAGCTTTACCTGGAGATCTTTCTTATGTAAAGTATTCTGGCTCAGGCCTTAATGGCCCATCTATTAACAAAGGTGGGGGTGAGATTCTGTTTCTGGGGTGAGTTTCTGCTTCTGAGTTTCTACTCTTTTTAGAGGAAATATTCTGCCTTTTTGATATTTCCTAGGATATTTCAATTTTCTAGGAGAGGGGTGGGTGCTAACTTCCTACACTCCTACCAGATGTCACCAACCAGTGAGAAGACATTCACCCATTACTCCTCTTAAGGTAGACTAGGGCTGAGGAGGAGGTAGGTTTTAATGGAGAGGGTAATCCATCAGATCCCACTGTACTATACTACCCCACCACCCATGACTGTCACTAGTTAGGCTGGTCCTTCTTTCAAAGTCAGATCTCTGGGCCAGGCATTGTCCTGGCTATCTGGTAAGTGAGAAGCCACTTTAAAAGATCCCATTCTTCCTACTATCCAAGCCAGATTCAGCATGCAGGACAGTAAAGTTTGCAGTGGCTAATAGATCTCTTGCAGTCCCTGATGTAGAATACTTTCTGCTTTTTAACATTATGTCATAACCCATTTAAAAGCCATTGTGATGGAAATTGGAACAGGTAGTTCTCAGTTTACGATCAGTCACTGTGACACATTTTGTTGGATATTGTGGTGGTGGAAATTGTGGTGAAAATTGGTATAGACAGTGCACGACTTACAGTCACCTAATACAGGGGTCTCCTACGTTGGCAACTTTAAGACCTGTGGATGTCAACTCCCAGAATTCCTCAGCCAGCAGCTGGCTAAGAAACTCTGGGAGTTAAAGTCCACAAGTCTTAAAGTTGCCAAGATTGGAGACCCCTGACCTAAATAGACCCTCCAAAGTTATGTACCCCCTATACTTAAGACTCAGTTTTGAAGTTATGGTGTCTTCCCCCCACGCAAGTAATGTGATCGCATTTCAGGCTATTAGCATCTGGCCCACATGTATAGCCATTTGCAGCATCCCACAGTCACATGACTGCAATTTATGAGGTTTTTACCAAAAACTGGCTGAAAACCAATTTTCACCAAAAATGCCTCAAAGCAAGCATTTGCTTAGCGACTGCAATGGTCAGTTTACAATTGCAACATTTGCTTAACAATTGCTGCAAAAAAGGTCATAAAATCAAGTCGGTCCCATGACAGTCTGCTTTACAACTATCCCAACTTACTACCGTAATTGGCAGATTCCATTACAATCATAAATTGAATACTACCTGAATCGTGTTGAGATGTAAAGAAGTAAATGCTGCATTCCTTCAAATCAACCTCACTTCTTGAATATTTATTGGACATGTTCCATGTATTTCCTTGGCAATACATGGAACAGTATAAGGAAGTATTTGCTGTTGCTGCCTTCCATGATGTTTTTCTTCCACTTTCTAATCAAACTTGTGACTTGGGTTATATATCTGCAGACCTACAATGGCTATCTATCTTCATTTATTTTATTCATTTTCAATATGTGTCCAAATCTTGAAGATATTTTTCTCAAAACATGTTACATGATCTGAAGAGATTTAGAATTTAAAATTATCAATTAACTGACATTTTGCAAAGTCAGCTAGAGATGATACAGATCAGTTGCGTTTTTAGGATGCAAACTGGTATAAAGAGGGCCAAATGGAACAACAGTCTTTTAATTCTCTAGAAGGATACAAAAAAGACAGACTGGTCTGTCCACACATATCTTGCCAGTGTCTCTGGTAAAACTCCAGAAAGGGATGGGATCAAATACAGGCAGTCTTTGACTTATGTCCATTCATTCCTTCAAAATGTTAATGGTGCTGAAAAAAATAGACTTAAAACTTGGGACTGATTAAATTTTATTGGCAACTGGTTTTATTGGTGTTTATAGAAAATGGAGATACTGAAAATGTGGCAGAACAGTGAGTGATATTTATAATATTAAAATATTAGTGACTTAATAGGGGTTAATAAGTCTATTGTATAAAGGCATGTTATTGATATTTACATAGACTTTTGGAGAAAGTTATAAAAAAAATAATAGAGAATAGTATTGTTTGAATAGTATTGCTTAAAGATAAAGAGGTGAATATAGAAGAACCCCAACAAATGGGAAAAACAAAGAAATAAGTATAAATTGGGAAAATAGCATAATATAGATTGATACATAAAAGACTATATTATAATTAAATGAGTCAACTCCATTGTAAAATCGTAAATCACAGAACCGGTAGTTACATTGGCCGGATCCCACCCCTGAGTTGGTTGGTCTAATAAATGTAACCTAAGTCAGATTTTCTTCCTGGCGTGCCATGCTTCATGTGCCATTTCAGAATGTGTGTCATTTGGTCTTGGATAATTGTGGTTGTACAACACACTAACCTATAGTTAACTGAATCATAGTTTATTCAGTTAATTCCATTTTATGTGACAAATTAATCCACAAACTGATGACATAAAATGTAGTGAGCTGTGTGAGTTCAGTAAGTTCTAGCAGCTCCATCAATATCTCTTCCATGGTCTCCCTACAGCCTGCCCCCTGGTTAGCTATCAGTTCCTGTTACTGAGCACCATATTACCCCAATACTGGTCACATTTCAGAATTTATTGATCCCAGTCAACCTAAAGAGGTTTAATGAGCCTAAGTGAAACTCCTCTTACTTATTTTTGATTATACATTAGGGGTAGTTTTATTCATTCCCTATACTCTTAATTGGATATGTCTCACTGAGCAAAGTTTTGTTTTAATCAGCACATTCATATGACATGTTAAGCTGTAATGTTGTTGGATTGGTTAAATGTGGCTTGTGAATTTGTGGGAGATTTGTATCAATGGCATTCAATCTATCAAGAAGGACCGCTTCTTTGCAGTGTCCCAATTAATAATTTATTGTTCTGAGCCAGTTGTGTGTTAGAAAAATTACGGTTCCTTTCCCTCTAAAGTATGCATCTATGACCCCCCTTATGATCTGTAACTTCAATTCCCAGAATTCCTGAGCCAGCACTCAGGAATTCTGAAGGTTTAAATTCACAGCTCATAAAGGGGCCGTAGTTCCCCACCCCTTCTCTAAAGAACAGTAAGATGGAAAAACAAGTCTAGGGCTATGAGAGATTGTATAATTATAATTTTAGTGGGAGAAACACATTCTGTTACATTTCACTTTTACTTGCCTTTCTCTGTCAGTTTTCAGTGCTCTTCTTATGGCAGTGGAGAGGCTCTTTCTAGGCACAATGGAGTAGAGTACAAATGGCAGTGTTGCCTGGTTACATTTTATCACTTGGGAATTAATGCTCCACACGGCTCAGTCTGCATTAGATTCCAAAGGGATTTCTCAATAATTTATTAGTGATATATGCTCAGGTGGAAATGATATTTGTCACACTTTAGTTATCATACAAGTGTTCATCTTAATAACTGATTAATATTAATTCATATTAATTGAAATGTACTTTTAAAAATAAAAATATAAACATCTATATAGGTTCAGTATGAGTTTTTAACATATTTTATGTTCAAGGCTTCAGAAATGGAGTTTTTAATGATTCAGGTTTCTACAGAAGACTCATTACAACACAATTTTCATTTTAAAATCCTTGAATTGATGTAACTGATGCAAGTACATTTAACAAGGTCAATCTGAATCAGGGGTGTCAAACGTGGCCCACGGGCCGGATGTGTCACATGTTGACCATGCCCACCCCTGGTTTAGTGAAGGGGGGAAAAGTTGCAATACATCACGTGATGACAACATGACGCTGCAAGTTTGACACTCCTGGTCTAAATGCTTGGGCCAGCAAAAAATTTACCATATTCTAGGACAGGGATCATAAACCATTTTTTTTAATTACATTTATATGCCGCCCTTCTCCAAAGACTCAGGGCAGCTTACAGTTTTGGGGATACAACCCAATGTGCTCAGCAATAGCCTTCATTCCATTGTATATGCCTGCTTATTACTAAGCGGCATTTTTACAAAGTCAGCTTATTGCCCCCAACAATCTTGGGTCCTCAATTTACCTACCCCGAGAGGATGGAAGGCTGAGTCAACCTTGAGCCTGGTGGGATTCGAGCCTACAGTAATTGTAGACAGCTGGAACTTAAGTGCAGGCAATTAACAGCCTGCACCACCAAGGCTCTTAACCTCAGGGATCACTAAATTCATAATTTTAAATCCCACGGACCACTAATATGATCTGCCTAATGACCGGCTAGGTGGGCGTAGCTAGGTGGTCATGTGATTCAGTGGGCATGGCCAACTCGATGTCACTCACATTGAAGGGCACCTTGCTGGCTTCTACTCGCCCCTCCCTTCCCCACCTCTCCCCACCTGCCTGCCTGGACTCCTTAGGGCCCCAACAGGAAGCAGTTGTTGGAGCTAAGCAGCCACCATGAGAAAGAATTGGCAAAACAGCTGGCTCAGTTCAAATTGGATCTGACCAAGAAGGAGATTCAGCAGAAATACCTCACTGAGGACTACGAGCATAGGCTTTCCAAGCATAGGGAAGACCTGCGGGAGTACAAGGCCAAGTACCGGCCCCTGGAGGCTCAGCGGGCTGAGATGGTCAGCCAGTTCCAGGCCATGATGCAATCCCACTGGAACAATGCCCTCTGGCTCTTCGCCACCAGCAGCACTTCCCTCCAGCCTTCGTCCAAAGCCCCGCACTGGGAGGCTGAAGCAGACCCCAAATTGGAATTTCTTCCCCTCTCCAACCCACACAAAAAGATCCCAAAGAGGGAGATTCTGCAGCAACACAAACATTCATTGCACGTATCTGGCCCAGGGGCTGTAGTTTGAGGACACCTGATTTACTGCAATATAAAAAATGCAAATAATTTTTTCTGCAGACCACCAAAATTTTCTCACAGACCACCAGTGGTCCACAGACCACCAGTTGATGACCACTGTTCTAGGACACTATTCCAAATATTGTAGGTAAAAATTTCAGAAGGAATTTTTGCATCTCTCTCAGTTTTTATCTCTGTAATAAGGGAGCTAGCATTTACTTATTTGGCTCATGTGCCACTCCATTTCTGAATATTCTAGCAGTTTACTAGAATATTTTACATAAAAGTAAAACAAAAAAATCAGTAGTATAAACGTAACAACAAGACAGCTCTTTACTGTAAGCCCCAATGCCTTTTTGTATAGTGACTTGTTTGCAGTTCTTTGATAATACAATAGTGTGTGTGCGTGCGTGTGAGAGAGTGGTTCTAGAGATTGGGGAACCATCATTTAGAAGGCACAAGCAAGAGTCCTTTGCAGATGACATTCCTTCAGATTTGTAACTCTGAGCAAGAGAGGCAGTTTCCACATAGAAAAGATGGTCTGGGCAATATCCAGTCACTCATTTATATAGGTAACAATCCAGAGTTCTCACTCAAGGCTCAAATGACCAAATCTACATTATCCTACTTTGTATACATTATGTGGAGGTGTGACATCTCAAGAGAAGACTCTAATGCTGGGAAAGGTGAAAAGAAAGAGAAGATGACCAGCAGCAACATGGATAGATTCAGTTATGATGGCAGGGAGTGTACCAATGGAAGACCAGATTAGAAACAGATTGTCATGAAGAAAATCAATTTATGTAGTCACTAAGAGTTGATACTGACTTGATGGCACGTAATTAATAAATCCAAGCTATATAAGTGATAACCAGCACCTTGCTTTTTTACCTAGAAACTGACTAGCCCTAATTAACTTCTTTAATATGGAAATGCATTATGCAGGTTTCTGTGGAATCTGCTTCTAACTGAATAGGTTTGATTTCATAGTAAGTGTTACACAGGATGTGGAACAAGCAGGAAGCAATTCAACCTTTTGTAATCAGCAAGCCAGAAGCAATACAAAGGGCAAATGTACAATAATCATTTATTTATTTATTTCATTTATTTGTTCTATTTATATCCTGCTGCAATCCAAGCTGCTCTTAGCAATTTACATGCTACAGTATAGAAGCTAAAACACCCACAGCAAGTCTTTAAAATACAGCACCACAATTTAAAATAAACCCTGCAGTCAATCAAGAATCACAGGCAGAATAACAGGAAGTTGGACATTCAGATAAAAGATGGCTAAAATTCACTTGTGCAATTAGACAGGTGCTTTAGAGCAGAATAGCTGAAATTAACTAGTATTTGTAGCTGAAACTGATAATTGAAGGAAACTTAAATAAGTAGCAAAAGTTAAGTTTACTTTTCTCCATTTTCTGGAAAGTGCACATGGAAAAGTGGGGTGCTACATCAAAAGATAAATATCCTTATGGATGCCATTTTAAAGTATAGTAGATACAGATTTTATTCCTGAAATACTGCTGGTTTGCTTTCCATTCCTCTATCTTCTTGAAAGCTTGGGAATAAATAAATTTGCCTTCAGGAAACAGGGTCTGGATGACCTGGGGAGAAAGTGACAAGTATCAAAAGGAATTCAGGAAAACAAAGTATTAACAGAGAGGACAAATGTAGGAGAGACATGGCTACAATCAAGGCTATCTAGTGACCAAAGGAGTTCCTTCCCAATGCTGCTCACATCTACAATAGGTCAACTGGTCTTGTTTCCAAGATAATGGATTGACAAAGGTAGGAGGGAAGTAAAATGTCAGAACCACCATTGTATACTTGAGCTTCGCATCTACTAGCTGCCAATCTGCCAAGAACTATGAGAGGAAGCTGGTTGGGAGAGAGGGAAGCTAACTACTCGTCATATCTTCCACACACACCAGCTGATGGTCAAAATGCTGGGAATGGAATGCAACAGCTCACTAACCAGCCCACTGTTGAAGAGACAATTCCCAAAACAATTTATTCAAATATGATTGGATAATAAGGGACCAGCAAGAGGGAGGAACTGGGGAGGAACTGGATGGGGAAAGTTAACTGGGAACATTTGGTGCCCAAACTTTAGTTCCGGGGTTTACTATACTGAAATCCACTTGGCCTTTAGTAAAGTAAACCTTTCACACCAAATGGAGTTCAGAGTCATTCTTACTTAAAGGACCAAGGGGTAGGACCAGAGGTGGTATTCAGCAGGTTCTGACCAGTTCTGGAGAACCGGTAGTGGAAATTTTGAGTAGTTCAGAGAACCGGCAAATGCCACCTCTGACTGGAGATTTTACAGTATCCTTCCCCTGCCATGCCCACCAAGCCACGCCCACAGAACCGATAGTAAAAAAATTTGAATCCCACACTGGGTAGGACTGACATAGTATTGGTTTCAAGGAAAAACTAATCCTTAGTCCAATACCCTTACTGATGACTCAAGACCGTTGGATGCTTGAGCTAAGGACTGGATGAAGTCAATGTTGTGCAATTAAGGGAGATGTTGAGAGTATCACAGAAAGTGGAGGTAGGACTAGAGAACAGCACATATGGGGAAAGGGAATTGTGTTTATAGAGCATTCCTCAACCCAAAGCAGTTATTGATCACAGATTTAGGTGGGGAAAGTACTTTGCTTCCATCAGAAGCACAACCATAAAGCAAAATGGCACTCTTTTAGACTTTGAAAACAATGTATTTTCTCTAGGGGTTGTATAAAATTGAAACCTTATCTTTTTTTTTTACAAGCCATCTTAGCAACTTCACTTTTGAGATTTCTATGTATTGTGTAAAATTATATATCTAATTCCAAGGAACTGTAAAGACCATAAGCTTCCTGGGCAACATCAAATTCTACTAAGAATTCAGGTCAGGGACTCCTTCCTTGTTTCCTAGCAACTTAGGATAGTGGGGCTTTTTCTGTTTGAATGAAATCATTCAGCAACAGAGACCAGGATCATTTGCACGGCCTAAGGCAATATTTTGCATACACTTGGGAAGAAGCTCTGTAACATAACACATTCCTGCTTGTTTATAAGAAGAGGGCTCTGCCTTTTGAATCAGATTGAACCAACATTACTTCAGCCTCCTTTAACGTGAAGAATAGGATTAGTATTCCACTTTCATTACTGCTTTGTTGGTTGTCAAGGTGAGGCATTTATCTTCAAACCATGTACTTTCCTAGTTACTGAATTTGGTAAATCAAAACTGTATTCAGGTAAAGACTTCCACGTCCTATTGATCTAACCGAAGCAATGATTTCCAAAGATGTATTGGTTACTAATGCAAACAAATAGAATGGGGCAAGCCTTTTTCTATTGCATTTAATTAGGAATACTGCCAAATGCGCTTATTGTTCCGTTTGTATAGTGTAGGAAACAGCATTTACTTTTTTGTGATTAATCAGGATTGATGTAATTAAAAAAATACTTTGTTGGAGTGATAGTATAATATATGCATATGCCCTCCAAGAAAATTGATGCATTGTTGACTATGATAATATTGTAAATAATCTGTAAAGGATCTGTATACATTTTTAATGTTTTAAAATGTGAGTTCTCTAAAATTGCAGCTTTTCAGTGTTATTTTGCTTAATTTATTTATAAGCGGACTATGAATTTTCAATTTAAATTTCTAAAATTTCTTTATGTTGACTACTTTTGTTTATGATCAACATTTTGTGAATTACATATTGGAATCTTTGTTTAATTTCTTTAAATAAATCAGTGCTTATTCAGATAATAAAATAAAATCATATTTTGGCTAGATGCCCAGATCACATTATACTGTAATTTTGTGTTTAGTTTTGGCTTAACATGATATTGAAACCAGCTCTTATTGCTTGCATGTTATAGATGATGGTTTAACCTGATGTCTGTCAGATTTCCTGGAAAAACTTAAGCAGAAATTCCAGGATATTAGATAGAATCTGAGATATGAAACACATGGTTAAATAAAAAAAACTTTATTGCATATTAGAATGAAGTCATAAAGGAGTCGGTTGACCTTTATTGCTTTTTTGTCCTGCCACTCTTTGAAAACTGCTCATAGCCTTGAAGTTGAGTTGTTGTTAATCATTTGTATAACTGATTTATCTGCTGTTGGAAATACTGGCTGTTGTTTAGGTTCTTACTATGTGAACCATACCACTGTGGGCAGCTATCAGATCTGCACTATAAAAGTCCAGAGGATTGTGAGATTTTTTGTATATTACTGTCTAGATTTTAGCTTCCCAAACTGGGTAGCCTTATTCTATAATGATTTGTTCAAAATATAATTAAAATAAATAATAAGACATGATGTATGAAAACAGCCTATGTTTTAGCCCTCACAAGGAATTTCTGAGGGAAAAAATCTTTTGCAACATAGTTCTGAGCATTGTTAAATTGTATGGTAGAATACAAAAAAAATTTCTGAATCCTGAAAATAGATTAGGTGTTGGGTTTGTTGAAAGGATAGCATCTTTCTAGCATTTGTAAATTTTATTTTAAATTAATATGAAGTAGGTTTGGTGTGAAAATTGGACAATGCTCTACCCCTAAAAGCATTTAGGGCTTTAGGCAATATAACGTTTCTTGCAAACAAAGAGAAAACAGTAGTTAGGTTGACTTTTATATTTGCTTATCAACAGGGAATTCAAGGATACCATAGAATAAATGACCATGACTTCTTCCTTTTCGTGTGGATTGCTCTCATGGACATTAAATTCAGTGTGGTTCCTTGATCACAAATAATCTTCATATACACAATTTTGCAAGACTAAAACCCTAGCCTAATACTGCAGAAACTGTGCTAGCTCACTCAAGGTAAGTAATATCACCTTGTACTACTTCTTGCAATATTAGTATGATGTTTAGGAAATTGCTTTTTCTTTTCTCTTAATTCTGATAAGCCAATATGGATGATGGGTAATCATCATATCTTTTCCACTTCTACTAAATCCAGTGTAAACTATCCCTGCCAATAATAATAACAATATTTCTAAATTAACAGAGTTGTAGGGGTCTTAATTACTTGAGTATGAAGTCACTAGGCTGTCAGCTCTTGCTCTCCTTTTCAACAATTATATATGGTCAGTGCAATAAAATGAGATATTATGTTTACCCAGATTATAACATGACAGATTCCTATAAAATTGATTTAGTTATTAGAACATACATTGCTACCCAGTTAATTAAAATTATTGATCATTTCTCCTAAAATAACTAAATTCCTAATCATGAACTAATGATAACCTATCAGATTCTCTCCCTCATTCTGTATTAGATTTATCAGATTTACTCTGAGATGCATAACTAAAGATGAAAAAGTTCCATATGTTTCTGCTTAGAGGATCAGTATGAATTTCAGATCATTTAATGAGATAGTTCCAACAAGAAAAGCCAAAGATATCCTAGAAAGAATTTGAGAGGGACATCTACTTTAGCAAATGCCTCTTTAGCAAATGACTCTTTGGATAGGTGGTCTTTAGGTGGAGGCATTTGGAAGAAAAGTAGGCAAGAAGCCAACTGTGCAAAAACAACATCCATTGCTCACAATGTTAAACTGAGGACCCTCTCAGAAAAACATTTGGGCTTCACTGCTCCAGGAAAAAAACTTAGACTCTCTCAGTTGTACATGGTCCTCACCCTTTATTCCCAGAGCTTCTGAGACTGAGGCAGAGAGATAGACATGGTTTTCTGGATCATCTGACTACTTCAGTGCCTTTTTGAACCTTCAGAACAAGACTGTGAAGCAAGAAGATCCCAATCTACTGTTTGAGACCTGCCACCTCATGCCTGCATTCTGCAATTGTTTCCATACCAGTCTGCCATAAGGGAGGGGGAGCACTTGGGGGAAAGGGAAAGTTAAGAAAGTGAAGATGCCTGCCAAGATGGCATTTCAAGGTCACTCTGCAATGAGAAGAATGCAGCTGCAAGCCTGCTTACAATCAGAGCGGCCGTTTCTAAAACATCTTTGAAATGGCCCCTGACCTTCGCACCTTCCGCTATGACCTGAAGACCTGGTTGTTTGACCAATCCGGGCTGTGACTCCCTCCCGGGGGGGGATGGTTCTTAACTTATTTTAAATTTTAAATTTTAGATTAGCTATTATTGGGCTTGTGATTTGTTTAATTTTCTTTTTAATTATTTATTGTTGTATGTTTTAGTTGTGAGCCGCCCCGAGTCTTCGGAGATGGGGCGGCATATAAGTCCAAATAATAAATAAATAAATAAATTGATTGGACAGTGGGGGATCAGCAATGGGAAGTACTTAAGTGGGAAAAAAAGGTTTCACTTGGGGTTTTGGCATGTAAATTTCAGTTCTGGCTCTGCACTACTGTATTTCACTTGGCTTCTAGCAAACCATACCTTTCTCAACCCAATGGTGTTAAGAGTTGTTTTTACTTAGAAGCCTAAGGTGTGGAAGGTCTGACATTTGGAGAAAAAGTGTTAGTGGGAACTCAAATTGCTTTCAGTAAATGCTTCCATGAGGCAGAGATTTTACCTGAATGAGTGGGGAAGCATCAAGAGAGAGAAATGAGGCTGTCTCTACTTATATGTGTTTGCTTATGAATTAAATTCAGTGGTGAACCTTGTTTCCACACCATGATGCAATAAAAATTGAATTAAATTAAAGTCTAAGATTTTTGTGATTACAAGTAATCCTTGAAATACATGTAATTCTCATGAGTAAGGGTGTTTAAAAATAAAGTTATCATAAATGTTGCCAGATAAGGAGTCTTACTTCTTAGTATCTCCTGCACTGAAGATGTTACCTACTATGATAATGACAAGTTTGTAACCCAAAACATTCACTCAGAGAATTCTAACAGCACAACCTGCCAACACTGAGATACATATGTTCTGTTATTATCTCTACTGCAATAGTCCACTGGTGAAAAAAACATTGAAAATATTTGATATTTTATATAATTCAACTGATATATCATGTGTAGGAATTTGGAATATTTTGAAAGTGCTATATATACAAGTAGTCCTCAATTTACAACAGTTTGTTTACCGCTTCAAGTTAAATGGAACTGAAAAAAAATAACATGACTTAGTGGACAACCACTAGTCTTAGTGGACAACCAGCTAAATATGAGCCAGCAGTGTGCAGCAGCAGCCAAAAAAGCTAGTGCAATCCTAAATTGTATTAACAGAGGGATACAATCAAGATCAAGTGAGATACTAATACCACTCTATAAAGCCTTAGTAAGACCACACCTAGAGTACTGCATCCAGTTTTGGTCACCACATTATAAAAAAGATGTTGAGACTCTAGAAAAAGTGCAGAGAAGAGCAACCAGGGTGATTAGGGGACTGGAGACTAAGGCATATGAAGAATAGTTGCAGGAACTGGGCATGGCTAGTCTAGTGAAGAGAAGGACCAGGGGAAACATGATAGCAGTCTTCCAATATTTGAGGAGCTGCCACAGAGAGGAAGGATTCAAGTTTTTTCTAAAGCACCTGAAGGCCAGACAAGGAATAATGGTTGGAAACTGAACAAGGAGAGATTTAACCTGGAAATAAGGAGAAACTTTCTGACAGTGAGAACAATCAACCAATGGAACAGCTTGACCTCGGAAGTTGTGGGAGTGTCATCACTTGAGACTTTCAAGAAGAGATTGGGCTGCCATTTGTCAGAAATGGTGTAATGTCTCCCGCTTGTGTGTGGGGTTGGACTAGATGACCTATAAGGTCCCTTCCAACTCTGATTATCTGTTATCTGTTATGACATTTTTTCACACTCGCAACCATTGCAGCATCCCCATGGTCATCTGATTGAAATTCAGATGCTTGGCAACTGGTTCATATGATAGTAGCAATGCCCTGGTGCCATATGCTCACCTTTTGTGCTCTTCTGACAAGCAAAGTCAATGGGGAAGCCAGACTCACTTAATCACCATGTTACTGACTTAACAACTGCAACAATTCACTTAAGAACTGTGATGAGAAAGTTCATAAAATGGAGGGAAATTCACTTAAAACATTTCATTTAGCAACAGAAATGTTTAGCTTGATTGTAGTCATTGAGATCTACCAGTACATTCATATGCATACGCCCATATATAGCTTTCACCCTGAAAGCATTCTAAATTGCCTCAGAGCCTCTTTTGTCTGTTGTTGTTGGCCTGATTTGCCACTCTTTATCTGATTTCTTATTTGTTCTTGGTTGGGTTTTTTCTGAATTGTATTGTATTTTGGGTTTTTTGTTATACTATACTATGATTGGATATATTGTAATCTCTTTGAAATAAAAGTGAGCCTAAGTCTCATTGGCACCCAATGTGTGGAAAATTTAATGGACTTACATGTGCCTGAATTTTCTATGAATTATTCTTTAATGGACATTCTATTTTATCAAGATAGAGAAGTAAGAAGTAAAAAATGGTTTTATTATTTCAAGTTCATGCGCTCTCTCTCTTGCTCACTTTAAATTCATTCTGTAAAATATTTTAATTAAAATATTTAATTGAATATTTTACGGAATGAATTTAAACAAGAAGAAATAAATGACATGAAAAATAGGCAAATAGGTGTGAATAAGATTTTAAAATTTGATAAATAAATGGGTAAATAATCAAAGAACCTAAAATGCCATAAAATTACAATTTCACAATGAATATTTCTAAAATTTTAAAAGTACATCATTTTTGGAACAAAAAAATTAAAATCCCTAGTAAATTTAAAATAAAGATGTCTGTGATTTCAAATTTCATACAAGTTCATTAAATGAGGAAAAGTTCATTAAATGAGGAAATTTTCATCTTAGATGATTATATAATATTTTTCTGAGGAATTAAACTAACAATAATCAATAGGTATAAGTAAGTATATTTCCTGTGCATTATTTTTAGTTTTTTTTAATTGAAAACTGAGATTTTTTTAAAAAATCACATATTTAATTGGTATTTATTAATTTAAAAGTTTTATACAGATTCCCATCTTATAACCAACTTTGGACAGCTACCAATTAGAAGTTAAAACAATATACAAAACCATATTAAAATTATAAAAACTAACTATATTAAAATACTGAAAAGAACAAAAGCCTGGGGCCAAGTCAAACTTCAGATGTACAGCTATTTAATCTTAGCTGAAGGCTTGGGGGGAAAGCCAGATCTCCAATGCTTTATGGAGGGTAGAGACCTCCTGAACTTCATTGAGCAGAATGTTATGGAGACTCACAATCACCCAGGTCATGGTTGTGCATAGTTAGGCATCTTCTAATCCCTTCCCCTAAATATGGATGGATAGGTTATCCTTAGGGAAAGATGGCCCCACAAATAATAGGGCTTTAAAGGTAAGAAGCATCAGCTTGAATTGCACCTAGAAAGAAGAAGCCAGTGCACCTTGCACAACAAAGATGTTACCTGGGCAAACCTAGGAGCCTTCATTACTATGCATGGTGCTGCATTCTGGACCAGTTGAAATTTCCAAGTGGTCTTCAAGGATATAAATAGATAGATAGATAGAATTCTTTATTGGCCAAGTGTGATTGGACACACAAGGAATTTGACTTGGTGCAAATACTCTCAGTATACATAAAAGAAAAGATACATTCGTCAGGAGTCAAGATTCATAAGGTACAACATTTAATGATAGTCATAGGGCACAATAAGCAATCAAACCATGCCTAACTATCTTGATGTAAATATATATGCTGTAGTTTCTTTCTTAATAAAACCAAGTTTGCTTTACAGTTTAAGAACAGAGGAAATAGAATGCCATATAGAGTAGGATTCATTTGAAGCAGTTCCAGTGAAAGAAGAGAGTTATAAGGCACCCTAAGAATGCTATATGGATATTTTAGCATTATGTTACATGTTAATAAACTCCAGCTTGTGCAGCTTTGTGTTAAATCCTTGGGGATTACGTAAGATGAGGAAATGTGTTTATCACATAGTGGTTATTGTTAAACTCAAATAAGCTTGGCTGATGCCTAGAATGATTACAGCAAGTTAAGATTGTTTTCGTTTCATAGATAATGTTTCCCAGGAAGTTGTGATGTTTGCTGTTGAAAGTCTGAAGACAGGGAGATTTTGCCTGCTGTAGTACCCCCATTTAGTCAAAATGTATCTTCTCTTCAAACGATATCTAAGCTCTTTGATATTCCAATTCCAATTGGCAATTAAAGATAACCTAAATGTGAAACACACCAATGCACACCCCAATATTAAGATAGATGAAGAATAAAAAAATAATGTGTAATAACTTTTTCAAAAAGCAACCCCACTGAAAAACATTAAGCAAAAAAAAAACACTTTTGGTTAAAGTAATAAAATAGTAAAAATAATAAAAACCTTCAAAAATAAATAAGAAAAATATTCAGGAAAATAAAAAGAAGCAAGAAAAATCACCCGCCAGAAGTTTAAAGGAAAATTTAATCTTTTTTTGTCATGCATCATTAAAAAGCTTATATTTGCAAAAAGTCTGTGGCAGCAGTTCTGGAAAAATAATTATTTTCTTGCTGTTCTACCAAAGCCTCTACTTGCTAAATAAATTCAGGGTATGGTTCTGTTTGTAGATCTTTAAAGTCTGCTGAGAATGCTGAACATTGTGTATCTTCTTTGAAAGTCAGTTCAGAGTTGTATTTCTTTCTTCCTTCTTGGCATGGCCATGTAACCTGTTGCTAGGATGGCTAAAGTGAGGGCTCATTACCAGCACCATCAAGATAAATTACAAGTTAGACTTTTCAAATATATTGCCCAAGATATAGGACCCCAGAATTTGGCATAAAATTAGAAACAGAAGCCTAGTGGAGAGGTAAGGTGAAACCCACGCTTGCTTTTGTTTGTTTGTTTGTTTCCTGCCTTTATTATTTTTACAAATAACTCACCTTCCTCTTCCCTATTTTCCCAACAATAACAACTCTGTGAAGTGGATTAGGCTGAATAAAATGACTGGCCAAAGTCACCCAGCTGGTTTTCATGGCTAAGGCACAACTTGAACTCACAGCCTCTCATTTCGTAGCCTGGTACCTTAACTGCTAGATCAAATTGGCTCTATTTTTTTTAATTGTAATATTTGAGGCTATGCTGTTCCTTGCCTTTTGACCATACACCCCAGAGCCTGAAAATCCATCACTTTAACTTAGAGCTCTTCTTTGTACAATTATTTAAATATACATACTGTAGGAAGTAGAGAATAGTACATTTTAGCTCCTGTTAAACTTTAAAGAGAAATTAATATCCAAACTATAGCCTTAATAAATGGGCATAGATGATAACACAAAACTTTCATCATGCAGACTAAAACAGTCAGTGTGTTAAAATATGAATTCTCTACTGCTCATCTAACTTTCCAAACACTTCATATCCATAGCAACTTTCACATGTTTATCCTTAATTCCTTCTAACCCTAAACACAGCCAGATAAATAAAGTAGCTGAATTCTTTTCATAGAAAGGAGCTGTTCCTCCAATTGGAGAATATCGACAGGAAAAAGATGCAAGGAAAAAATACTGTATCTGTCTTCAGCAGGACCAGAAAATTAACCCATGTGGAACAGAATTTAATTTTTACATCTTACAAAATGACATAATGTATTCAGTCCCCGCTCCATGAGGTATACATAGTAACTGCATAGTAGCCTACTTCGCCTAAAATCTTACAAAATTGAAGGCAGAAAAACCAGAGACAATGAAAATCACATAAAATGTCCTGACAAAATGTGGAATAAATGTATTTGTAATTTGGGCAGGAATGAGCAAAGACACTTCGGAGATTTTCAAACTTTCCCAGAGTCTTGCAACCCCTAATAAAATAGTCAACAAACGTGCAGGTAGCCCACAAAACCAAAACACGTGACTGTGATTTACAACACTTTTTATTAGAAATTAGCATTTACTTCTGGTTTCCAGCAAAAACTTCCCATGGATTTGCTTAATAACTATAGACTTGCTTGATGACCATAAGGAAGATTGGCAGCATTATATTTAATAAATAAATAAATACATATGACCTGTTTAATTATCGACACAGCTTTTGCCCATAATTTCAGCTCCATTATGGTTGTAAGTCAAGTTGCAAAGGTGCTTTTTTTTTTCTTCAAAAGGCAACTAGACTTTGGAAAAACCATGATCTGGATGACTGAGAATCTCCATGGTCATAAGTCAAGGACTTACCTGTATTAAATTTTGGGAAGGACCCTGAGAGGTAGTAGCAAATAACAAAGCAAGCAGTTTTTCAATCATTTCTGAGCAATGATATATAATAATAATTAATAATAATTTATTTGACTTGTATGCTGCCCTTCTCCCTAAGGACTCAGGGCTGTGAACATCAAAATATCACAAATTTACAATAAAAACAAATTAAACACAAAACAAGTCGGATCATCAGTTAAAAATTAAACAGTTAAAATCCCAATCAGGGAATCAATAAAATCAGGGAATCAATTAGTTTGTATGTCAAAATGTTCAGCTATGAAAATACATAGTGTAAATTACTCTAACTAAGCAATATTGTATTAAAATATCACCATACTGACACATTTATAATAATCCTTTTTTCAAGACTGGTTGACAGGATTTCCAATATTAAAAAATCCTTTCTAAAAATATGATCAGGATTTGGCCACTCAATGGGACACCCCGATTAAAGTTCATAGCTGATAGAATGTGATTAGGAGTAAGAAGTAAGTATTGTCAATAAAAAAAATGCACTCAACTTTCAAATGTTACTTTTTATGTTTCTATGTTAGAGACTACTACAGTGTATGAATTTTACAAGGACAATGGATACGAAGTTTCAAGAAGCAGAAGGATTTGGGGAAGAAGCTTCAGGTAAATGTCTCATTATAATTATATGTTTGAGAAAATACTAACTACTAACAGTTCTTTTTGCTGTGCAGAATAGGAACTCTGTTTTAGGTCAATTATCCAATTTAATCTTAATGCACTGTAGTCAGTTAAAATGTACATAACTAATCACCCGTCTATTATATGATTTGTATGTGAATAGAAATTATTCCAAAGGAGAAGCTATGTGTTGTTGTATGTTCACATTTGCAAGTAACATTACTTTTTAAAGATCAAGATGGTATCTTCTGACTTATAAGTACTTAGAAACACACATTTCACTTGATGACCAAATAGTGAAAGTCATATTTAAAAACAAAAATATTTAAACATTGTTTTATTAGTTGGCAGTACAATCCTATGGATATTCTATTGAGAAAAAATTCCATTGAATTCACTGATTCTTATTTATAGGAAATTCTAGCTATGTATTGTGGAAGAAATATAGCTTCTTAAAGAAAAATATTTGTCTCCTTAATATAGTCCTCTATAATTAAATGTATGCTCATTCTCAAGCTTGCATTTTATTATGAGTGAATTGAGACATTCTCTCAACTTGGAATGAACATTTAGCTATTTCAACTTAGGTTAGATTAATTATTCCTGTATGTATATTAAAACCAGAATTATATTTGTAAGTTAGACGATCAATTTTAAAAAATAGGTTGATTTTCTTTTAGTATCATTGATTTTTGGTTCCTATTTTCATATCTCTTTCAATGAAAGCTGCAGTCAGTTTTAGGAATAAAAATTCAGGAATTGTCCAAATTGGAAATCCATCCTTGTATCACTTTGTTCTGACTTTGTGTCTCTTTGAAAATATTTGCTAAAAGTAATTATTTTTCATTAACACCTATTTGCCTAGGAAAGAAGAAATCAAAGTTTAAATCTATTAAAAAGTTCTTTGGGAAAAGGAAAAGGAAGGAAACATTAACATCATCAGGAAGTGGTAATATCAACACATGTCAGTCTGCAATTGATATCTCAGCCACACCATCTAGGCATATAGATTATGATTCTGAAGATGATTTGGAGTAAGTCACATGCTTGCCTTTTCCTTCTTTGCAAAGCAAGTTGTTGTTGTTGACTGAAAAGCAAGGTTATTTCTAAAGGGCAATCCTCCATGTGTACAAATGCTTCCTTTGTTGAATATCTAGGATACTCATCTGAAGCTGTTGTAAAGGGATAATTAGAAGAATGTCCTGATATTGATCCATGCTGGAGAGCAGCAAGCATTGTTAGAAATAGACATTCTTAGTTGATAGTCCCAATGAGAAGGGCGGAATATAAATTTAATAAATAAATTAATGAATAAATATTCTGAATTCTCTTGCCATTGAGGTACATCAAGCACATACTTCATTATCCTGCCATCAACCTCTTTTTACCATCCCAATACAGGTGGTGCTCAACTTATGGCCACAATTGAGCCCAAAATTTATGTTGCTAAGTGAGAAGTTTTTAAGTGAGCTTTGCCCCATTTTACAAGTTTTCTTGCCACAGCTGTTAAGTGAATCGTGGCAGTTGTTAAATTAATAACACGGTTGTTAAGTGAAACTGGCTTCCCCATTGACTTTGCTTGTCAGGTCACAAAAGATGACCACATGACCCCAGGACACTGCAACCGTCATAAATATGAACCAGTTACCAAGGATCCAAATGTAAACCACATGACCATGGAGATGCTACGATGGTCACAAGTGTGAAAAATTGTCATAAATCACTTTTTTCAGTGTCATTGTAACTTTGAACAGTCACTAAGTGAACTATTGTAAGTTGAGGATTACCTTTACTATGGGGGAGAATAATATCATCCCAAAATTCTTCCCCTTTTATGTCTAGAATGGAAGGTTTTCAGTCAGTCAGTCTGCTGTTTGATTTCATGACTTTCTAAACATTCAGAGTCAAAACATCCCAAAGGTGCTTTCCCAAGACATTCAGAGTCAAAACTGAAAATGTGCTGTGGGGCAGGTTCCATAAAAAACTTGCTCCTGGTAGTTGTGCATTCCCAGAAAAATGCATTTGAGTTAAATGGACCCTCGCAGCATACACACACCTGCTCTAACCTTGACTGTGCCTCTTTAACTCCAAAGCATAATTTCTTGGTTTTGTGTGACTGTTTGGGATCCCAGGAAAAGATGCAGTTTCTTTAAAGAAGCACCAAGAGGTGCAAAGTTGTTCACCCCATCTTACTCCAAAGCACCTTTACAATTTTGGATCTTACGTGCAGCATAGCTCTATTGTGTGTATGTGTGCTATGTAGTATTTTCATTACTATATTAGAATATTTTCAAACTATGTGGTGATTTCCATTTGTGGTAAGCTATACTGGGAAAAGTAAACATTATGAAGTCGATAAAATAAGTAAATGTTCCAGAATGTTGTCTTATAATGCTAATAAAGAATGCTTTGCCCAATATTGCCATTAGAAGGTGCTATTGTACAAAATCATAGTGGTTTTATCTCCTATTAGTACTACTATTAAAATGACTTCAAAGTCAATGTACAGAAAGACTACTGTAAAAATTCTGGAAATTTATTCTTACACAGGATAAAAAGAGCCATGGAAATGATAGTTCAATAAATATGGAAAGCACTAGATTGAGGAAGAATAATATTACTTTGCTATTTTTATTGAACATATTTGTAGCAGATGTTAGGAGACCCTCATAGTTCTTATTTACAGCTTCTCTTTTTTTGTGTGTTCATTGCTATAGCACCTTTATTTAATGAAGATATATTTAATTTAAAGTCTTAATATTTGGAAGGATAATATAAATTAACATCAATTGGCAAAGACATAAACATCCATGATACTTGCCTTAGGTAACCTTGTAATTAATACAAGGAGTACACTGCTATTTTTCTCTTATTTTTTTCTTACAAAAGGGCTTTGGGCTATTCTGATGCTTATGTATTAGCTTTGTAGGAAAATTATATTTCCTTTGTTAGGACAAAACTATCTCCTGTAACAGATATAGCAATCCACAAAAGAACACTTATTGCACATATTGATTATCTATAAAAATACAACAACATTATCTAAGTAATCACAAAGTAGAGATTCTCAGGAACTGTGGCAGAGAATCATAAGTTTGCAATTAGTGTAGAATAGTTGGTGGTGATAAACTTTTATATAAAGTTTGATAAAGAGGAATTATCCTTTGGTTCTCATCATTAGAGAATTTTGGTTGATATTGAAAGTAAGGGAGATGACCTTGATAGAGATATGCAAGAACTGTTAACTGGTTAAAAAGAGTCAAAGCATTTTTAAAGTTCAGATTTAGTTAATATTGAGAAGCAATTCTGACCTAAAAATCTGAACCTTCCTAATTCATTAAACTAGGAGGCATGACAACACAAACTTGCAAGATTCTGTTAGTATATAGCCCAGGGGTGTCAAACTTGCAGCCCACGGGCTGGATGCGTCATGCGCTGGCCACAACTACCCCTGGTTTAGCAAAGGGGGAAAGTCACGATATGTCACGTGATGATGACATGACAACGTGAGTTTGACATCCCTGGTATAGCCTATCTCAATAAAATTAGTTTTAGCATTTGCATGGAGTTGATTTTTTTGATCTAATCTACCCATAGTAGTTGGGTGACAAGTATTTGGTGCATACAACTTCAGCTTGCAACTGACTGGACTAAAGTTGCCTGAAGAATTGCAGATCTTGTTGGAAATGTGTTATCTAAATCCTTTTCAATTCTGCAAACATGTTGGGCATCTCTTATGACTGAACCCCAAATTATTCATTAGCCACTTTATTGGTTAGATCCTTCTAAATAAATTATGGGATTGTACTTTTTTCTACTAGAGAATCTAGATCTCTAGTGAATCTGGTATTCAAAAATAATGTCTGTATCTAAAATCATGAAGACCAAAATACATCAGATACTGTTATAGGGCATCTTTCTTCAGCCATTCCTTCCCTCATTACATTCCTATTCAAATTTGCATTGCAAATAGACTTCATTTCTTGAAAAGAAAGACCAGGTTTAAATATGTGTTGTTTTATTAGCTTTCCATATTCTCCTAGGATGCACAGAACTATCATGGGAAACAGAGCTTTGTCACATGACAGCATTTTCATTTCTGAGACTCCACAAGTACCGCCAGTTCGAGTGTTTTCTCAGGAAAATGTTTCTGATCGAATTAGATCTTTGCAGGTAATACTGTTGAAATAATTA
The DNA here is from genome assembly GCA_009733165.1 of Naja naja. NCBI lineage: Eukaryota > Metazoa > Chordata > Lepidosauria > Squamata > Elapidae > Naja > Naja naja. The sequence goes on along the minus strand of CM019153.1, from coordinate 17,361,719 downwards.
ATTTCCATTATTTCCAGAGTCTTTCATTTGTGGTATGATTGCAATTTGTGTATATGCAGTATGATATTCAACACATGAATCAACAGAAACATTTGCAATAGGATTTCTCTAAATTAATGATGTAGGGAATTTAGTCATCCAAGGAACTTGAATATCAAGGTGATTATATGATGGTTATACGGTATCACCTGATCTACACTAAAAGCCAAAAAGTACCTTTTGGAGAGGGCATAAGGATGTACTCATTCTGTGCATAGTTTTGGAACAAATATCCTGTCCTCCTTTATTAGTAATTAGTGTGAAGAAATGTGAACAGAATATAATTGCTTGTTCATTTTCCTGCCACTAAACTCCCTTGACCTATGCCTTGGGCCCCAAGGGCAGGATCAACATTGTTTTGTTTATTATTTACAACATAATTTAATAAAAGTGGGTCACAACAATAAGTAAGCATTGTACAAAATCACACTCTCCTGGTATATAATCAAATAAGGTAAAGGGTAAGAGGCTGAATAAAATGACATTATCCACATGCATCTTTCTCCTGGGAACAAAAACAAAGTGCACTTGTCATTTGGGGAACAGCATCATTTTTTCTTTTATGAAAGCAAATTTATTATTTTAGTAGTATAAGAATGTATTAAAACTCAATATTTGGTATTGTAGGTGAAACTCCAGCAAAACTGGAAGATGGGTCTCTCATATCCATTTGGAACGCCTTCCAAAAAACAAGAAGATGCAGGAATGAGTTCAGAAGATGATGGTTTACCCAGGAGCCCACCAGAAACATATTTGCTACAAGAAATTCTAACTCCCAATACACCAAAGGTAGGATAATTTGGGAAATGCATTTTATAATTATGAATTACTTTATTATTTGAATTCATATTGCACTTTGCACTAATAGTAACTGTCAGAAGTTTAAGAATAAAGATATTCAAATATTTATATAGTATAGATAAGACCTTGTTTTTGTAAGAGAAAAGGTGTTTTGAAAAAATGCCTAAACATAAGAATAACTGTAAGAAATGGAATGCCCTAGACTCATGTCAAATGATAGAGGGAATATTTATTGTAGTAGATTTTTCAGAGATCTATTTGATTCCTTCTGGACTGCGATACTGTTCAGAAAGAAAAGCTTCAAAAAAGTTTAAAAATGAAGTAGAAAAAAAATGACAGCTAATCTGAAGGCCTTTCCAGCTTTCATCTAATTGTGGCACAAACATGCCTAGGCAACATCCTTTCTTCCTGTGGTTTTTCTCATAATGTTGCCTTTACTTCATTTTCAGTATACAAGTGAGATAGGCATTATGTTTTCTGAGCTGTACCAAAGTGGTGCTTTCATCCTTCTTTTCACATATCAAAGCTTTAAGTTGTATAACATCTGTTAAGCTTTGCTACCCATTATTTTGGAGAAAAATCAGGAGTCTGCAATGGTTGGGAATAGAAACAATGAACAGGAGAGAGATTGGTTGAAATCTGGGGGGAGAACATTTAAGTTCTCCCCCCAGATTTCAAGCAAAGCCCCTTACTCTGATATTTTCTTAAAGAAAACTGTAAATACTAGAAAATATGCTCAGCATTCTTCTCAAAACAATCTTCACTATCATATTTACCGATTTTGCCTAATTTTTAGAGCTCTATAGAAACATTCTTGTTGCCTGTGTGATGTTGGTATGGTATTGTGTTTGTATAGCACAGCATGCTGGCTGGGGAATTTTGGGAGTTGAAGTTCACATAACTTAAAGTTGCCAAGTTTGAAAAAAATACTGGCATAGTAGGGACTATAGCTTTTTTATATATTTCATTTCATATTGACATCTATTACTTAAACTTTCCTCATTCCACCCCACAGTTTTCAGACTCTCACAAACATCCTAGCACTTTGAGTTTAACTGGAACGGGCAGTGAAGAAGAAGAACAGGTAATTTAATTGCATCTATATTTAACGGCAATGCTGTAATGTCTCATGGGTTGCCTGGATTCTCAGAAAAGTTGCAGGGACAGGTTGCGACACTTTTCTTAAGAAATATTAATGAAGGATATCATTAGTTGCATAACACCTGTTGTCATCTATTTTTCTTTCAATCACAGCTAAGGAAGAAATGAACTGGAAACAAATGCAGGCATATTTTATTTTCTAGGCTGGGAGTCACCCAAAAGGAAAATGTGAAGTTTTTTTTTTAACGATTTCCCTCACATTGTCTTTAAAAGTTAATTTTGAACAGGTCCAAAGATTATCTCCAAGGTCTTTTGATTACCCCTTTTATTCTTCTCTAATTGATCACCCACATTTCCCTCTTAATAGTCAGAATTGCAACTGCTTTGCTGATGAAGGCTATTGGCTATTCTGTTTGAGAGCATTGTTATTCTTTCCCAAAGCTCTCTTTGACAGAATGTCTGCCTCTCTTCAATCAGTGGCACAGGGTAACCAGCAGATTGAAGAATAGCTTTAGTAGCCTCTTGAAGGGCCCCATTTATTCTCTCATCTGGAGAAGAACTAGATAGAAGGGACAATTGGAACACTACAAATGGAGAAGTAATACACAAAGAAATTACTACTTTTCTTTCCTAAGTGAACACTTTCTGTGTGTAGATCATGATAAAGAATATTGTAACAATGATTACCATTCTATTTTAATCAACTGTTTCTATATTCATTGTTCTGAAATATGAAGCATAGGTCATTGTTTCTTTTGCCAAACTTAAGATTTGTTTTGATGATAAAGTGCCAAACAAACGCTTTTCAGTTTCCTGAAAGGAGAGAGAAAAGGAGCACAATATCACAAGCAACATGGCTAGGAAAAGTCCACAACTTTTATTTTTTAATGTACAAAATCACTATTTTGTTACTTAGCTGTAGCAAAAATTTAAATGTAACAATCTGTGTCAGCAAATTGCAAATTACTCACTATTCCCCAAATGTTGATGTGTTAGGGATCTGTTTTTCTTGGTTTTTTCCTGTTTTTTGTTTTGTCCCCCATAGTTTAAATAAATAAATAAAATAGGAAAATTAAGTACTGTTTACAGAAAAAATATAAACAGATATAAACAAATGATGGATAGTTTGAAAGCAGTGTTAATTCTAACGATGATATAAGTGTATGTAGCATCAGTTAGGATTTTTTTTCTTTTAAAATTCTTATAGATTTGCTTTGATGCTATTCCCCTTCCCCCTTTGTCTTTAGGTCACAAAAAGTCCTTCAAGATCCTGTTCTACAGAAAGTCAGCTGTTCTCCCATCAGCCAAAAGCTACAATTATAACTGAACAAACATTTGATAGCAGCTGTTCGCCTGCTGCTGATTTTGATATACTTCCGGAATTATCCTCTTGCTTGGATAATTCTGCTGCTAAGCACAAACTTTCAATAAAACCACGGAACCAGAGATCTAGCAAAATAAGAAGACTACCTTTGGTAATTGATGAGAGAGAGAGGGAGGGAGAGGGAAGCATTTTAAAGAAGAAATATTTGTGGATGGAGGTTCTTTTTTCTGTACAGGCTTTTCCTATGATGTAACAATATTTAAAAAGCCTCCTTGATGAGCAACAAGGCTGTGCCAGTATTTAAAAGGGACACTTTGCTAAACTTGTTGAAGTTCGTGATGTTCCCTTCCTCAAAACACAAAAATAATCACATGCCCCAGAAGGGTCAGGCAACTACTTTAGAGACTGTTCTCAACTATCTGTGCACATGTAAGGAATTACGCACCTATTCTAATGTACTGGGGGGTTCCAGTGAAAGAATGGTCTAATCATACATGTGCCAACAGCTGGGAAGGGTGGCCTTTCAAGCAGCGCCACAAGTATTTTGAAGGATTGGATGCTTTGATACCTCAAGGAAGGATTCTCCGTGCTAATGTATTTTGTGAAAAATGCCTTTCTAATGTTTTGCACAGTCCTATTGAATAGGTATACCATGAAATGCAGATAGTCTTCAACTTGCAACCTTTCATTTAGTGACAGTTTGAAGTTACAATGGTACTAAAAAAGGGACTTTTGACTGTTTTTCACACTAACCGCCATTGCAGCATCCCCATGATCATGTAATCAAAATTTGGATGCTTGGCAACAGGCTCATGTTTATGACAGTTGCAGTGTCCCGGGGTCATATTGTCAACTTTTGCAACCTTCTGACAAAGTCAATGGGGAAGCCAGATTCACTTAACAATCATGTTACTAACTTAACAACGGCAATGATTTATAGTTTAACAAGTGTGGTTAGAAAGGTTGTAAAATAGGGCAAAATTCACAACTGACTTACTTAGCAATATATATTTTGGGCTCAATTGTGGTTGCAAGTTGAGGACTACCTGTATTACTAGAGATGCAAGCTTTTTCTGTCATGTGGTCATTAAGTGAGTGAAAGGAAACAGATCTAAAGTTATTTGTACTCTTAGGACCCTAAAAAGTTGCTTTATACAAATTCAGATCTGTTCCTGTAAGCCTAATATTGTTGTTACAAGCTTGGTTCACATCTCATGCTAAGCTACAGCTTGAAAAACCACTGTAGCTGGGTGTATGCAACATGCTTATAATAGTGCAAGACTCTCTTACAATTATTTACACAGAAAATGAGAATGTATACAGTAGTTGAGAGACACGAATTATAAGGACATGTTGAGAAGTAACATTGAATTCTAATTTATGTGAAGACAAAAAGATGTATCATGATATGCTATTTAGCCCTCCACTGCAGTTCATTAAATCATACATGTTTTCCTAGCATCATGTAGCAATTGCAGAGGGCAGCTGTATGATCATTGGAAAGGCATGAGCATTTCAAGGAATTGCAGACAAACAGTACATTTGTGTCACCATATATTTCAAAGGTCCGTTCTTTCCTTTAAATTCAAAATACTGCACACTTCCAATAAAAAAAATATAATGAAGAAAATAAAGTTAGCCAAAGTTGTAGGCTAAAATTATGCAGTTTTTTAAAAAGCACTATGAAGAATGAAGAAACTATGAAATAATTAGTTCCTAAGCATATGTTCCTAAGCATTTTCTGAAGAAGCTACTTAAGCTTGGCCAAAGATATGGCTGTGAGTTCTTGGCATTCTCTGAGCTTGCTTGTTTGCTTGTAGATATTTCATTACCCGCCTAGGTAGTGCTAGAACACCCACTGTCATTGATGATATTATCTAGTCAAGTAATGAAACATATGCAAGCAAACATCCAAGCTCAGAGATCACCAAGGATTCCACAATGAAACCGTGAACCTCAAATATTCTCTTCTGTTGAAAGATACAGCTATTTTAAAGGGTCAGAAGTGCTTCATAGATGTACTTCCAAATCTCCTTATTTACACAGTCTCAGTATTTAGTTGTTAAAGATAGAAATAGAATGAGAGAACAAGAGACTAACAGTATTTCTCTTCCATTTATGGATAACTGTCTTAATCTTTGCAATCAGAACAACAAAATTTGTGGATTTTAATGATTACTGAATATATGAGCACCCAAACTCATGGTTCATCTGAGAATAGGAACTGGTTAGAGGGAAATGTAATCATAGGGAAATAGTGGCCACTCTTATATATGTGCCTTGCAAATTTCATCACATGCACCACTCACAATTCTATCTCTTGAAAATATTTCATACTGTTGACGTGAATCAAATCACAAAATTCCACAACAAACTCTTTTAATTTTGTCAAAGATGCTTCCATCCAGGGGTGGACTTCAAAAATTTTAGCAAAGGGTTCTCTGCACGGTTCTGGGTGGGCGTGGCCATGGTGGCCATGGCCTAGTCAGCCTCCTGCACCATGGGGGGGCATTTTTGTCCTCCCCGGACTCCGGAGGCTCTCTTCGAGCCTCCAGGAGGGCGAAAACGGCCTTCCCGGGCTCTGGAGGCTCTCTGGAAATCAGAAACAGGCCCACCTTCCCGAATTTCCAGGAGGCCTGTGTTTTCCCCACCCCGAGCCTTCATGCATGCCCTGCACTTACCTGCATCCAAAACGGGCCACGAGGGGACTCCTGGGAGGGGTGGGGTAGGCGGAGCCAGCCAGGAGTGGGATTTGGGGGTTCTGTGAACTGCACAGAAGCTTAGCTAGGGGCTCTCAAGAACCCACAGCCCACCCCTGCTTCCATCTTAGGAGTAACTAATCTTTTTTAAAAAGTACTACTGTGATGTAGAAAAAAGGTGCAAGCTCTTTCTTTTTCCCTTGCAGAAGAAATTATCTGAGTCTCAGAGTGACATGATCTGCACCCTTGAGGAAGATGAAAGTGTTGAGAAAGAAGTGCTGGTTGAACCATCCTACGAAGGTGTGACTGCCAGCCCCCAGGAACTGACTGACAATGCAGCTTTGTCCAATATGGTTTCCTCCGAGTTTCAGCCATTGAGTCACCCAGATGAAAAGACTTACATGTCACACTCCACTTCTCTGATGGACTCACATTGTTGTGAAAACTCTTCAGAGGGCGGTGAATCTGTCCAGGGATTAGGACACACTGTAAGGCAATCTTCAGCTTCTGACCCCAAAGAAAATATTGTTCCACAGCGTGACAAAGACCACTGTGAAACTTCAGAGATGTCCCCTAAGAATCTAAGTAATGTGCCCTTAAGTATTTTAAACCAGGAAAATAAACAGATTTCTGGTATTCCATCGAAAAGTGGCATGAGAACTGCTAAAAATACCCCTGCCAAAAATTCTGTGACTGCAGAATCAGATGCATCAGAGAAAAAATCATTGAAAGATGCTAAGGAAACTTTGGAAGGTGTTTCTAACAAGGAAGCTACAAAGAGAACATCTGTATTGGCCAATTCCATCATTTCTTTATCAAGAAATCTTTCCCAGCTTCCAAATTTACTCCATTCAGGGAACAGTAGTATTTCTCAGGCTTCATGCAGAAACTCTTCACTGGAAGAGAGAACTTCTTTGACTCAAGGCAAAACAAAAGTAACTCAAGAGAAACTGGAATCTCATGATGAAGACCATCTCCCAGCTGTATCTGATGGTATATTGGGAGGGAAAGCAGAGAAAGAAACCAATGAGCTTTGTGGCTTGAGAAAGTTTTCAGTATCATCAGCGCGGTGGAGATCAAGATCTAACAGCCTGAACACGAAGGATGCTGCAGAGCATGAGAAGCCTCTCGCCATGCAGGTAAATTCATCCACAAATAGGGAAAAGACAAAGAAGGATGTTGAGATGAACTCTTCACAAGAGAAAAAAAGATGCTTTAATAAACAGAAATCCTCATTGGAGTCAGAATCTGATATTCCTAGTCAAGCATTAGACTCAAAGACTTTTGCCTCACAGCCTTTGGGTTCAAAACCAGTATTGAGCAACTCTTTTGGTAATCTTCTGCAGCTGTCAAGTCCAAGCCATTCAAGCTCTGAGAGCCAAAATCCCTTCCAAGTCAAACTTAGGTCCACATCTTTGTCACTGAAATACAGAGACATTGGGCAGGAATCAAAGGAATGGAAAGGAGATAATGCTGAACTCAATTTGGTAAAAGAGGAGGTGACTTTATCTTCACTGAAAGTTGAAAAAGGAGAAATCAGGAAAATAATGGATGGAAATGTTACTGATTTGTCCAATGAAAGCTTCAAAACTAAATTGAAATCCACTGAACAGGGAAACACAAAACCTCCACTGCCAAGAAAACCTGTTTTACAACACTCCAGTATTACTAACCTTAACACAAGCACAGAAAAGCAGGAAAAGATAACCAAAAATCCAGAATTTAAAACAGAAAGCAGGAATGTGGAAAAGAAACAAAATCCCCCCGAAGTGCCTGGTAAGACTTTGGCATATTTGTGTGTGTGTGTGTGTGTGTGTGTGTTTGTGTCACTTATTCAGCAAACTTTGGTTTAATGCAATAAATGAGTGTCTAGATTTTAGATAAATGATATTAATGATACAAAAGTCTCTCTTTCCCTTTTCCCTTAGGTGAAAATCCATTCTGAAAACATAAGGAAATTCTGGACATTTAGATCTTACTTTCAAGATTTAAAAAAACCCACTATATTAAAATCTGCTTTCCGATATCCTGAAAGCTTGGTGCCACTTCTTTTCTTTTTGTTTTACCCTATCCTTGGGATTCTGCAGAATCTTTTCTGAGGATACTGATTTTAAATAAATTTAATTATTGGAAGTGCTATTTTTCGGTACCATATATCTCTTCATCACTTTGCAAATGTTTAACTATACACGTTTCCTTACTTGGAAAATTCATAGAGGCATTATTTTTAATGTGTTCCATTAGGATTTAACTGAAATTTAGAAAGCAGGTGGATAAGGCATCAAAATTATAAAGGGACAAAACTAAACATATACTGAGAGTGCACACATAGGTACACATATCACCAAGTGTTATAACCAAAGTGTTATATAGTACTCCGTTATTTCTATTTCATCCTTCATATCTGGAAATGTGACTAATATTCTAGACAGTGCAACACATTATTTATTTAGAATTAACCATGACTTATAGCTGTAACTAGTTGAGAGGGAAACAAACCAACTCTCATATTCTCAAATAACTGGAATTAAAATACAGAGGGAACTGGCCAAGTTTGTTAGCCAAGTCTGCTAAAAGTAGGAGCTACCTGGAAGTGTGTGTGTGTGTGTGTGTGTGTGTATCAAGCAAAAATATATTGGCTGTTACCAGATATGTTCAAGGACATTTCTGGTAAAGTGTCCAGAAGTGCTTTGGTTATGTATGGTTTGGTGAAATATCTAGTTACCTCAATTACAATATTCTGTTCCAGTAAAAATGTTAAAATACCGCAACAGGTACATTGGGGTTTTTTGGGGGGGGGGAGCAAAAAGCAACAGCATCACAATTATTTTTAATTGTATCTGGAGAAATTTAAAATAAAAAATAAGAAGTAAAACATCTGTTAAAAGAAGCACAAAATAAGCCATGTGAAATAAAAGAAGGAAAATGTTTTGAAATTGAGTCTTGGCCATCAAAATTGATTGCAGTGGCAGGATGATGAGAATAAGTAGGGAAAAAAGCAAGGGTCATTGTGCGTTTCATAGGCTGAATAACAAAGCCGTATTTTGGGAAGATGTCAGTGTGAGAAGTAAAAAAAAGTATTGAAAGGGTACATGACACTGGGTTGATTGATTGGAATAAGCCATGTCTGGTGGCACTGATAAGACTAATTAGTCAAACTTCTTGTCTTTGGAATATATTTATCAACATCAAGGTATTTAGCTAATAGCACAGATTAAGTTAAGGTTTATGATTCCCTTTAACTCAAAAAAGCATTTAAATCCTTTTTTAGGAATCAGATTAGTAGAGTAGGTCTCTAACAATATTTTCTGATCATCTCGTTACTCTGCCTAACTATTGAACCCTATCTCTTGCTACCTAGTTTCTAAAAAAAGAAGTTATCCTATTTTTAACCTGTGATACAATAAAGCTTTAGAAGGAATGATACCTACCATGGAGAGACAGACAGACAGACAGAGACAGAGACAAACAGACAGACAGATTTTGTGTGATCAAACTGATCATAACTCTTGGTGACCATATAGAATAGATGAAATTTCTTCTAGATCATCTGTCTCCAGCCTCCAATATTGTTGCTGGTAGTCCTCTTCTTCTTCCGCCTTTTTCAGATTCTAGACTACTCAAGAATTAGCCCTTCACATAACGTCCAATCTCTCTCTCTCTCTCTCTCTCTCTCTCTCTCTCTCTCTCTCCTCCCTCCCTCCCTCCCTCCCTCCCTCCCCTCTCTCTTTCACACACACACTTCTAAACTTCCTCATATCTTTTTCAGCTTGGTTGCTTAGGCATTTAGCTAAAGCAGGGGTGTCAAACTCAAGTCATCATGGCAATGTCACGTGATGTATTGGGACTTTTTTCCCTTCCCTAAATTGGACATGGGGGTGGCCAGTGTGTGATGCATCCAGCCCGTGGGCTGGGAGCTAGAGGAACAGAAACCAGCAAGTTGGGATCCAGAAATAACTTAAGGAGTGGGTGGGCTTGTATTTTGGAAGTAGACATCTCTACTGTAGAAATTTCAAAATACTTTTTCCACCTTCTTTTGATTTTCTTAGAGTCAGTTAATATCTGTCCATTGGTATTCTTGAAAACATCAATTCAAGGTTGGAATCCTCTTTGGAGTTGAAAGATCTTTTAGAAGACTTTCCTTGTGTTTCTGTATCTGTTCCCATCATGGGTGTCTTTACAGATGTTATAATACTGCTTTCTGTCTCTTCTGACAGCTGTTTGAAATTCCTCAGTAAGACATCTTTGTCTTTCCAGGCTTTGGCTTCTCATCTCTTCTTGGCAATTTCCACAATGTATTCCAAATTTGATTTGTTTTTTTTCCTGTTTCTTACTCTTTGGCAATCTCTTATCATATTTATCCTTAATAACTTCTTTGATTTCATTCCATAGTTCTGGTTCTCTATAAGTGAGAATTAGTATTTCATGGTTGCATGGTTGACGTCAAAGGAAAAGATAGGCAGAATAAATACAAAATCAACCAAGATATTAGTTTGTTAAGGGATGTTTGGCAGAATTCTGATCAAAAGAGTGTGAGAGATTACAATGAATAAAATTTGGGAAGTCAGAGCAGTTTTATGTGAGGCAGCAGGTTGCAGTTCAGATTTATTTTGTTCCTTGGCAAACCAGTGAGCAATGTGAGACACTTGCCTGAACCTAGAAATGAATATTGGTCCCTGAATGTGTTAAGATCAGTAAGTGAGAGAAATAAAGCAAGTGATGTACTTTGAGCAGGAAGTAAGGCATGGACATATCGCTGTGGGTTAAAGGGTTTCAGTTTAGAACACTTTATTTGCTGTGGTGGGAAAATGAGATGTGTAAATGCTGATAGAAAGATAGTAATATGTGAATGACAAAGGAGAACATCTCGTTCATGTTTCTGATTTTTAAAAAATCAAATCCTATTTCTTTGGAAGAGATGTAAATGTACTTCCACCATGTATGGTCTTAGTGTCAGTTACAATGCAAACAATACAATTTGGAAGAGTGAGAGTGAGATGTGCTGTTTTGATACAGAGAAACTGACTTTCTATGTTACCTTGCTTGATTAGGCCAGAGACACATCCAATCTACTGTTTTGCCATATCACTGTGGTTATTTAAAGCATTTAAGTTTAGAATACTGTATTTGTTGTGATGGGAAAATGAGATGTTTAAATGCTGGTAGAAAGATAGTGAGTAATATGTAGATTAGAATGTAAAAAAAATCAAAAATTGATGTTTAAGAGTGTGGTTCTGTCTGCCTTATTACACAGCAGTCAAAAATCTAATACAGCAGGAACAAATGAAGTGAGAATGGGTTATTTAAGAGGTGTATGTGATAGAACAAGAAGAAATCAGGTGAATAATGAATGGATGTTAAATGAATATGGATTCAGTATAAAAGTGTTTGGTATGAAAGATATACAGTGCAGTTAGTTTTAGAGAGAGAATTTAGGGGAAGAAATTGTTGGATGGAATTTATAAGAGTTTCAAAAACATAGAAATAAGAAAAAACACAAGGAAACATAAAGCAGTGTATGTAAAAGTAAGGATGGCTTGCAAAAATTGAAAGGTTTAAACAGAGATACTAAATTTGATTTGGCTTGGTACTTTTCCTTTTCAGTCCTTCTTGTAATACTCCTTACCCCAAAATTGAACTATGTATTTATGTATATTTCAGTAAAACTATTTTTATTTATAACATTGCTTATGACTCATTTGTATGAAATTCAGAAAGTTTAGTTACCACAGATTATGGCTGTACTGTAATGCTTAATCTGAAAGTTTAAAATAAGCAAGTTTCAGAAAGCCATTAATGTGATATATATGAAAGTATTTGGTTGTGTTATGAGAGACCACTGCATCAAAATATATCTAGTTCATTGTTTAACAAACAGAAATCGTAATTTGAATCTTACTTATGGAACATGTCAAAATGCTTGTGTAGTAAAGAAGTTCTTCCAAATATTTAATCTAAATGGTTTTTTTTTGTTCTTATATTTTAAATGATAGAGTTGGGTCCTGTCTAACTGATGGCTTTCACCTGCAGCAGCTACTTTCAGGCATTATTAAGGTGGACAGTTAATTAATTTAGGGAGTTGTTACATAGTCTTTTAATATTGCAGCACAATTCCCTAAGCACTTTCCTCATTCAAAACAAAACAAAAACAAATAGCAACAGAAAGAAGTATATACAAGTAGTCCTTGACTTACAATCACAATTTAACCCCAAATTTCTGTTGCTAAGTGAGACAGTTGTTAAATTAATTTTACCCCATTTTACGACCTTTCTTGCCACAGTTGTTAAGCGAATCACTGCAGTTGTTAAGTTAGTAAGGTGGTTGTTAAGTGAATCTGGATTCCTCATTGACTTTGCTAGTCAGAAGGTTGCAAGAGGGGATCATGTGACTCCAGGACAATGCAACCATCATAAATATGAGTCAATTGCCAAGTGTCTGAATTTTGATCATGTGATGGATGCTGCAACAGTTTTAAGTGTGAAAAAGGTCATAGGTTACTTTTTTCAGTGCCGTTGTAATTTTGAATGGTCGCTAAACAAATGTTTGTAAGTCGAGGACTACCTGTATATGTATAACTGAGAAAGAAATACATAATATATCTTACAATAAGAAAGTTATTTTATTTAATACATATCTAAGAAAAGTAACATTATGCCAGTATTCTCCATCTTTGTCAGGATGCCTTTAAGGTTAGTGTTGATAAGATGATAAGTTTCCACAGCATCCAACACTAGATTCCATGCAGAAGCTCCCAGCATAAAGGCTAGTTAGTACTAGGGTTTTTATTAAAACCTGGCACCATGATTTCATGGACTTGTTTTTATGGTCACAAGCCTGCAACACTTAACCTTGACCAGGTAGCACATAATGGAAACCAAAATTTTGAGACTTTCAGATAAGAAAAGCTTTGCAGTTGTGTGAAGATCCCTTCCTCCTCTCCTCATTAACAAGCAGGTTAGCTCAGAATGAGTTCCAGCCTTTTCTTAATATGAAGGAGAAATCAAAACAAGTAACTAAACTTGAAATACAATGGTCTTCTACACCAAATCTACTCCCATCCAGGGTGGTCAGTCAGATGTCCTTGAACAATAGGAATGCTAAGTATAGCTCAACCAATTCAGTCCTTTATTATTTTTCTTTATGAAATTTGTTTCTAAGGCCATTTGGTCGATGATGATGATGATGATGATGATGATGATGATGATGTTATCCATTCAATTGTATCTGACTTTTGACGATTCTATGAGCCAAGTTTCTCCATGTTTTCTGATCTTGCACTACTTGATAAGTAATTATCAAAAACAGTAGATCAGATCACATTTGTGATGAATAGTCACAGATAGGTAGTTTCTCCTCCTCTTTCTCCCAGATATCGATCAACTTTTTTCTCCATAAGTTGTGCAGCATTTTGGCCTTCAAAGTGCTTCAGAGTTCAAGGGAGGCAAAATATAACACCTGACTGCAATATTTTGCACTAGATGTACTTTTCCCACGATAAAGTGGCTGTTCTCCACAACTTTCCAAAATAGAATTTGCAAGCAAAGACTACATTTATTATTTGTGTGTTTAATTTATGTGTTTAATCTGACAATACAATACTTCATTATAAATAAAAGTAAACATTGGGATGTACACTTAATGTTAAAATTATAATAGCATTTAAGTCATAACAGATGATTGACTGGCGTTCCGAAACTAAACCAATAGGACTTTTTTGTAAATACATCAAAAGAACAGAGCTGTTTTTGTTGAATAGTGAAACATCTGAGGGTTGAATGAAAGTTATATATGACTGGTAGCTTCTTGCACAACTGAGAAGAAATTAATGAAGAAGTACTATTTTTTTCATTCTGGTCTTTGAATGGAAAGTTTGTATGGAAGGCAGTTGATTTTTTTCTCAATCCCATCATGAGTAGATATACTTGATTGATTTGTGATTTTATGATAAGCCTGTATGACTTTCCCTAACAAAGTACAAAATCCATAGTAGACAATCATATAACTTTTATTCTACACATATGTCAAAAAAAAGGTTGCGGATCGTGCTCAGTTTGCATAATGATGGCTGTTCCTTTTAGAAAGGTTTATTGGGTTTGTAGTGATAAAGGTTCCAAAACCAACAAAACAGTATTTATTATATACCTCTCATTTCTAGTTTATAAGGCATTGTTTTCCTCAATATTTAAGAAGAACATTAGAGGGAGAATGGATTCTGAAATATTTTGACTCCTAACAAATGCAAGTTCTATTCATTCACACACATGCAGCTGCCCAGAAATGTTTTGGAGTCAGGCCATTTCTAAATCTAATAAATATATCAATACAAGTTTAAGAAGCTTAAAAAGCTTAAGCTTTTATGTATTGAAAATCTGGGGGAAACATATTTGTTTTTATTCTGGGCTCAATAAATGTTTATACTAAATTGGTTGCATGGGTAGTTTGTTGAAGACAAATCTAAAAGTACATAAAACAGAAATACTGTGTACAAAATTGCCATTCTCTTCCTTCAACCATGTAGTCTGTGACTGACTCAAAAACATACAGTATATTACAAGGTACCCAGAACATGTAATTTCAGGGTTATGGAATAATGGCATCACAAAACAGCCCTTACTCCATAGATCAAGATTTCTTGAGCTCTTATCTATTTATGGAAATTATCACAAGTCCCATCCAGTTGCTTTAACTCCAGTTTCTAGTATCAATGGGAATTATCTCCTTTACTATAGTCTTGATAAGAATTTATCAAAATCTCAATAACTGACCTGAAAGGAAGTCCAGATCATAGGTGCAACTATACATTATGACATTTTCTGGAAGGGTGCAAGTGCTATGGACTTCAGATGTTCTTGTTTCTTTTACTTCTGGCTCTGAATAGCTGCAGCTGTAGAAGAACAGCAATTTTTTTACCATATCTGCAGTGTCTACGTGGTGCAACATTATCAACATCGTCATCGTCAACTCAATGTAAACAGCTGCCCATCACAATTCATGACTCTGGGCAACTAACAATAGTTAAAATGATATAAAAAATAAACATGTAATTTGCAACCAGGGTGAAAACAAATTCACCCATAACAAATCAATATGACTAGATTCTAGAGCATGGGTTCAGCCAGGCCTTCATATCCCCAGACATTGTGGGTGAACCATGTCATTGGGACCATGTGAAAGGGTCTGAGCACTCTAATCTTGGTTGTAGGGGGGCAGTATATGAAATGATACATCTACATCAGCTCTGAGTTTCTTAGCTTGGCATCTCTGCTTATAGAGCAATTTATTTGATGTATGTGGAAGCTTCTCCTTAGAAATACGTGCTAGCCATTCCTAAGGTTTACAAGAGAAAGGTTTGCTCGTTTTTTTACTTTGAGCCTGGGAAGATGGTTCTAAAAGGCAAGGAGAATCCTTTACAACAATCTTCCTAAATCTTCTCTCAACAGAAACAAGTGTGTCTTCTCCTGTGACTGCTACAGACTATGGAAGAACAACTGAAATGCCAGCTTGGATTAGCATAGCAAAGCAAAAGCAAAGGATTGTTGAACAAGACCTTAGCAAAGAAGAGAAGCCAGAAGGACAGGATAAAGCAGATGCAGAAAAACAAATAAAAGAGAAGGAAACAATGGAGGTAATGTAATTTACCACTGATTGATTGGTGCGTGTCATTTCAATGGCACTTCTTTTAGTTTTGTTGATCAGTCCTCTAAGCCTTGATATACCTTTTAATCAAATCAGTTAAAACTGTTCTGCTTCTGAGAATTCAGCCAGTAATGACAAGTGTCTTATCATCTCCGTCATGAAGCTGTGTGGTTATTTATTGGTTACATTATGGGAAAATTATGGGGAAGGTTGGTCAGGTTGGTTAGGAATTTAAATTCCCTTATAAGCCAAACTCTTTAGTTATTAATGGTTTAATATAAACTGTTCCTTTCCTCTCCTAGCATTGACAGAGATATATGCATTATATCCCAGGTACATGCAGGAAAACAAATCTTTATGACATACAAAGCTCTTTGATTCTGTGAGAACCCTGCTTTTTATGGCCTACCACTTTCTATTCCAGTTGAATTTTATTCCAAACTATCCCAAACCTTGAAATTTTCAGATGTGGCTGCCTTAATGTGATTAGAGATAGGTCAGCCTGTTTTTCACCTGTTTTTCACACTTTTAAATATGTTTCCCTTTTTCTGTATCTGTGCAGCTTATCAATATTTTATTAATATTAATTTATAAATATTAATATTAATATTTAATATTAATATTAAATATATTGATCTATTTTCTGACCTCTCTGACCCAACCATGACGTTATTGTTTTTCCCATTGCTCTCAATCCATTTGCTTTTTCTTCAAATATCTTTGTAATTGAATCCTCAATCATTCTCTCTATATGATTAAAATACATCTTTCATACTTAGTGACTCACACTTCTATTCAGATTCATTAATCATACATTAAAGATACTCTTCTTGCTTTACCATACAGACAAAATTATACTAAGGTACAGTTTTTTAGAAGTCCAAAAATCTTATAAAGTGTTAAAATCATAAATAGCATTGACGTCCTTGATAATATGCACTGAAATTAGGTTTATTCCCTCAAGTGTTATTTTGCATCTGTAATTTACAATTAACTCTAAGCAGGAACCTCTTTTAGTATATGTATAAGTGCGTATATATTTATGAGTGTAATTAATTTACACATGAACTATGCAAGAACTCCAAAATAGGTTGAGAACCTGTCCTCCCAAATTCTAAATAAATCATTAAGTACACAAAGTTTACATACTATATTTGAAATGAACAACTTGTATCCTTTGCTACAAATTATACTCCCTAGCCAATTAAACACCACAATTCAGAACCACAATTTCTCCATCCTAGCACAAATAATACAACTTCTTTTTTAGCATCATTTTTCTATGCTTTTTGGTTTATACAATTTATGTAGCTGCCCATCTTGCTAAGCAACTCTGGCTGGCTAGCAGTAAAACCAACAGCAATGGAAAAAATAATGATAAAATTTTACATTACATCAATATTAAGGCACCAAGATCCAAAATAAGTCCTTTTATTCTTATAGATCAGTAACAGACAACAAGAAGTTAGCCAACAGATTTACCTAACAGCCAATCTTTAATGTTTGAGGGAAAAGCCAATTTTTTTACACTTTATGGAAAACTAACAAGCTGAGAGCTCTTCAGATCTTTGCAAGGGGAGGGAATATTGTTCCGCAGGACAGATACAAAACAGAATACATTTGTCCTAAGTTCTGCCAGGATTACTTAGTATCCCAAAGCATCCTACCATGACAGATCTGATGAGGTGAAATGAAACAATGGGGGAAAAGTAGTCCCACAAATAAAGTCCCAGCATTATTTTATAGGAGACAGCCAGCATCCTGAAGTTCATCAAGAGCCAGTGCCGTTCACAGAGTCTTGGTAATACATGACCATATCATGAGATGCCCAAGACTATCTTTGCTGCCAAAGTAGTTGTGTCTTTCAAATGCTCTTCAACACCAGTCCCATGTATAGAACAGGATGTCAGGTTCCAAGAACCAAGTTGGTTACGTATAATTCTTCTAAGCAAATTTCCTTTCCCCCCCCACACACTTATAGACAGAAGCTTGCCAAACTAAAGCAAACTACTTCCTACATGAAACACATACTCTGGGAACTATTTACCCTCTTTCTCTCACACAAATTATCTGAACTGAGTTGCCTCTTATTCTTCTGTACTGTGTTTCTTCCATCTTAGGAATCCTGACTACATTCCATCACACATTATACATCACGAAGGCATGATCTGGAAATTGGCGCACAATTTTTGAAAAGGCCTCTGAGCCATGGCTGCCACCTATTTCTCAAGCAGGGCCCATGAGTCCAAGAAAAACCCCAATTGTGTACCAACACTGTCTGAGAGAGTGTAACTGCATTTAAAGTCAGAAAATACTGGGGGCAAGGACTCAGCCAGTTGGGCTTACTAAGTTTGACCCAAAGAGCCTCCAAACATTGAAAAATATCTTAACAGAATCATTTAGGTACTTGGATAACTGGATATTACCAATGTTCTCACCTATGCTATTGGATGACCTTACCCAGTGACTTCATGTAGATGTTTAATATGAATGGGAAAAATAGAGCCCTGAACCATTCCACACAGCAGGGATCTAGAACTAGGTCTTCTACTGCAACCAACTGGAATTCAATTGGCCCTGGAGAAAGGAGAAGAACCACTATAACAGTACACCTCCCACTCCCAATCCTCAGAGATGTACTGTTGATGATATCAAAAGCTACTGAGAGATCAAGGAGGGTTAACAATGGATATATAATGTCCCATCCCAGTCCACCAAAGATTAGCAATAAGTATAATCGATGTCATCTCAGTAATATAATCAGGTCTGAAACTTGACTGAAAAGGCTCCAAATATTAAATTTAGAAAGGAGTAAGCAACTCCTTTTTATCTGATGAAGCAGGGTTATAATAGTTGTTGATAGATCTGTCGTCCATGGATTAAATTCCAATTATCAAGTCTTACAATAATAAATTCCACAGTCCATTATGTGTGAAGAGTGCAGCAACTGTAATATCTAAGATAATTTTAGAGATGAGCAGGAGATCCACCACTACTGTTTAACTATGTGTTGCTTATTAACTCCACTCATATTTTCTTTCCAAATTAATTATTTAAAACTTTACTAATTGTTTCTTTATACTTTTATTTAGGAAGCAGTAAGGCAACAATCAGATTTGCCTCAGAACACAGTGCCATCTTCCCCATTCACAGCTTCTGTTGGAGAAACAAAGAAAGAGACAAAGCTGGAAATGCAAGACTCTTCACTAAGAAATAGCTTATCATCCCATCAGAACCCTGGTATGAAAAAAATAGTCAAAATACTGAATTACTATTGTTCCACAGTATGCAGAATTCCTATATTGTACTAAGCCATAATAGGTTTTGGCTTTGGCTTGGCATGCAGTATCAATTTGACCAATTATGGATAATTAAGAAAATTGTGGTTAAAACATGCCTAAACATAATATGTAGACCCATTCACTATTACTATAGTACTTTTCATTTGCTATTTATAGGAATATTATTTTGTGCCTAAGTCGCAGGCCATTAAGATATTGTTCACATACATGGACATAAAAAAAGACTAAAGGTGCTTTCTGTGAATGTATAGGCTGTTATATATGGAATCTTGTCAAATCCAGATGAACTGAAGATCCATTGCTCACTTGCTGAAGGAGTAGAAGAGTCTAGATTTTGTTTCTGTGGCCTATGTAGAAGATTCTTTTTATGCAAACTTATTTTCTTCATTATGTTTAGAAAACATTAATTCCCTAAAACGCTGTATGGGATGAACCTGACATTTAATTCTAGAATACTTTTGTATATTATATAAATATTGTATTCATAGTTTATTTTCACAGACAGAATTTTTATCCGGTCTTGCCTAGCAGAATCTCAGAGGGTTAGCACATACTGCTGAACATTGAGTTTCTAGAAAAAGGATTCTCAGACTAGGATCTGTAGATCCCCAATGGTCCACAAGGTCTTTCAGACAGTCTGCTAAACCTCCCTACATTCATTGGCCAGAGTGAATGCTCCTTCAGCTCCTGCTTTTCCTGTATCATCAACCATCAGCCGGCCATCCGTTTGAAGATTTTAGTACTCAGATTTCTATTGAAGTGACCAATACACCTGTGACAAAAGCTACAATATAGCATGAAACACAAAAATAACAATGTTCAATAAATGCTTGGAATTAATATTTTGGTAGAAATATTACATGGGTGTTGTTTAAATGGGTGTTCCACATATTTTCAGATATTTATTTGATGTGTCACAACTGCAGGTTTGAGAAATACTGTAACAGAACCCTTTTCCCCAATATGCAGCTCAGCCATCATTGCCAATTGAAAAAGGAGATGTAAAGCCACTTAAGAAGATCGGTCATTCCCCAGATCAACCCTCATGGATGGAACTTGCCAAAAAGAAATCGCAAGCATGGAGTGATAGACCACAGAGGATAAAGTAGATAAATAATTGTATACTGTTATCCACATGAGCACTCATCAGTTGATCAAATGGTTTAGTAAAACAAAAATGTTGATTTTTCAAGCTAAATTGATTGAATTGATATGGATAATAAACCTATGGTGCACCAAAGAGGCCGCAATGCAAGTGTTTCAGAAGAGTCGTCACACTTGTACAGTACTATAGGACAATTCTTGAAAATGTCTGCAAGCAATTTAGCTTTGGCAAGAATTTACTGAGATGAAAAATATTGCTTACTGTGTTTCCCTTCTTTTTCTCACCCATAAAATGTTATGCCATGAATATTGTTAGATTAACTAAAATTAGGTAACTGTTGCTTTAATACAATGAGAATAATTGTCCAATCAAAATGTCTTTGCTGAGATATACAGTTACATCAGACTAGAACAAGAATATCTTTTCAAATATACAGGAAAAACATTTTAATGCAATCAATTGAATGAATTAAAATGAAAAAAAAACAGGTTTTAATAATTACTTAAGATAGAGTTGGAGATTAGCTAAGAAACCTGTAGTTTAGATCCCTACATTTCCCAATAAATGAAAACATATATTAAAACAAGAGGTTGTATAAGGGTAGTGATGATTAAGGCATCCTTCAGGGAGGTGTCAGCTTTGGCCATCATCTTTGAAGGTAATAGAGCTTATACCCTTCCCTGAGGAAGCCATCATTTGAACCAGCAATATTAGATGATTATTCTCCTGTTTCCAATTTTCTCTATTTAGGGTACGTTCTTAAGAAGGTGGTAGATCCTAAGGGAAACCCTAGAAGAAATGGCTTATCTGAGTCTTTTTTTCAGTTGGATTTCAGACCTGGATATGTTTTGAAACCACACTGATTCTTCTTGTGGAACTGAAATAAGGGTAGTGCAATGCTCTGGTTTTGCTAGATATCTCTGTAGCTTCTGACAACATAAATCATGGCATTGTCATGAACCACTGCCTGGAGTTGGGAGTGGGAGACATTATTTTATATAAATCAACTAATCTTTTCTTATATTGTAGAAATGCTATTGAATGAAAATTATAAACAGTTGGGTGATTGTTTGACTCTTCTTGCCTTTCAAGCAATTTAAGGTACTATATATCAAGATATCCATGCATAGTGAAAAGTGCTAGATCACTTTTGAACTGAAAGCTTTATTTTATTATGTATTATATTAACCCATTTTTTGCATTGCATACAAGTAATGTTATCTTTCTTATTCCAGCTTTCATCCCTATAACATGATAATTTCTTATGTTAAAGTTATTTGTGACTTACTTCCCAGTAGTTGCATTTGGATTTGTAGCCTATATTTTTAACCTTTGAATTTGTTTTAATATTGTGTAGAGAACTGTAATAAATTTTTAAGTCCAAAATGCCTTGTGTGAACTAAGTTGATTGTTGTCTTGTTTGAGGTTTCAAACTCACAAGGTAGCTGCTAGGTGAGAATAGCAATTTACTCAAGGCTGAATAGATAATTGAGAGACAAAGAAAGCATGCAAATCAAACAGAGTCTATGGGAAAGAAAGCTTGCTGGGGTAAGTTTGCTTTCAGCAGAAACATGGAAAAGAGAAGTCAAAATCCAGTGCAATTTTCAGATTCTACTGTGAGACATGATTGACTGAGGACATCTCTGTGAATGAGCAGTAATGTCAACTGCTGTGTAGAATGAAAGATGGGGAGTAGAAAGTCTCTAGAGAAGAAAAATAATGGAAGATCATCCACAGGTGGTCTGGATGGCAGCTCTTCATGAGGAGATCATAAAAGAGCAGCCTCCTGTGGGTCTGAGGACCAGAAGCCAAGGGAGATGACAACTTTGCTTTCAGCAGAAGTGGAGCCTTTAATAAGGACACCAAACCAGCCAAATTCATTTTCTAGACACATTTAGAAACGTTCAATTTAACTATTTTATGGATAATAGAGACCTTCAAAATGGGGAGCTTATTTTAACATCTGATGAATTTTACCTCCTTCTTTGGATTTAAGAAATGTTTAAGACTTAATATATAAATATACAATTGGCAAAAAAGTGGTTTTATTTGTTTTTCAAATTGCAAAAATAAAAAAAATGATGGCAGGACAAATTAATGTGAACATGAAAACCAAGTGGAATCCAGTTATTGCTTTTGATTGCATGAAATAATATTGTTGACCCTGCACCATAAAAATGTTAAAATAGCCAAGCTGGCTATAATCATTTCATATCTTAAGTAATTTTTTGATAACTGAACTTTTAATAACTAAAATCTCAAAGAATACTGATTTCAATGGATACATTCTTAGAAAATGATTAGAAAAAAATTAAAAACTTTTGCCTCATATAGATACAGATTTTGAAGGTATGAAAGGCAACAAATTGAGATCAATGAAATCGGAACTTCAAACACAAATCAGAAAAGGCATCAGGATATGGAACAGCTGCAACAAGAATCTTTGATGATGCCTATTTATGTATTTTACAAAGTAAGCTGATAAAAAAACTCCTCCTAAATGCAAAGATCGATGAAAGTTCAAAATCTGCAATGCCCTTGGAATCATTTTTTTAAAAAAATTACATTTATATCCCGCCCTTCTCCAAAGACTCAGGGCGGCTTACAATTTTTGGGATACAACCCAATGCACTCAGCAATAGCCTTCATTCCACTGTATATGCCTGCTTATTACTAAGCAGCATTTTTACAAAGTCAGCTTATTGCCCCCAACAATCTTGGGTCCTCAATTTACCTACCCCGAGAGGATGGAAGGCCGAGTCAACCTTTAAAGTTTAAGATTGTGAAAAGGTGAAAGAAGGAATATTAAGTGAACACTTTGATCAGGGATAAATTATTTGTTTATTTATTTCTAGACTTTTTGCTGAACCAGAACTGTAAAGATAGGCTATGGGAAGAATTTTTTTATTTGTAATTTTAAAAGCATGTCAAAAGTTAGTACTTTACATTTATGCTCAAGTGATGTAGATTGCAAGCTGCTTCCTTATTATAGTAGTTGTTGCTTTTTTTTCCTTTCTTTTCCTTTTGTACTTCTCTGAAGCTCTAAAGTAGCTATACCTTTTTCCAGGTTCACATTGCTGCTTCAAAATCAAATGCTCTGCATGCTTTTATACTGTATGTAAGAGCTGCTTTGCTTGCAGAAACAGCCAGGAACATCTTACAAAAAGGTCTGAAGCTAAAAACAAGGTACCGCTTCTGCTGCTTTCATAATCTGTGCCTCCAGAATAGCTCTTCTTTCAAAGAATTTTCAGATTGGTAAAGTTCCTGTAGTGCCTGGCTAGCAGGGTACTTCTCACTCAGCCACTTTCCTTCTTTCTACTCTCCACACCTCCACCTTCAGACAAAAGCTGTGCTTTTCATATGTCCATTGCAGTGCAATGCCTGGGATTTAATTTGACAGCGATGGGACTTGGGGGATAGTTAATTCAGAGGTGGTGTTCAGCAGATTCTGACCAGTTCTGGAGAACTGGTAGTGGAAATTTTGAGTAGAGAACCGGCAAATACTACCTCTGACTAGAGATTTTACAGTATCCTTCCCCCGCCACACACACCAAGCCACACTCACAGAACCAGTAGTAAAAAAAATATGAATCCGACCACTGGGTCAATCCCCATTGCCCCGCCAGGCTGACCTGGTCTGGCGCGGGTGGCTGCCTTCTGCCTTTTCCACCGCACCACGAATGGGGAATCGCAAAGCATGCGATCACCGAACCGGTTGTTATACTGGCACTATCCCACCCCTGCTCTCAATGAAATCATGTTTGACACCCTGCTGCAGATCATCATTTAAAAGGCCTGATACGCATCTTGTCTGGTAACATAGAACTTCATCTCTTACCACATTAAACATGGATCTTCATCGATCCCTGCAAGTTTAAGCAACAGGCTGAAGGTGATGCTTTTCTAAAAGTGATTATTTCGTTAAAGTAATAATTGTGGTTAGATTTGTACATGTTTAGTGTATCATTCATTGAGGGGGATAATTTGAACTGTGTAAAGTTAGCACATAAATATATTAAGTAAAATGACTGAGTTATTAAAAATGTGAGAAAGGGAATTTCTGAATGACTTTTCAGAACAGTTAGCCCTTATATAAGAAGATATGAACATTCTTCCTGCATTGCTCTCCCTTCTGTTTTCAAATTAAAAGACACAAAGCAAATGCCAAATATGAGAGAGGGAAGTGCTTTGATGTTAAATTTAAAAACATACACTATTCAAGTGACCGAAACTACTCTTAACAATCCAGTGTTTAGAACATGAGTCTGCTACTCCACCTCACTATTTACAAAGTGCTCAAGAGAGATTACAGAGACTGCTGGTAAAAAAGTCATATTTCCCAATTGACCCACTTTAATAGGAACGTAACTTGGATATGAAACTTGTGAGAGAAGTCAGAAGCATGAACTTATTTCTGTAGCTTGCTTTAAACCAGTTAAATGCCCTTCGCTGGTATACCCCTTCATTGGTATATTCCTCTACTTTTATATAGGTACACAAGCGCTATAGTAGGAAACTTGCATAAATGCTGGAAAGAGGGGTTTTTTGCATGAGGGGAAGCAAAAATATATTTTATTGCAAAAATTCACATTTGCCTCCCCTTTGCAAATGCAGTGTTCTAGGTAACCATCCTCTCAACATGGAATATCTGACTATAAAAACTATTCATGTATACGTGTATTCTAAAGCGTTTGCTGACTATGAAATAATTTATCTGGATTTTCCATTTCATTGCATACATTGGCAATCTTCCCAGAACACCTATGAATGAATTGCTCTAAAACAGTCCAGGTCATACACGTTTTAACAGTCCAGCAGTATCCAGTTATAAAGTCTTCTTACCCTTTTCACGTCTTTTACAGCAGACGAATATCAAACCATAATACAACAGATACTCTTCGATATCAACAGAATATCAAAGTAAACAGAGTTACAGTATCAGTCCGTATTCAGTCAGAGAGAGAGTCAGTATCAGCACCAAGAGAGATCTTCAGTGGGAGAGAGAGTTAAACCATGATCTATAGTTCTCTTATTGGAACTTGCAGCATACTCAACCAACCAGAACACAGCATAATACATTACAGTATTTTTCCTTAAAGCTACAGACATATATATTTGTGATTTATATATTGTCAACCCAACTATGTTATGTACATATACATAACAATATGTCTTTGCTGTTATTTGATTTTTCCTTTTGTTTTACAGCTCTAACATGGTGCGGTGGTTAAAATATTGAAGTTGGATTGAGGAAATTCAAGTTCAGGTTCCATGAACAAAACTGTTGTCTGGAGGATAAAATTAAACCATGTAAGCCACCTTGGGCTCCTTGAAAAGAGGCTAATATATCAGTCAATAAAAAAAACAATATCCTATGTCCTCTGGCTACCAAACAACAAGTGAACATTTTAGAGCATAAAGATTAGAAATTCTGTCCTAATCACTCAGGAATCATGGTTGGACTTGTCTGAGATCAAGGCAAAAAAAATCCATGGGCCTATCCTTAAACAGATCTATTTCTTTTTAAATGTTCTGCATTAAACACCCATAGCCTTTATAAATGCTGACTGGCATCTTTACATCCACTGGTGCAGTATATTGTCACAGTTTCAGAGGTTTTAAACCTGATTTTATCTCAGCCTCGTCTACTTGTTCTTATCATAACACACATCAAGGAAGACAACTGTCTAAAAACATTTTCCTCTTTAAAATGGAAATCTATAATAATTTTAAAATCTCAATCTTGTGACATCATGTATTCCCATGCTCTATGAAATCATTAAATAAGTTCTTCAAGTGGATACAGCTTTTTATCTCTCCTATTTATTCCACTAACACCTTTTACCACCTCAATTCTCAATTCTTGATCTTTTTCCCCCTTTTCTTTTTCAGCTCACTAGCACCAGAGTCTCCTAAATCAATGTTTCTTCCAATCTCTACTCCTTAAACTGACCTTCTGAAGTGATGATGATAAAGCCAGCATTGAACAGGCTCTTCTTTTGTCAATCATGCCTTCAAACTAGCATCTAAATATAATGTCTTTCCACTACAAAAAGATGTTAAAAGATGATAATTGAAAGTTTCAAGCTGTTACTTGCATATATATTTAAATAAAAAAGTAGAGTTAGGAAAGAATTCAGATTTTACAAAAACAGAACAGAGTTAAAACAGGATTGTGTCACGATAGAATGTGGGTTTCGTTTCCATATTTTGGAAATTATACTGAACTGAATAAAATGTATTGTGTATTAAAATGGCTGACTAAACATATATCCCATTTATTTGCTGCTGGTGACCTCTCTGGTTTCTAATGTTTTGCTGATAGGAAAAAGGGGAATCAAACCCCTGTCCTGGGACTGAGCACATTCTAGCAGGATGGTACAAAAGGAAGCACTTGACAACTGAATCTGACCCTTTTGAACCCATATAGCACTACTTCAAACATAACTTCTGATTTCATCTTTTCTAAAAAAAAATGGCCACATATTTTTTCCTTTTGAGCTATGTGGTATACTGTAAGGTTTAGAATGAACAGAACAGTTACTCATTATGGTTAAGCATGCGTTCCTTGACTGATTTAGTCAGAAATAGATAAACATTTTATGATGTCACTTTATATTCACAATTGATGAATATGGCTGTATTACAGATTGGGAATATGCATCTCCATCTCGACCTGATTTAGTATATATTCCAAAACTCCTTCCTGTAATTAGAAAAATGTCTCTTCAATACCTTCCTCAGGTAGCCCCCAAATTCAGAATTTACAGAAAGAAGGGTTTTCCAGTGGTAACAATTGTGCCACAAGTCATTTTTTTTTCTAGAGCAGTGCTCTCAAAATATATTTGCATGCGCACCCTTAAACGTAAGCATTTCTGTCTGTCTGTCTGTCTATCTGTATATTAATATGTATATTATAAAACATCCAAAAGACATTAAAATAATGAGATAAAGGATGAGTTAAATAAATAGCTGTTCTTATATGTTGTTTCCACACTAAAATGGATTGTCTTGCTTTGGATGTTATTTTACTAAATCAGTAAAGTAATTACTGCCATTTTGGTGGTTACTGCTATAGAATAATAGGAAACATTAGGCAACAACTGCCATTAATTTTTTTCAGTATCTGTTATATAATGTTGCTGATCTCCAATATTGACATTTTCTATAAATGCCAAGGAAATTGGGTGATTTTATGCAATCTTTTCCTGCAGAGTTCCTCTGAGTTCAGGTACAGCATACTGGTTTTGTGTCTACTCAGACTTTTATTTTACCTTTACTGCTTTTTTGTGGGAAATTCTCTTAAGCTGCTATCTGTAATTTAAGCAGCTCTGTATTTCTGTTTCCACCACCATTGTAAGTTTTGCATGTGACTGTTTAAAGCTAAAAGAGAATGTTTACTTTCCCCATTTAATGTTTTAAATATATAAAGCACATACCGAAACATAAGAGTGACAGATGGTACAAACTATAAAGCATAAACTGTTCATTATAAACCTCACTAATCTTAGTTTCCATTTGTTCATTGATTAATTCAATCTATCATATAGATATCACTATTTGCTTCTGGAAAATAGCCCAAGGTGAATGTGAAGCAGGATGGCAGGAGCTGCCACACAAGTTGTATATGGAGTCCCCATCACCCTCTCTATTTGAAGAAAGAAGGCATCAAGTTCTCTGATTCGTTGCCTCCTAAATCTTCCTAACAGAATTTTACTCTGCATGTATATTTATCTATTTATTGATTAGATTTTTACCATGCCTTTTTATTTTGATAGGCAACTCAAGGCAGCAAACATATCTAATACTCCCTCATCCTATTTTTCCCACAACAACCTTGTGAGGTGAGGTGGGCAGAGACAGAGTGAGGTCACCCAGCCAGCTTTCAGGCTTAAACTGGGGTTTGAACTCATAGTCTCCTGGTTTCTAGTCTGATTCCTTAACCAGTAGACCAAACTGGTCTCTGTATAGCATTCATTCATGTCTAAATGTGCCTTCTTCCCATTTAGAAGCTGATCAGCATATTTTTGGGAACTTAGTTTGAGTCTTTATCGGAGATCCTGCATGACTTCCTTGCATAACTTGATCATGGTGACTTTACTGTTTTTTGTGGGAAACTATTGTTCCTACGAGTTTCTTATTTTTCTTTCTCGTATTAACACTTTCAACACTCTTTCTCGTATTATCTTGAGGCAAGATTGTGTTGACATTCCTTTAATCACTGTCCAGTTCACTGACATCCTTTGACCTTAGTGAACATCTTGTCCAGTCTGCTTATCTGTGGACCAGAGGTGGTATCCAGCAGGCTCTGGAGAACTGGCAAAAACCACCTCTGACTGGAGATTTTGCAATATTCTTCCCCTGCCACACCCACCAACCACGCCCACAGAACCGGTAGAAAAAAAATTTGAATCCCACCATTGCTGTGAACCAATCTTTGTTATCTGATTCTACTGTTTTTGTATCTTTCTAAATATCTCCCAGCCTGACTTAAGCTGCTTTTAAAATTTCCATTCTTTTCCACTCATTTACTAAAATGTTTGAGAGCCAGTTTGGTATAGTGTCACTAGGCTAGAAACTGGGAAGCCATGAGTTCTAGTTCTTAGACACTAAGCCAGCTGGGTGACCTTGGGCTAGTTCTTCTCTGTCAGATCTATGAAAGAGGAAGCAGCAAACCACTCCTAAATCCTGCCTTGTCCAAGCAGTCTCTAGGAGCCAGCCGTAACTTAAAGGCACAATAAATAAAAATTAAAATGGTTACAGACAAAGCAGTGCATGTTGTGATAATCACTATATATATATAACTGTATGTTATATAACTGTATATTGTATATAGTTGTGAATAATTATATACCTTGTTGTGGCCCAACCCAAATAGGTACCAGCTAATTAAACTTTGTACTATGTATCTAGACGCATATCTTCATGTATACTTTTTTATTGAGTGGTTAGAAATATTCATGCTCTATTTAGAATAAATGTTTTCCATGTACTTGTTATTTATCTCTTACAGCATTTCCCAAATGTATAAGCAAATATACAAATGCAATTAAAATGTACTCTTGTGTTGAAGACAATTGCAATACAATTTTGTGATAAAGTTTGAAGCTTAAAACAAACATCCAGAATCAGGAAATGGGCAATTTCTAAATATAATAAACAAATAAATACACACAAAAAATGTCTGCCACAAGAAAATCTGAGCTTGCGATATACTCTATATGCAGTATTTTTGGAGATATAAAATGTGTTCATAGGTCAAAATATCCACATGCATTGTGGGCAAAACTAGTTGCCAAAAATGCACACATTAATAAATATTTTTTAAAATAGATTTTCTAAATGAAAATGTGCAAAAATAATGCATAAGCATCTGGACTGAAACTTTTTATTGTTGAATTTATAAACCGGTGTGAAAACATAAATTTAAAACGAAGTTATATTTGTTAAAAATTATTTGTTTTGTGAAAACAAAATTGTTAGTTTCATTCTAGGCAAAACTAGTAAGATTTTCTCATTCCAAAAAAAAGGATCCCAAAATAGCTGCTACTGAATAGCTGCTATTACCGCATGTATATTATGTGATTCTTTGCTTAAGAATCTGAGAAAAAATTTCAAGTACCCACTCTTGTTATCTAGCATAGCTCTCAAGTGTAAGAGCTTGAAGGAAATGGAGGGGAAAACTTCCAGTGGCACAGAGAGATGAGGAAATTAGAGGATGTTTTGTGAAAGTTTATATTAATCAAAATAGAAGGGATTTACAGTATGTATGAAATAAACCCCATGTATTATTTCATTTTAATATTTTAATTAATTAATTTATTATTTATTTATTTTATTGGACTTATAGGCTGCCCTCTCTCCCAAGGGACTCAGGGCAGCTTACAATAAAAACAAGGATACAAATATTAAAATAGAATTAAACTGAACTAAGCCCAATAAATTAAAACCCAATTAAAACTAAAAATTGATTAAAAAAACCCCACCCCCACCCCATTCAGTCCAGGCTGGCCTGTTGAAACAACCAAGTCTTTAGGTTGCGGCGAAAGAAATGGAGCTCAGGGGCCAACTGGAGCTCCAGGGGAGCTGATTCCACAGGGTGGGTGCTCCCACAGAGAAGGCCCTACCCCTGAGCGCCGTCAACCAACAGTGTCTGGTCGACGGCACCCCCAGGAGGCCCTGCCTGTGGGAGCATACAGGGCGCTTGGAGGTCAATGCTGGCAGGAGACGCTCCCGCAAGTACCCCAGACACAAGCCATGAAGGACTTTATATGTGATGACTAATACCTTGAAGGATTTTACTAACTGTAATCTTGGTTAATCCAGCATATGTAGATTTCTGCCAGGTCTTCTTGTGGAAGATAAGGTCTCTATTCTACAATTGTCTAACTAGTACTTCAGAGAGGCCTTTCCAATATGTCTTTCATCCATAGGGTCAATGATCACAATTGGAGGAAAGTGGAAGTTCTAATCCAATCTCTGCAGAGTACCTCCATTTGGAAAGGTTATTCTAGTTTGACTGCTGTGAGACTAAATGCTTATTTATATGTCATTGAACTGTAGCTTAGCCTACTTACCCTTTAAAAAGATGATATTTGAACATCACTTAGCTGCTATGGTTTCCTTAATGCTCTGTTATTATTTGTCTTTCCCTATGAATTCTGGGCCAAGAACATGTATCTGAAGTACTAACATCAGTGAGTGTGATGAAGTATTGCTCTGTTCCTTCCAGGGTTTTGAATTACAGGAACAGAAAAACATTAATCATGGAATAAACGATGTTGGCAACACAGCTTCTGTTATTATCAAATTTGCTGTTGCTGAAGCTTTACGAGTCTCAGACATGGTTTATTAATTGTTTTGTAACTCTACCTGTTAATTATATTTAACTGTTTGCTCTTGCATGGTCTAGGTCTAGGAGGTCTTTCAGCAAGACAAATGAGATGGTCTTATAGATGTTAAGACTCATTCCTCTTGGATAGGTACTTAAAACACACCCAATGGTCTGCTTCTAATATTAGTCCTAGTATTCCACCCCCAGACCAAAAATTGTCAGCACAGAGTAATTGGATCTAGCTATTATCTTTCTTTCCCAGACATGCTGCTGATAACAACATCCCTTCCTTGTAGGACACTAAAATACAGAAGACCAAATCACACAATGTAACAATGCTCATAGCATTATTACCAGTTCAGCCTGAGAGGTTCAGCCAGAAGTGTTTCAAAGACATCCATGGAGATATGTGACCTGTTAACAATAAAATGTAGGGACATGGTGGCTCAGTGGCTAAGACGCTGAGCTTGTCGATCAGAAAGGTCAGCACAGTTTGGCGGTTCAAATCCCTAGTGCCTCATAACAGAGTGAGCTCCTGTTACTTGTCCCAGCTTCTGCCAACTTAGCAGTTCGAAAGCATGTAAAAATGCAAGTGGGAAAATAGGAACCACTTTGGTGGGCAGGTAACAGCGTTCCGTGTGCCTTTGGTGTTTAGTCATGCCGGCCACATGACCATGAAGATGTCTTCGGACAGTGCTGGCTGTTCGGCTTTGTAACAGACATGAGCACCGCCTCCTAGAGCTGGAAACGACTAGCACATATGTGCAAGGGAAACCTTTACCTTTAACAATAAAATATTAATGAAATGGCAGTTTCATTACTAAATTGTCTGGAATGGAACCAAAGTTTTTCTAACCAGTGGTGAAATACAGTATTTCGCAAAGAAACACAATGTTGCAAACCCACAGAGAAAATGCTGTGTAGGTA
The DNA here is from genome assembly GCA_009733165.1 of Naja naja. NCBI lineage: Eukaryota > Metazoa > Chordata > Lepidosauria > Squamata > Elapidae > Naja > Naja naja. The sequence goes on along the minus strand of CM019153.1, from coordinate 17,329,950 downwards.
TTACATATTTAACAACTGTTTACAAGCTGTTCAGATTCCATGATAAATTGCATAACCTTTTAAATGCAATTAGTAATCAGTTTTTCCCTCCTGAACATTAGATTTGGAGAATGGAGTCCTTCCAATTTACTTGTTTGAAAGTTTTGAATAACCAAATTTAATATGCCCATAGTCAATAAAACTGAAGCAAAAAAGATTAACAGTTACAGAATAAGGTGCCACTTAATTTCTAAATTCACTTATCTTTGGAAAACCTGAAGGACCCTGTTAGAGCTGATCATTAGGGACAAAATCTATGTGGTTGCTAACAGTCCACACTGACTTCATGGCACATAATCAATTATTACTAAATGCATTTACAGCATTGATGTAGAAGAGTTCCTCCAACTGGCTTTCCTGTAGATTTTTGCAAAGATCTTCTTATTCTCCAAGGCAAACCGCTCCAAGGGCCAAGCTTGGAGAAGATGACACCATAAATAATTTCATAAAGCATCTAGGAATGGTACCTTTATTTAAAATTCTGTAACTTGTATGCACCTAGTTCTTGACTTATGACCACAATTGAGCTCAGTTTTTTTTTGTTGCAGTTGTTAAGTGAGTTTTGCCCCATCTTATGATCTTTTTTGCCATATTTGTTAAGTGAATCATGCAGCTGTTAAGTGAACCTGGCTTCCTCCATTGACTTGGCTTGTCAGAAGCCTGCTGAGAAGGTTACAAGTAGTGATCACATGACCCTAGGACAATCCAATTGTCATAAATACATGTCAGTTGCCAAGTGCCTAAATTTTAATCATGTGACCATGGGGATGTTGCAATGGTTGTAAGTATGAAAAACGGTCATACGTTACTTTTTTCAGTGCTGTTGTAATTTCGAATAGTCACTAAACCAATTGTTGCAAGTCAAGGACTACCTGTAGCACACCACTAGAAGGCCAGGGGGAAACAGGCAATTGTGTAGTAATTTATCATGATTTCCATGGTTATTAGAGCCACGATGGTACAGTGGTTAGAATGCAATAACTCACTCTCATTCCAGGAGTTTGATTCTGACTGGCTCAAGGTTGACTCAGCCTTCCATCCTTTCGAAGACAGTAAAATGAGGACCCAGATTGTTTGGGCAATATGCTAACTCTGTAAACTGCATAGAGAGGGCTGCAAAGCAATGTGAAGTGGTATATAAGTTTAAGTGCTATTGCTATTAGGCAATTAAAATTAATTTTAGATTTTCTGGAGATGTTTGGAGTTGCTGGAAAACACAGAGGGATACCTTCCAGTAATAATGTTTCAAATGATTGGATATATAAAATTATGTGTAACTAAAAGCCTTTCAACTTTAATTACAGTTTTTCATATTACAAAGCTGTTATTGTGCAATTCAGGAGTTTAGATTTAGGAAACAAAGCCTCTTCATTTAATGGTATCCAGAACTGGCATGAAACAGTAGGAGGAAGGAAAATCACAAGCATAACAATGTACAGACTACAGAAGATTTTGCTAGGCTATTTAAGCCTATCATCCCACTTCATTAAGATTTCTGAATTATTTTCTCTTGGTAGGCTTCTTAATTCTCAGAACTGAACTTTAATAAAACTAGTTTTCTTTTCTTTTTCTTTTCTCTAGGATAATTCTGTTTTTCTTTCCTACAAAAACTGATGCTTTCTTTAATATGTCACTGCTGCCATGTGTTTGCTTAATCTAATCACATTTATTTATTTATTTTATTTATTATTTGAACTTATATGCCGCCCCATCTCCGAAGACTCCGAAGACTTATAATAATCCCAAAATTTTTCTTCTCTCTCTAGGCTAAGAGTTGTCTTTTGTTGTTTACTTTGCATACTGCCTCATTCTTTTCCTTGTCTTTCTTCTAGACCTTCCCTACTTTCGAATTTTTCTTTCTTTCTTGACTTGAATAAGTGGTGGGATTCAATTTTTTTTTACTACCAGTTCTGTGGGTGTGGCTTGGTGGGCATGGCTTGGTGGGCGTGGCAGGGGAAGGATACTGCAAAATCCCCATTCCCTCCCCACCCCACTAACCTGCTTTCCAGATCCGTTTTCCTGTGCAGGGCAACAAAAGAAGACCCAGCCAATCAGCTGGGAATCGGGAGACAGATAATAGATGGGTGCAAGGCCAGTCAAGAGGTGGTATTTGCTGGTGTTCGAACTACTCAAAATTTCCACTACTGTTTCTCCAGAACTGGTCAGAACCTGCTGAATACCACCTCTGACTTGAATGGTTCAGAAGTCCTCATCCACTTTCAGTTAATGAATGGGACTGAATTCACTTTGTTGGCATTCAAAGATACTGGCAGCTCCAGAGGGCAGAAAAGCAAGAGAAACTATTTTCTGCCATCTCTATTATACCCCTCCCCATTTAGTTTTCCCTTTTATCTGACATGATATATATCTTTCTTTCCTTCCTTCCTTCCTTCCTTCCTTCCTTCCTTCCTTCCTTCCTTCCTTCCTTCCTTTCTTTCTTTATATTGGGATTTATATGCCACCCTCTGTACCTGGGCCTGAAAGCCAATTGATACGGATCTAGGTAATCAGTTTCCTACAGGAACACCGGGAACTGCCGGGCCACCACGCTCTCAACAACCTTCACAACAAAGCGAAGGTTGGAGACAGGATGAAAGTTGTTCAAAATAGCTGGGTCCAGAGCAGGCTTCTTGAGAAGGGGCCTCACCAGTGCCTCCTTCAAGGCGGAGGGGAAGGATCCCTCACTCAGAGAAGCATTGACCACTGCCTGGAGCCAGCCTCATGTAACCTCCCGGGCGGCATAAACCAGCCAGGAGGGACACGGGTCCAATAAACATGTGGTGGTACTCAGTTTCCCCATGATCCTGTCCACTTCATCAGGAAGGCCACAGCCACCCAGTCATTTTACTTTTATAAATAACTCAAAGTGGCAAACAGACCTAATATTCCTTCCTCCTCCTATTTTCCTCACAAATGTAACTTGGTGGGGTGAGGTGGGCCGAGAGAGACTGACTGATCCAAAGTCACCTAGCCGGTTTTTCATGCCTAAGGATACTTGAATAGTTTTCTAGTTTCTAAGCCTCTGTAAGTTTCTAAATCTAATTACAGCCCACTTCAAAATAACTCCTACTGGAATCAAGTATACTTGTATCTAACAAAATATTTTAGGAAAAAAGCCAGGGCTTTGTATCTCGACTCGTATGAGCACTAGGCCAGCGCATATGCATGCATAGTTCGCCACTTGCAGGGCCCAGTTTCACTCTCCCCCTCCTGCCAGACCACCAAGCCTTAGATTGGGTACTGCTACCCTAGGGGAGGACCAAATCAGCTTTAAGTCATCATTAAGGCTACAGAAATGAGTGTTACTTTTCTTCCATTAGATTTACTTTGTCCCAGCACAGGTTCAATGTATGTAAAATCTCTATCACTTGGTCACCCACTATCTCAAAGGTGATTTCAGGTAATTGTCATGAGTGTGACTGGCATGTTCCCTCTGCCGTCATCTCTTCAGCCATTTTCTCCTTGCCTTTCCTATCATAGCCCTCTACGTCCAGATTTCTTTGAAAGTTACTCTTATTTCCCTATTTTTGAAACAATATTTTCTCCAAGATTTCAACAAAGTAGAGGAGATAAAAGTAGACCTATCCTATTTTATTTGGGGAAGAAAAGTGGTTTTTTGTACAATTCTGTTTTACCAATGCTCAGAAATGATATCAGTAGACCAAGGGCATCATCTATCTTTAGTTGCAGCCGTTCTACATTTCCTTATTGCAGTCTTTAGAAAGTGGGGAATGATGAATTTACCAATCCTTTAAAATTAAAGTGTATAGCTGCCCAGGATCTAGTCAGTTCCAGCAATCCTACCCTATAGATATTACCTGAATCATTGCCCGCTCCCCTTCCTTACTCTCTGTAGCTGTTTTTGTTTTGATGTCCTCCTATATGTTTCTTTCACACTAGTTTAATTTGGAAAGATAGCCAATGGCAGTTTGGGAGGAACAGATATGTTGATCTAGAGAGTCCTGAAATCAGAATCACACAATTTGTACTGTACTGTTCCATGTTCTTTCTGCTAGCAGTGATATTTATTTTATTATTTATTTTATTAGACTTGTATGCCACCCTCTCTCCCTAGGGACTCAGGGCGGCTCACAATATAAAATTCCAATACAATAAATTAATTAAAAATAATTAAATCACAAGTCCAATAAATCTAAAACCCGTAAAAATCAATTAAAATCACTTAAAAACCCACCGCAACTCATTTCAGTCCAGGCCAGCCTGCTGAAACAGCCAAGTCTTCAGGTCTGTGCAGGTCTTCAGGTCTGTGCAGGAGATAAGGAGAAAGAGAGAAGTAGACAAGCCCATCAAGATGACACCAGTTGGCAATGGCTTGGAATGAATGCAATAGAGGTAGGACAGAGAGTGGCAATGAGAACTCCAGGGAGTGGCAATGAGAACAACAAATTTTATGTCAATATTGTTTTGTGGTAACTCAGGGAGAAATGGGCAGCATTTTAATAGGGAAAGGCTCAGTAGTGTCTTTGCTTCTAAATTTTCCACTATTTTTCTTTGGCTTCTGTACAGACAGAACTTTAAAAAAAAAACCAAAATTAAAAAGTGGTTAGAAGAATAGCTATGTATGGTGCCTTTAGGCAATATAGAAGCTATAATCTGGCTAAAGGGAAGTTTTAGATAGTGTATCATCAAGTTGTTTTTGACCTCTACCAACCACATAGATTTTCTTTATGATGACTAATGCTAATCTGGTATTTCAGGTCTTCCAATATTGCACTCATCCCCACCCTAACTGAATCCATCCAACCAACTTGCTGTCATTCATCCTCTTCTCTGTCCTTCCTCCTTTTCACATCCGAGCCTTTTCCATGGAACTTAGGGGTTTTTTTTCTTTTTCTTTTTGTCCTAAGACAAAACCTTTTATTGTGTGATTTTCTTAAATTCTATTCCTAACTATTATTTTAGATTCAAACAGATCTTTCAAACAATCGATTTAGCAGAAATAATTGCCTTCTAGTTGGCCCAAAGAACTTGAAAGCAATAGTGTCGGGGTTTCCCCCGCTTTCTTGGGTAAGATTACATTTTTTTTTCGACAGAGACGTCAGAGTACTGGGTAAAAGACGGCTCAGAAAGGAACAGCAACCCGCAGCTCAGATAAGATCAAGGGTGTTCAGATGAACTGTTACTGGTAGTTTACCCGTTTGCTGTCGCTGTGATCTGTTCCTCCAAATCTTTTGGGTGTATATATTAGGTGGGATCAACAGCGAGGGAACAGTGCCGTCTTAGGCACCCTTACGTGCGAGTAAGAGCAAGCGAACGCAGCAAGCATCACCCGCGTAACCACTTATTTTCCACAACTCCGCACCACCACAGAAAGAAAAGAAAAGCTCGCGAGACTTGTATATAAGGCCCGAGTAGGGGACTGACACCTTCGCAGACCATCGGTTGCAAAGGACCATTCAAGCAAAGATTGTTAATTGGTGACTTATGCGGCTCGTCTTGGCCAATGGCAGTGCGAGTAAGTGAAGGGAGGCGGGTACTCCCAAGCCTAGCCGGGGAGGCTCGTGGTGTCTGAAGTCAACTATTGCCCTGGGAGGGGTTTTTCTCTTGCGCGGCATCCAGAAGGCAGCCTCTCTGTCTCTGTCTCTGTCTCTCTCTCTCTCGGCATTAACGGGGAGCGGGGATTCCGTCGCAACTGCGCACACTGGAGTCCCCGTGCAGGAGCGGCGATTCTGCGGTCCAAGGTGAGCGTCGTGAAGGAGAGGACGGAGTAGCGTCCCGATGTAGCTATTTTCTACTCCGGGCTGTGATCGGGGGTGGGTGGAGGGGAAGAGACGCATTCACCTGAGGGAGCGAGGGGAGAAGAGATGCTGTCTACCGAGGCCTTGGAATGATTTGCCGGAGGTCGGAGAGAAGCTTGCGGGGCATTTGCCCCGAATGACAGCCTCGGGTGAGGGTGGCAACCGGGGCGGGTGGCAAATAGGAGGGGCGGGGGGGATGTGAAGCTACAGGCCGGGTGGTACTCCCGGCCGCCGCAGCCTCTTCATTCTCGCCGTGAGAACATCCGCGGGTCGGCTTTGGGAATAAATGGACCGCTCACTGCGGCAGCTCGGGCTTTTTTTTTAAACTATTATTATTATTTCTTTCACGCATTCGGATAGATACAGGTAGGAAAGAGAAGAGGGCGAGAGGAAAGTGGTGGGAGGATGGTCGGATGTTATGAAGGGGAGCTGCGTGTCTGTGCTTGAAGGTGAGGGCGCGCGGGAAACTCCCGTGTCGAGGGGCAGCTGTCCTCCCGTAGAAAAGCTGCCCTCTCGGAGAAAAGGCGGACAGCCTGCCGTGTGTCCGACTTCGCGACATGTGGCGAGTTCATCCCCCCTCTCAAAGCTGGGTGGTAGTGGGGAGATTTTTGTGGCGCCGCGTGAGTGGAGGGTGTGTAGGCTGGGAAACGGCAGTCTGTCTGTGGGCTCTCACTCCCTTGCCCTTTCCACACAAGCAGGTTTAGGAGAGGATGTCGCTGTGGATCTGTATAAAATTTGTGGAAAGTGTGGAAAACCGAGATGGATTTACACGCAAGAAAGCGGCTATATTAAGTTCTTGGGTACGGAAAGAGGTGAAGAAATAGGTGTGGTTGAGAGAGTCACTTTCTGTAAGTGTGAGAGAGAAAAACTTCAGACCGGTATTATGTGCCCAGGATTTATTTTAGATTATTTTTGCTCTGCATTTTCATCTGAAAGTAATTTAAAAAGGCTTTATTTAAAACAATATTTAAGCTATCCATTGTCTTGATTACACTGTCTGAAAATGTTAGTTGTCCATCTTCCTGATGTTCTTGCAGCTCTGTGCTAACGCTATTTATTTTTTGCATTTTTATATATATATTTTTCAGAGTTACACTGGGCAATTAGCTCAGTTAACTGATACATTTTTTTAATTCCCCAATCCTATTTGACCACACTGGCACTTTTTTTAAATAGCTATGTCCTTATGATACAGTAGCTTCTGGTATCTATGTTATATTAACTTTATTTGTAGGAGTATGTAACTTATTAACGTAGACCACAATTTTGTTCAGGTATTGTTTTAAATAATAGTAACAGGTAGAGAACAGCATAAATTATTTGAATGGCAATATGGTCTTTTTGTCAAAGGCCAGTATTCCTAGACATCAAGTGATGTCACCAAAAATTGAAATCTAGGTTATTTGTGTGATATTGTTAAGTGCACAATGCCATTTGTTCCTTTATTCCCCTTTAGATACCATCTCTCTCCCTTTCCCTCTCCCTCCCTCCCTCTCTCCCTCTCTCTCTCTCATTTCTCTCTCTCTCCCTTATCTCTCTCTCTCTCATCTCTCTCTCATCTCTCTCTCTCTCTCTCTATATATATATGTATGGTATTTAGGTTTCTTCGGGTATTTTCCCACGTAGTAGTTGTGCTTTTATAAAAAATATATAAAAAAATAGTTGTGCTATAAAAGCACAACTATTACATGGGAAAATACCCGAAGAAACCTAAATACAATATATAATAAAACATAAGAAAACAAATACACACACACACACACACACAGAGAAACCTTTACATATGGTGCATTCAGAAAGTATTCAGACCCCCCTTCACTTTGTCAACTTTGTTGTGCTGCAGCCTGTTTCTACAGTTGTTGCAATTCATTTTTTCCTCATTAATCTACACTCAGCACCCTTGCCATGACCATGCTTCACCGTTGGGATGATATTGGGCAGGTTATGAGTGATGCCTGGCTTCCTCCAGACATAATGTTTGGAACTGAGGCCAAACTGTTCAATCTTGGTTTCATCAGACCAGAGAACCTTGCTTCTCTCAGTCTGAGAGGCTTTTATGCAAACTCCAAGCAGGCTTTCATGTGTTTTGCACCGAGGAAAGGCTTCAGTTTAGACTAGCCTCTCTCTGCTATAAAGCTCAGATCAGTGGAGAGCTGCCGTGATGGTTGCTCTTCTGGAACTCTGTCCCATCTCCACATAGGATCTCTGGAGCTCAGTCAGAGTGATCATCAGGTTCTTGGTCACCTCTCTTACTAACTAAAGCCCTTCTCCCACAATTGCTCACTTTGACTGGGTGACCGGCTCTTGGAAGAATCCTGGTTGTGTCAAACTTCTTCTATTTGAGAATTACGGAGGCCACTGTGCTCTTAGGAACATTCAGTGCAGCAGAAATTTTATTGTAGCTAGATCTGTGCCTTGCAATAACCCTGTCTCTGAGCTCTGCAGGCAGCTTTCCCTCAATCCTTGGATCTCATTGCTTTTGCTTTGCACCTTGGACCTCATGACTTTTGTATTCACTGTCAGCTGTGAGTCCTTCTATAGAAAGATGTGTCCTTTTTGAAATAATCAATTTAATTTATCACAGGTTAACTCTAATCAAGGTGTAGAAACAGGTCAGCAACAATCAAGAGAACTGGGAGGCAGCTGAGCTAAATTTCATCTGTTGTTGCAAAACGTCCGGATACTTACGCCACTGTGATATTTCAGTTTTTTTCTTTTTAATAAATTTACAGAGATTTCTAAAGTTCTGTTTTCACTTTGACATTATGGGGTACTGAGTCTAGATTAATGAGAAAAAAATGAATTTCAACAACTGTAGAACAGGCTGCAGCATAACAATTGACAAAAGGGAGTCTGAATACTTTCTGAATGTACTATATATAAAATAGTTCCTAATGCCTATGTTGTATTAACTTTCTTGTAGGAGTATGCAGTTTATTAAACTATAAATTTATTCTGACATTATATATAACAGATAGACACACACATATCCATGAATAAAGATAAGGTTGTAATACATATGAGCACTATCGGGTTTTTTAAGACACTTTAAAAACAGTTTTAAAAAACCACTAGCTATATATTGATATGTAAATAGGGAAAAGCCACCAGAATAAGGGCTGTTTGCATTTGAGAACTAAACCAACACCTTCATGATAGCTCTAGTAGAGCCTTAACCACTGAAACTTCAGTCCGAAGGATTTGTCTTGCAGTAACAATATTAAACTCAAGCCTCTGTTACATTATTCTTGTGCTACAGTTTCCATTCCACTCAAAAGCTACTTTAGACTGCAGTTCTAAACTTTATTTGGACTCTATTGAATACAGTGGTACTACTAAATTATCCTGAATAATTGGAACTTGTTTACATATAAACACTTGTGCACTATATGTATTTATAAAAATAACATACTTTTAGTCTTTATAATAAGATAAGATAATCTTTATTGTCATTTTTTTTCTGTGAACATATTGGCACACATTTAAAAAATGAAATTCTGATGCCAGCTTTCAAAAGAAAATATGTTATTTTCGGGTGTGGGGTGGTTTGTAGGAAAAGGGAGAAAAGCTTAAATACATGAAAGACAAATTTCAGCACTATTGACCTTGTAAGAGGACAGCTGTAGTAGTAAAAAAACGGAATTCGGGTAGCACCTTTTTTGACTAACAAGTTTTGTTGAAAGGCATACATTATTTAACAGATGGAGTTGCAGTTCTTGGAAACATATGCTTTTCGATAAAATTTGGTAATCAGAAAAGGTGCTACCAGACTCCTTCGGATTTTTTTCAAAACTATTAACACCATTCAGTTAAAATATTATGCATCTCTCTCTATGTGGCTAGATATGTATCTATGGAAAAACAAATTCCTTGCTCTGTAAATATTACAGTCAGCATTTTAAAACAGATGTATTAAAAATAGTGTATGCTTAATTCCCTGCATGTCTGCTGTATGGACCTATTTAATTATATTTAAGGGACAAATAAAATAGCTAGAGAAGTTTAAAAACAAAACAAAAACACAATTACTATAAATCGCCTAATTGAACAGTGAGAGTAAATTCTAGTTGGGGTGGGAAATAGCTCATCCTTTATTTTGCAAACCCTAACACTGTCAATTTCATTTTTCCATTTAAATGATTTCTAGACCTTCTGCATTAATGCAGGAATAGTTTTACAAGGCAACAAAAATACAGATCTGGGAAAACTACCATAAAATCAATTGTTTTCTGGGGAAGCTCTCAGTAGTAAAAAGCTCCTAGTAGAACTTAATTGTGCTAAGACTTATTAGGGTTATGCTTTTCATTAATGGGATAATATTCATCGATTCACCTTCATGGTCGGTAAGTATAAGACTGCAAAGAATCATCCCTAGTTTGTGAGAAATAGCATGTTTTCAAAACTGGTGATGTTATTTTTACTGTAGTGTTATAAACAGTGATGTTATTAATATGTGCCCCTTGGAACCATATGGCATTCCTTTTTTCTTACTGTTGACAAATTCTTTTTTTGTTTGGCGTGTTTGGATATATTTTACTATATCTCTGTATAGTCACACAGCAGAATCAGCTAGAGTGCTAAACCATATATTTTGATAATTACAATATTAAATACCTTTAAACAAAGTAATGCCAGTATGGATGAATTGAAGTTGGCATAGAATTGCCGAAGAGATTCATAACAGAAAACAGATATTTGAATAAGCTAACTGCTCATTACATACATGCATGGAATATATCTGGAGTTTTGTATCCCTTTTCTTCAAGTTTCTAAAATTAGGATCTAAGTTATTCTTAGACCTTTCCTAATCTTTTTTGTGTTTGGCTGGGTCCTTATGTTTAATTTTTATTTTGTGTAGGCGACACTAGGCAAGGAACTGAACTAGATGATTTGGATATTGGATCCTGATTAATTAGCTGAATGAAATAGGAGCAAAATGCAATGTGAATTAAATATTCTTTTTTAAAAATAAACTATTGAATTTTATTACATAAAAAAACCCACATAAAACATAAAAAACATAAAAAACATAAAAACATACAGCATAAGAATGAAAAAGAGAAAAAAAACAAAAAGTATATCACTCAATAACAGCTATTTGTGGTGATAATTATATAGCAATCATATGTGCAATTACAACAGATATTAACTTGTGCATAAATATATTTTTATTCTATCTATATTCTATATTTAATAATAAATGTATTTAATAATTACCTATCTTTACTCTGTCTCCGATCTATCCAGCTATACCTTTGTTCCCATACTTTGTAAAATATTGAATCTTCTTTATCTTTTAAACTCAACGATAGTTTGTCCATTTCGGCACAGTTCATAATTTTGTGTATGACCATTTCCTCTACAGGTATGTATGGCTGTTTCCAACATTGGGCAAAAGCAATCCTAGCAGCAGTCAATATATGTATTACTAAGTATTTTGTGCTTTTTACATATATTTTTTAAAGATTCCCAATAGGAAGAGTTCTGGTTCTAGGTCTAATTGTTCATTAGTAATTTCCTGGATCCAATTATGAATTTTGAGCCAGTATTTTTGAGCCTCTGGGCAGGACCACCACATATGGTAATATGTTCCCTCCAACACATGGGACTCATTTTAGAATACATTTTTGCTAATCTTGAAGGGGGTAAATGCCACCTATAGAACATTTTATATGCATTTTCTTTGTATGTTACTGATGTTGTTAGTTTGTGGTTCCTATTCCATATAGTCTCCCAATCAGATAGCTTTATGTTGTGACGAATATTTTGGCTCCATGCAATCATGCAACCTTTCACTACCTCCTCCTCTAAATCTATTTCTAGGAGGTATTTGTAGATTTTGGTAATATTTTTTTTGTCTGGGCCTTCTAAAATTTTGTCCAATTGTTGAGATTTTAAATATATTCCATATACCTTTACATCTTTTTTATATCGACTTTGTATTTGGAGATAAGCCCACCCGTCTACTCATAGTCCTTGTTCTTGGAGCTCTTGTATTGTTTTTAAATTTCCATTTGTATCCAGTAAGTCTTTATATTTTAACATTTTATTCAAATCTGAATTATTTGGGTGGATCATCGCTTCCATTGTAAATAGCCAAATTGGGATTTTCGTATAGTGTTTCTTTTTAACCTTAATCCAATTATATATCAACGAATCTCTAATCAGATGTCTGTGAAAATATTTTTGTTTAGTGGATCCTGTATCCCAAAGGAAGGCATGCCATCCTCTCTGAAGGTCATGGTCTTCTATAGCTAATATTCTTTTATTCTTTAAATTAATCCAATCTTTTAGTCAGACTAATGTTGATGCACTATAATATAGTTCCCATTTTGGCAATCCAAAGCCACCTCTGCTCTTCATATCCTGTAATAATTTCATTTTTATTCTGGGTTTTGTACCCTGCTAAATAAATTTTGCTGTCATTTTATTCAGATTATTGAAAAAGGTTTTTTCTAATTTAACTGGAATAGTTTGAAATAAATAAAGAAATTTTGGTAATATGGACATTTTTATGGCTGCTATTCTACCTAGTAGTGACAATTGCATTTTCGTCCATAATTCTAAGTCTTTTTTTGTTTGTCATAATAGATTATCATATTTATTCTCTTTTATCGCCTTACAATGTGCTGTCAACCATATTCCCAAATATTTTTTTTTTGTTATTTGAAGTCCAAGCACCTTTTTCTAAGTCTGTTGCTTGAGGCTCTGTTAAATTTTTTACTAAAATTTTGGTTTTCTGTCTATTAATTTTCAATCCTGCCACCGCTCCATATCTTTCTAAATCCTTAATTAATATTGGTCCTTTTTCTATTGGGTCTTCCATAATAAAAGCCATATCATCTGCAAATGCTTGCAGTTTGTATTCTTCATTTCTGGTTTTCAGTCCTTTTATTTCAGGGTTTTGCCTCACTCTTTCTAATAATACTTCTAATGATAATATGAAGAACAGAGGGGATAGTGGACAGCCTTGTCGTACTCCCTTTTCTATCTTTAAAGTTTGAGTATTCTCTCCATTTATTATAATATTTGCTTTCTGTATTGAATAAATTGCTGTGATAATATTCTCAAATTTTGTGCCAAAATTGATATTGTAAATTTGCTGAATCATAAATTGCCAATTGAGATTTTCGAAGGCCTTTTGAACATCCAAGAAGACAAGGGCTACTTGTTTCTCCGAGTGGGCTTCATAGTACTCCAAACTATCCATTATTATTCTTAAATTGTTCCTGATTTGTCTATTTGGGAGAAATCCATTTTGATCTGGATGTATGTGATCATTCAGAATTTTCTTTAATGTAGTGGCAATAATGGTAGTGAATATTTTATAATCTACGTTCAGCAGAGAGATTGGTCTATAGTTTTGTATCATTCTGGCATCTGAATCCCCCTTTGGGATTAGTGAAATTAATGATTCTCTCCACGTGTCTGACATTTTAGCAGATAATAATATCTTGTTGTATAAATCCACCATTACTGGTCCCACTTGTTCTTCAATTGTGCTATAGAATTCTGCTGGGAAACCATCTGTGCCTGGGGTTTTATTGCTTTTCTGGGTTCTGATTGCCTGTTTTAATTCTATCAAAGATATATCCTTCACCAAAAATTCTTTCATCTCATCACTAATTTCTAGAATTCTCTTTCCTCTTAAGTATTCCCTTATCTGATCTTCATTCACTCTCTCTTTCTTATGGAGGTTCTCAAAATATTTATGTGCAATCTCTTTCTTCTTCTCTATTGTATGTTGATAATTTCCACTATCGTCTTGTAATTGATAGATGGTTCTTTTCTCTTTCTCTTTTTTGAGTTTATAAGAGAGCCATCTGCCCAGCTTATTTGCATATTCAAAATATATTTGTTTAGTTACCTTCAAATTTCTAATCAGTTCTTCCTGTTCCACCAGATTAAGTTTATGTTTATAGAGAATTAATTGTTCTTGTATTTTAACATTTTGTGGGGCATGCTGTAACTGAGATTCTAGTTTCTTGATAGTTTGATATAAATTGTTTTGTTTGGCATGTTTTTCTTTATTTTTTTGAGCAGTGTAAGATATTATAATTCCCCGTATAACAGCTTTCATAGCATCCCATAAATTTTGGATAGTTGTATCTAAGTTGTTATTTTCTTTAAAGTAAAAAGTTAATTCTTCCTTAATTTTCTTTATAAATTCCTCATCTTTTAATAGTTGGGAATCCAAAGTCCACCTTCTCCTTGTTTTTTTCTTGCCTTTCCAAATGACTCTAAGGAGGTTGTGGTCTGCCCAAGAGTTCGGTATAATTTCTGCTTCTGATACTTCTACTAAATCTCCACTCATCCATGCCATATCAATACGTGACCATGACTGGTGGGGGTTTGAGTAGAAAATGAATTGTCTCTTATCTGGGTTTAATTTTCTCCACACATCTATCAAATTTAATTTGTTGATCATTTCTACATGAATTTTAGGTAGTTCTCTTTTCTTTTTTCCCCTTCCCTTCTTATTCCCCCCATTATAATCTTTTTGTTAATCTGCTACAGCGTTAAAATCCCCCATAATACAAATATTTTTTCTTTCCAATTCAATGATTTTAGCATATAGAGCTTTATAGAATTATTTTTGATTGGCATTAGGGGCGTAAATTACCACCAATAGAACTTTTTAAAAAGTTTATCTGTATTTCTATTGCCAGAACTCTTCCTTTGGGATCTGTAAATATTAAATTTGCCTTTATCTCTTCTTTAATGTAAACTCCTATTCCATTCTTCTTTTTCATTATCTGCAGAAGCTGCAAACACTGTCCCTAATTTGGGGCAATCTAGATATTATTCACCTGTTTTTAAAATGTGTTTCCTGTACACAAATAATATCTGCATTTTGTTTTATCAACTTTGCCAGAATCCTTTGTCTTTTTGTCTTTGAGTTTAAGCCATTTATGTTGACGGATAAGAGTTTCATCTCTTTTTCCATAGTTCTAATTATATCTGGTTTTTTGTCTCCTGATTGCTCTTATTTCCCTTTGCATTATGTTCATTGATTTAAGGACTTCTCTTTCTTGTTGTTGCTGGTTAGTTTTCCTTAGTTCTTGTTTTTCTTCTTTATTTTTTGATGGGTCTTGTTCTTCTTGAGAGTTTGAGTCTAGATCTTCTTTGCTACTTTGATCTTCTGAGCCCACTAGTTGCTCGTACAATTCTTGCACCTTTTCCAGAGTATCTATTTTAATCTTCTTTTCTTCCCAAGAGACCAACATTCCTTATGGGATCAACCAATGAAATAAAATGTCTCGCTTATTTAACTGTGAATTAAATATTCTATTAACGTCAGTAGGAGCTAAATTTAATTACTTTTGCATCGAGTCAGTCTAATTTTGTTTTCTGAAATTCTTCTTTCCTTCAGGAATGTTTCCAAATATTTCCTAGCCCTTTTCTATATTAGCACAAAAAGGAAATATATAATGGATATCTTCCTCTAACATGACTAACTTCCTTTCGTGTGTGTGTGTGTGTGTGTGTGTGTGTGTACGTACGTACGTACGTATGTACGTACGTATGTACCAATGGGCAGACATCACTGATTTTTCCAAAACCAGCCTACCTGTGGAATTCTCTGTCCTTCCTTTGTACCCTTGCTATTTGGAAGACTTTAAAAAGACGTAAGAAGATGGCAAGGGCAGTTTCTACTCACACAACTGATTTCTCATCCAGGGAAGCTAGGGGTTTCTGTCCTTTCCTTCTCAGCCTTCTGAACCTGCGGTGTGTTGGTATAAGCACAATTATAAACCATTAGTAATCAGAGCAGCCTGGCTGGATGCTGGGAAATGATAATTCATGGCCCTTCTCAATCTTTTCAACTGGTCTAAAAGAAATGAGTGGTTAGGAGAAATTTAACTAGCTGAATGAAGACTCTTCTTCCATGTCAGGATATGGCAGTCTGACTTCATAAAGGATAGAAATGAAACCCAGAGCTTGCAAAGCTAGTGAAAAAGTTAAAGGAAAGCTTGAACTGATTGTCACTCTCCTCTAGGAAGGAACAGAAGCCACCTGAGTTTTCCAGGCTTCTTCAAATTAATCATTTACTTGGGATAGGGGGTAAGGAATGTTCCTTCCCCCAAGAGCAGAATAGTAACATGGGACCCTTAAGCAGTAGGCTGGGAATTGTGTCATAAAGAAGGCATGCACATTTGTGTTTACTAAAGCACTCCATTACCACTTTAATGCACTTTGGCAGAAAAGATGTTAGTTACTTTACCTGTACTGTCATGTTCATTTTATTTTTTCTAAATGTTTGCTTTTCATTCCTGTTTCCCCATAACCCTATTTAAAATTGAAATTAGTAATTTATTAGGAGGTCTCAGCATCGTGTTTACATAACAAGCTTTGTTCTGAATATCTGGCAAAATGCTAAAGCATCACAGTCATACTTAAATGAACATTTAAAACATGAGTTAGACTGCAAAAGTGTGGATGTTTACAAAAGAAAGAAATTGACAGATTTAGATACTATCCCTTTCTGAGCAATGCAAGTGTTAAAAGTGTTTTATCTACTTTGCCATATTAAAATCTAACACTTACCATTTTGAAATAATTCAGAACCTTAGGAAAAGGGGGAAAAGTAAGTCTTGAGGATAAGAGAAAATATTATGTTTGAGTGATGCTACCATTAGATCATGGAGCATAATAAGTTCTGGGGAGATTCCCCCAAAAAGTGTTTCTGCAGCTGTTCTGTTGATGCTCTGGCTATTCTTTGCATATTTTAAAAAAACCAAACCCAAATCAACCTTTAAAAAAATCTTGTCAGCAAGCTGGTCCAATCCGATGTTGCCTTAAGTGATCATGGAGACTTGCTTGTTAAAATGCAGCTGTGCATCATGCAGTTAACAAAAAAACCCCTTTTGTTATGCTAATAGCAAGCTGGCCCAATCAGATGCTGCCTCAGAACATAAACCCAGTGTGAGCATTACTGTGGTAAGAGAGACTGAGACTCAATGCCCTCCAGTCTCCAAGACCACTTGAGGTAACATCTGAGGCATTGTGTGAGGAGAAGACTATAGTGAAGAGTATAGGTTTAATGGATATTACTGGCACTCATTTTGGGCCTGGCCCAAGTTTGCCTATGATATGAGCAATTGAGTAGATTTTTGGCAGGAATCTGAATAGGTGATTATTCAGAGTTTTGTCTGTTAAAGGTAATATACTGCATTTGATTTACTATTGATATCTCATGTATGGTCTCATTCTGAAATTACTATTGTTTGTTCACAGAACATAACAGATTAAAGAACTACATTCTACAACAACAAGACTTTAAGTAATGCAATGTGTTTGCCAGCTTTACAATGATTAGGAATGACTGGGCGACTGTCTAACATTCATTGGAATATCTGGTCTTTAAGCCACAAAATTTGAATGCGGAACCTTGGTCAAATCTAAACAGTGTGATGTTGAAATGAGATGAGGCTCCGAAATGGAACTGTGGCCACTGCATTGATTTTCATCACATCTTTCCTCAGTTTATCATGGTACACAGCATGGCAGAATGGAAAAGGTAAGTCATATCTTTTATGAAAAGAGAGGGGAAAAAGGGAGACCAATATAAATACATTTGAAAAGTTCTTCTTAGATGTTTAAACTAAAAGAAGCAATATAATGACATTAAAAAAAATAAATTTAGAAGGAAATAGTCTCCTTGCAGATCCATGGCTTAGTGTTTTCTTCAGACATATAGCAATAGCAAGAGTGCTTAGACTTATATACCACTCCATAGCACTTTACAGAACTCTCTGAGCAGTTTACAATGTCATTACATTGCCCCAATCTGGGTCCTCATTTTACCGACCTCAGAAGGATGGAAGGCTGAGTCAACCATGACTCAATCAGGATTGAACTCCTGGTTGTGGGCAGAGTTAGTCTGCAATACTGCTTTCTAACCATTGCTCCACATGGCTCCTATCAATGTTTGGGGGAAAAAGACTATATAAAATTGTAAGGAAGTATTACTATATCAATTATGCTCAAGAAGTTCTGATAAGTATTAATGGAAATATATCAATTTCTGTTTTAGCTCTTATTCTGCACCATAGCTTTGCACATTTTTAAAAAAATTCACATAGGATTCCATCCTGAACTACAGCCTGAACTACAGTGAGAGTTCAAAGAATGTAGGAGAATATTGTTATGATCTATTTTCTTCTTTAACATGAGTTAATAGCTACAAAGATGATAAATAGTATTCTTTTAAAGAAACATGGTTGTGTTTTTTATTTATCAATATTGACCAATTCATAAAGAAGGGTTTAATGTTTTTATGACAATTATACATACTGTTGACTGAATCAATTATTCCAGAATTGTATTTATAGAAGACTTTATTAGAATGACCATTACAATAATCTAACATGTTCAAATTGGTGTTGTTAAATGCAGTCCTGATGCATTGTATTATTAACTTGCCACGCAAGTCTTCAGAGATAAATAAGATTTGTGTAATTCATTTGTGGGAATTTTGCATTTTGTGATCAGTACAGCATTTGCAAATAAATATAAAACATCACAAGAACTTAGGATCTGCAATGTCTTGGAGGGACTGCTTTAGTACAAATAAGTAATTGGTCTGCGCATGCCCAAGATGGAGGTTGGTTGCTGAGTAAGCTCCCCAGGGGTGGCTGTCTGTTTCGGTGTGTGTGTGGCGGTGGAGACCCTCCTGACGTGGTTGAACTCTCTTGGATTCGTCCAAGGGAGCCCAGGCGTGGAACTGAGCCGTTTTTGACCTGGCTGGGTCACCGGTGAGCTGGCAGCCAGGCTTTCGATCTTGGCTGCTGTTCCCGGCGGCGGGGAAATGGCGGCTGCTCTGTTGGGGGGCCTGGCGGCATTGATGGCTTCGGCAGCTTCCTTGGTGGCTGCGGAGGCTACGGCGGCTGGGGCGGCGGCAGTGACGGTTTCGGCAGCCTTCTCAGTGGCTGCGGCGGCTGGAACGGCGGAGGCAGCGGTGATGGCTGCTTCGGCAGAGGCTCCAGCCACTGCGGTGGCTTTGTCAGCTGGGGAGGCTGTGGCGGCGGAGGCTGCAGAGACAGCGGAGACGGCCGTTTCGGGGGAGGCTCCAGCCGCGATGGTGATCTTGGCCTTGGCGGCTACGGAGGCTGCAGCGGCTGGGGCTCTGGTGTCGGTGGCAGCGGCCTTGGGGCTGCTGCTGTTGGCTGCTGGGCCAATCAACGATGCCCTGGGCTGCTTTGGGGGCATTTTTTTGGCGGCCCAACGTCTTGGTCAGCTTCATCGGCCTCCCTGTCCTGATGGCCTTGTCAGCCTTGGTGGAAGCCCAGGTGGACGTGGAGGAGTTGGTGGCGGCGGACTGCTGGAATGCTCTGAATCTGAACTGTCGGTGCTGTCTGGCATGGAAACAACGGCTGGCTGGACTGTCTCTAGCTGCGAATGTTGGTTCCGTTGGACGTTGGCCGGGTCAGGTGAGCTGGTACTGGCCTGGTGTGGGTCGGAATTGACATTAACATCAGAGGAGTGACCCCCACGGTTGGCCGGCTTCTTTCGGCTCTGGACCTCGGCCGCGATGGTGATATTAACAGCTACGCTATCTCCGGACTCTCTACCTGGACTTCCTGCCTACCTTATGTGTTACTCTTGCCCCGTCTACTGCTCCTACCTTTTACTGCCGTTTCTGCTGCCTGGACTCTCTTGCTGCACTCCTGTGGGTGCAGTTGTCATCTCTTAATCATCTCTTAATCAGTGGTCATGGTCCTTAGTCCTTCTTGGACCTTTCCCTCTTCAGGACTTGGTTTCAGGTAGGGCCCCATTGTGGTGTGAGGACAATGGGAGGATTACCCCTCTATTGTGAGAGGATAGAGGGGCTTAACAACTGACCCATCAGTTCCAATGTTGTTTTGACCACCGCGGTGAGAGAGCGGTTGGTCATCCATCTCTTCCTTGGCCCCCCAAACAAGTGTGAGAGGCCTGTTCGCGGTGTGGAATTCTTTGGACACTGTTACCTGGACCTTTATTCTCCACCTAGACACTTTACATCTGTGTAACATCTATCACCTCTGCCGTATGACGTTTTATTCCACCTCCACCCTCTATGAATTGTAATTTATTGGGTGTTTACTTGCTATCAGAGTTATGGGCCCTCAGGACTGCGCCCTTGTCCTTGAATTGGCCCATTGGGTTATCGACAGCTTACCTTAATGACGGATCCTGGGATCCCGAGAGGTGGCATGATGCGACCAAGGGGTTAAATTCTAAATCTGGCTGTAAGGGATGACTTTTAAATTTCTTAATTCGGTGTCTTAATGGGATAGGGAGGAGGGAGGGGGTTTACCCCGTGTTGGTAGAGTCTGGTTTATCCAGGCCAGAGAGGGGTCTCACAGTGGAGGGGTGGGGTGAAGGGGCCACGGGGTCCGCGTTGAGCAGGGAGGGATTAATAATCCCTAGGGCAATCAGTTATGGCAGGAGTAGGCGAGACAAAGGGCCAAATTATGTGCCGGGAGCGCGTCTCCGCTGTTTACGAGCGGTGGAGCGCTCCGACCCTCAGGTCTCTGCCCGCTCCCCTGGGGTCTTGGGAGGTGTGGTCCCTGGGCTTAGGCTGGTGTATGTAAATGCCAGATCCGTGGCTAATAAGGCCCCCCTCCTCCGTGAACTTATTGAGGAGGTGGCTGCGGATCTGGCATGTGTTACAGAGACCTGGCTGGGACCGGAGGGGGGTGTCCCTCTGTGTGATCTATGTCCCCCCAGGTTTCTGGGTGCTGCACCAGCCACAAGCTCAGGGAAGGGGTGGAGGAGTAGCCATTGTTATCAGGGAGACCTTGTTTCCAAGGGAGGTCACTGTCCCACAGATAGGCGGGTGTGAGTCCCTCCTCTTGAGGTTGGGCCCGGGCGGTCGGTTGGACCTGTTGCTGATGTACCTGTCCCCCAGCTGCATTGCAACGACCCTTCCCGAGCTACTGGACGTCCTCTCGGGGGTGGCGGTGGAGTTTCCCAGGCTTATGGTCCTGGGGGACTTCAACTTGCCTTCTCTGGGAGTGGCATCTGGTTTGGCCCGGGAGTTCTTGGCATCCATGACAGCCATGGACCTGACCCAGGTGATTCAGGGACCCACCCATGAGGGGGGGAACATGCTCGACCTGGTTTTTATCTCGGGACAGTGGTGTAGTGATCTGGGGGGTGGATCTCCAGTTGTTTTACCCCTATCATGGACACATCACTACCTCCTGAGGCTGGTTTTCCAACTTGCTCCTCCTCGCTGCTGGGATGAGGAGCCGATACGATGGTTCCGCCCCAGGTGCCTGATGGACCCGGAGAGGTTTCAGACGGCCCTGGGGTTCTTGCCCACCTCCCTCAACCACAGCCCGGTCGAGACCTTGGCGGCCGCTTGGCAACAGGCCGCCTCAGCAGTGCTCGACTGGGTTGTCCCCTTGCAGCCTCTTCCTCGCCTTAGACCTCGTTTGGCTCCTTGGTTCTCAGAGGAGCTTCGGGGGATGAAGCAGCAGAGGAGATGCCGGGAGAGCAGGTGGAGGACTAGTCGTTCCAAGTCTGACCATGTCCAGCTAAGAGCCGATATTAGGACTTATCTGGAAGCGATTAGAGCGGCGAGATGTGTTTATTTCTCCGCTCTAATCGTGTCCGCAGATGATCGCCCTGCAGCCCTGTTCAGGGTCACTCGCTCCCTCTTGCATTTAGAGGAGAGGGGGGAACCTTTGTGGGGCAGAGCAGAGGAATTTAGTCTACATCTGGCGGATAAGATCGCTCAGATTCGGGCCGGCCTGCACTCTGACTGGCAGGGTTTAGATGATGGAGTGGCGATGAGTCTTGTGGATCCTATCTGGGTTGAGTTTGATCCTGTCTCCCTGGATGAAGTGGACAGGATCATGCGGAGGCTGTCTTCCACCACGTGTTTATTGGACCCGTGTCCTTCCTGGTTGGTTTATGCCTCCAGGGAGGTTACACGTGGTTGGCTCCAGGCAGTTGTCAACGCGTCTTTGAGTGAGGGATTTTTTCCCGCTGCCTTGAAAGAGGTGGTGGTGAGACCCCTCCTCAAAAAGCCTGCTCTGGACCCAACCGTTTTGAATAACTATCGTCCTGTCTCCAACCTTCGCTTTTTAGCGAAGGTTGTTGAGAGCGTGGTGGTTCAGCAGTTTCCGCTGTTCCTGGAGGAAACTGATTATCTCGACCTGTACCAATCGGGTTTCAGGCCCGGGCACAGCACCGAGACAGCATTGGTCGCACTGATGGATGATCTCTGGAGGGCTGGGGACAGGGGTTTTTCCTCTGTCCTGGTCCTTTTAGATCTCTCAGCGGCTTTTGATACCATCGACCATGGTATCCTTCTCTGCGGCTCCGGGGGTGGGAGTGGGGGGCACCGTTTTACGGTAGTTCTCCTCTTACCTTTCGGACCGCTCGCAGTTGGTGTTGGCAGGAGAGCAAAGATCATCCCCGAGGCCCCTCACTTGTGGGGTGCCCCAGGGGTCGGTTCTCTCACCTCTCCTGTTTAATATCTACATGAAACCGCTGGGCGAGATCATCCGTGGTTTTGGGGTAAGGTATCATCAATATGCAGATGATACCCAGCTTTATATCTCCACCCCAGACCGGATCAGTGATGCTCTCTCGGTGATGTCCCAGTGCCTGGAGGCGGTACAGGCCTGGATGGGGAGTAACAGGCTCTGGCTCAATCCGGCCAAGACCGAGTGGCTGTTCTTACCGGCATCTCGGTGTTCAGTGGAAGTGCCATCTTTGGTCATGGGGGGGGAGGTGTTACCCCCGTGGATAGGGCGAGGAACCTGGATGTCCTCCTGGATGCACAGCTCAATCTGGAGGAGCAAGTGGGGGCTGTGGCCAGGGGGCTTTGCCCAGGTTCGGCTGGTTCGCCAGCTTCGCCCTTATCTGAGCCGAGATGCCCTTCAAACGGTCACTCATGCACTCATCACTTCCAGAATTGACTACTGCAATGCTCTCTACATGGGGATACCCTTGCGGATTACTCGGAGGTTGCAGCTGGTGCAGAATGCGGCCGCGCGGGCAGTGATGGGGTATCCCGATACTCCCATGTTACACCCCTCCTGTGCGACTTGCATTGGTTGCCAGTTGCCTTCCGGGTCTCCTTCAAGGTGTTAGTAACAACTTATAAAGCCCTAAATGGCTTGGGTCCAGGGTACTTGCGGGAACGCCTCCTGCCAGCATCACACTCCGATCGCCCCGTGCGCTCCCACAGGAGGGGCCTCCTGGGAATACCGTCGGTTAGGGATTGTCGGCTGGCGGTTCCCAGGGCCAGGGCCTTTTCTGTGGGAGCGCCCGCCCTATGGAATCAGCTCCCTGCGGATCTTCGTTTGGCCCCTGATCTCCACTCCTTTCATCGAGACCTGAAGACTTGGCTGTTTCAGCAGGCCGGCCTGGATTGACCCGGGGGTGGGTTGTTTTATTGTGCTGTTTTTATCGTAATATTAATTGTTCTTAATGTTTTTAGTAATTTTAGACTTGTTTTTGTTTAATATTGTTTTATTGTAAATATTTCTCTTTTATATGTTCACGCCCTGAGTCCTTGGGGAGAAGGGCGGCATACAAGTCTAAATAAATAATAATAATAATAATAATAATAATAATAATAATAATAATAATAATAATTCATTCTTGGTTGCTGGCTTAAGTGCTAACAAAGAGAAAATATATGTTCCTTGTTAAAATGTAGAAATAAAGGTTGACTGTTCCAATAAGTATTGTGTACAGTATTACCCCTACATTGACTGCATTAAAATATGTAAACATAAGATAACCAATAGCATAAACAGGATACTTTAGGAATAAAGGAAGAAGCAAATTCCCCTTAATATGGTTAACCATCAATGTATTTAAATATATTTATTTATTTATTTATTTGTTTGTTTATATAGATTAAATAGATTTAATACTGGCTTTCCAATAATAGTATATGCCATTCTATTACAACATGGTTCACTTCTAAGGTATA
This sequence comes from Naja naja, assembly GCA_009733165.1. Lineage (NCBI taxonomy): Eukaryota > Metazoa > Chordata > Lepidosauria > Squamata > Elapidae > Naja > Naja naja. The sequence continues at coordinate 17,306,211 of CM019153.1, read as the reverse complement.
AAAATAGAAACAGAAAACATTGTGAGGGTTTTGCTAGAAAATAGTGCAATTACTTCTTGTCTTTTTCATTGTAACAATTTTTTGGAAATGATTTTGTTTCTTCCAAGTTTTTACAATTTCAGAATTTAGCAAGATTAAAAAGCAAAGTAAATACCATATTTCAATTTCATTGCATATGTGACATGCCAAATATATGTTAAATATCTAAACTGGATGGATACAAAAACAGAAAAATCAGGAGATTGTAAACTGTTATCACTCTTTATTTCTTTTTAATGTTATGATTTCCAGAAAGTAGGAAATCTATTTTGACCAATGTAAGAGATGTCAAGTTTTTTACTTTCCCTACACAAAGCAAGAAAAAAAACAATGTCTTTGACTATTTTTTCATAGGAGACATATCAAGGGACAGCTGGTTGCCATTGGTGACATGGTTTCAGAGGTCTTGTTTCAAAAATTTTCATTATGGCTTACCGCCTAACCTTATGTAACAAGCAGGCCCCACTGAGTTCAAGGTTATTTCTAAACAAAATGCATATGGGACTGCTGCTTTCGTTCATTTTCCTTGTGTTTCCTACTATAGAAGAAGCTTTTCTTCTGAAACTACTGTGTTGAATGCTTGAAAGTGAAATAGCTTTTTTTCTTAGACTTTGTTGGATGTGAAAGAAGTAGGGGTCACTGATTTTTATTGTATGGTAAATTTTAGATTAAGCCAGGTTTCCCACACGGTGTATCTGAATAATAGAGAGAGAGGGACAGAGGAAATGTATCATATTGCATCAAAGCAAGCATTCAAATTAGGAACATGTATCACTCTCTCAGCAGCAGCTGGGAGAGACACATTCCTTTTCACAAAACTGGGCCCCTAGAAAACATGGGTTAAGTTGGAAGGTCCAATGTAACAAATGTTACCTACCCTCCTATAAACCCACCTTGCTTCAGAATGTCATACTTTCCCTGTTTACAGATAGTCCTCAAGGTTATGACTACTTCTTCAGTGACCAAAGTTACAATAGCACTACACAAGCGGTAGTTATGACCAGTCCTCAAAATTTTGGCATGCTCCCAATTACTGTACCTTTATTCTTTTTCTTTTTTTTTCTTTTTTGGCGTGTAAGTACACTTTGAAGGCACCGCAGTCAGCATCTGTAATAAAATGTAAGGACCCTCCATGGTTTCCATAGAGATTCTTGGCAGTAAAATATTGGAGACCAGAGCTTATCAATATGGCAGCCTCCTCTTTATTTCCTTTTAAATTAAGTGATGTGCTAAATAGGCTAAAAGCATGGTGAATGTGAAGATTTGCAGTTACTATTAATTGCATGCACCTTCCCCTTTCGTTAGAAGTCTCAGTGGATTATACAGGTAGTTCTCTATTTACAACCACAGTTGAGCCCAAAATTTCTGTTGCTAAACACAGAACAGTCGTTACGTGAGTTTTGCCCCATTTTATAACCTAGTCTTCCACAGTTGTCAAGGGAATCACTGCAGTTGTTAAGTTAGCAATATGGCTAAGTGAATCTGGTTTCCCCACTGACTTTGCTTGTCAGAGGTCGCAAAAGATAATCCTGAGATACTATAACCATCATAAGTACATGCCAATTGCCAAGCATCCGAATTTTGATCATGTGGCCTTGGGGGATGCTGCAAGAGTTGTAAGTATGAAAAACAGTCATAAGTCACTTTTTTCAATGATGGATCTTCAAATGGTCACTAAATGAATGGCTGTAAATCGATACAGAGTTCTATTCATCTTCCACCCAAGTCTCCTGATCCAAATCTTGTGCCCCAGTCATGATAACAAGATATATTATACCAGGACTGTGTGACCAGTTTGTCTTGAAAACCATCATAGCTAACTAGAACCAATGTCAGGTATAGAAATTATTGAAGAGAGCTCAGTTAAAATATATTTTTTAACTTTTTAAAACCTTTATGTATTTACAGTGATAGAAGTTTGGGCTCTACTTTTTATTCCGCATATATCTATTAGACTAAAGGCAATGCGGTCAAAACAAATCATACAGATACCAAAAGGAAATGTTTAAAGATAAATGTCCTTGATGTCTAGCAGAACTTTCTTATGCTTTAGCAGGCAGAAAGAAGAGATAATTTGTTTTACCCTGAACTATTTTTTGACAGAATAGCTACATAATATATTAGATAGAGTATGTCTTTATATTCCAAAATACGTGGCTTATTTTCATCATGCAAGTAAGCAAACATAATATACATTTTATACACCAGTGCTCTACTACAAAGTTATCCAACCCTTCCGGGTTTGTGCACCAGCCAAGCGGGGGGGAGGGGAGGGTTCTGTGTGAGCAGTGGGCATGCATGCCTGCAACTGGAGCATGCACATGCACTTGCCCACTGCTCGCACAAGGGATGTGTGCAGGTGTGCATTCGCCTGTTACTTCTGCAGCCCGGTTCCTAACAGCTCAAGGCTTGGTAGTGGGTTGTGGCTGGGGGATTGGGGACTCCTGCTCTACTATACCGATCAACTGCTATGGGATGAGATACATACCAAATAAAGACCAACCAGCCAATTTATAGTGTGGCACACAAGCTTTTAGTCAAGTTCTATATATGTTTACTGGTAAAGCAGACTTTTATTCAGGTAAATAAAAAAATATACATAGTCAATTTGTTCATAAGTATTTTACACAGTATTATAGTTAAAATATTATACTATCATTAATATGTTAAATATGTCTAACATTCTAAGAACTATATTCTATTCTCTATGCAATTTAATATGATGTGCTTTTCGAAATGATTATCTTTCTGAAACTTGCTGAAGTTCTTCCCCAACTTTTCTGAAGCTCCTAAAGTTCTTCTACAACTTGGTGAATACACACTAATTATGCTAGCTAAAATGGATTGTGCTAGTAAGAACTACAAAATGTATTCCACAGAGTATGTGCCATAACTGAGAAAACCCCTTCTGGTCCACATCCGTCTTGTGTCAGCTTTGAACTGAACTTGGCCAAGCCATCTTTCTGCTCCTCAGTTGCCACATCGAGCGGGAAGTGGGGAAGGAGGTTGGACTGCATTATTAGACACAACAAAGAACTTTCTCTTGAGAACCAAGGTCATCTCTACTGGCCACAGATAAGGTTGGGGAAGGAGTGCCTGAAGAGCCCGCCAATTAACCCAAATGTGACCCATGACACTTGGGAATGGGGTTATTTCCTATTTTAATTATACTGAAACCGCAGGAAAGATTTAGATTTGATTTTCCATTGAAGCTGTACCAATATGATGTACTCAATAAAGAAGACCTTTGAGAAGGAGCCAAGTCTCAGAGTTCTGATTTGCTTGGGTTTGTTGGTTGGAGCCTTAACATCTTGCTCATAAAAAAGAGGTGTGGTCTTAAGCATGTATCTAGATGATGTAATAGAATTGACAGAATTAATTAAAAAAAGAAAAGAAAAGCTACCCAAAAGATAGCCCAGTGTGGTACTCTATAGAGTTTTATGGATTATACTCAGAACTTTGAATTGGGCCCAGAAGTCTATTCCAGACTGTGAAATAAGTGTTACTTTGCAGTGGTGGCTCCTGGCTGCCAACAGCTGTAGCTTCTGGGTTGTCTTCCAAATGCATTCATTGCAGTAGAGTTCCCAATTCCACTATAAGTTATAACTGGCACACCCTCTGAAGCTCCATGGATTTGCTCCTTCACAGAAGAGTGACTCCATCCAGAGTTACAGCTGTAACTAATATTTCAGGGAAGTCAAGATGTTTATGGATGAGCAGCAATTCTGACTTGCTAGGATTTAGCCTGAGCTTGTTTTTTCCCACTCAGAATGTGACAACCTTGAAGCACCAACTTGGGATAGAAACACAGTACATAGCTGAACATCATCACGTATTGATGATACCTGATTCTGATCCAGCAGGTGGTCTCTTTCAGTAGTTTCACATAGATGCTAAATAACATAGGTCCCATACTAGAGCAATTGTGCTAGATAACTGTTCTTCTATGATTATTAATTTGAGAGTGGAGACACTATAAAATGACCTTCTGGCCATTTAAGTTGGATAGCATTGTGAAGTGAATGTGCTCTCTTTTTGAGACCTTTCCTACATGGATGAGAGGGTGTAGTTCCAAGAGATTAATTATCTCATTTGAAACTTTTGATTTTCCTTGAGAAACTCATTGAAAACTTCATAATCTTTTGTGAGCGTAGACTGGATAGATCCGTGATGGTGAACCTATGGCACGTGTGCCACAGGTGGCATGCAGAGCCATTTGTGCAGGCACACAAGCCCCAGCCAGACATAACTGCACTGCACATGCACGTGCCTCCCAGCTGATTTCCGGCCTGTTTGAGGACATTTTCACCCTCCTGGAGGCTCGAGGGAAGCCTCTGCAACCTCGGGAGGGCGAAAAACAGGCTTTCCGGAAATAACAGAAGTGCCGAAACGGGCCCGTTTTCATCCTCCTGAGGCTGCAGAAGCTTCCCTCAAGCCTTCGGGAGGGTGAAAACGTGCTCAAACAGGCCAAAATCATCTGGGAGGCACGTGCATGTGCAGTGCAGGTAAGGGAGCGGGGTCGGGGTGTTGTGCGTGCATGCGCAGGAGTGCAGGGTGCATTGCATTGTGGGTGCCAGTGTGCACACGCTTTTGGCACACCACAACAAAAAGGTTCGGCATCACTGGGATAGATGTATAAGGAGCAAAAGAGGCTAAAGTGTTTGACGTAGAAAAACAACCTGTGTGTTATTTTTAGTTGGTGGTCTTCCCACATAACATTTTTAGTGCTACAAATCAGTACTTGTGATATATATTCCACAGATCCTTATTTTAAGGTATGTTTGAGAACAAGTAAACAATTTTAGATTTTGGATTGATTTTAAGTTTAACTGTGAGCCGCCCCGAGTCTTCGGAGATGGGGCGGCATATAAGTCCCACTAATAAATAAAATAAATAATAAATAAATTATTAGCTGTCCAAGAAAAATAGAGTATTCATTAAGTTTGATTGCTTCTGTTATGCAACCGGTAGCAAACAACACAACTATCCCATATAATAGGCGTACAACAGCTTTCTGCCATAGTCTTCAACTTACAATCATTCATTTAGTGACTGTTTGAAGTTACAGTGGCACTGAAAAAAGTACTTATGACCATTTTTCACATTTATGACTATTGCAGTATTCCTGGTCATGTGATCAAAATTCAGATGCTTGACAACCGGTTCATATTTATGATAGTCCCAGAGTCACATGATCCCCTTCTGCGACCTTCTGACAAGCCAAGTCAGTGGGGAAACCAGATTCACTTAACAATCTTGTTACTAACTTAACTGCAGTGATTCACTTAACAACTGTGGCAAGAAAGGTCATAAGTTGGGGCAAAACTCAATAAATATCTTCCTTAGCAACATAATCTGGGGGCTCAGATGTGATCTTAAGTTGAAGACGACCTGTACCAGCCTCAGTTTTGCAGAGTCATGGGAAACACCTATTATATTCTACCACTATTAGGACCAGTATCATTCAGAGAACATGCAATTTATGCTGTAACCTCCTCCTAATGACATTATACTTCAAAAAGTATATAACAATAAGCCTTTTATAACCAAAGCTTTCATATATTGTAGAGTACCAAATGTTTCATTCTGTAGTATTATCTGATTTATGTGTAGGATGTGAGAAGGAAATGTTCATACTACTAATACAAGCAGGGGAAATCACACTTGCCAATTTTCTACAGGCATTTTGAAACAGATTATGAAATTGACTAGATTGGATTCTCGGGTTAGATCAGATTGCAAGTTATTCTAAGGGAACATTGGAATGGCGGAAGATGTATCTGATTCCTGATGGCTTCTAACCATCTCCAAGTATAGAAGAGCTTTCTCCCTAGCTCGTTTCAACGTCTTGCCCTCAGCACTACTGGACGGGCGATTCAAGAGGCTTCTGATTAGCGAGCGGCTATGCCCCTGTGATAGAGCTAAGGTTGAAACTGTGGAGCATGTCTTTTTATACTGCCCTATGTATAACACAGGCAGAACTAAGTTACTGTCTCTCCTTGAAATAGACCCCTCCAGACCCAATGCTAGTAATTTGTTCTTATATTGTCTAAGGGATGGCTCTTCATACATCACTTCTCAGGTTTCCAATTTTTTTTTAAGAGCTATAACCATCAGAGGAGAATGCTGTAATTCCGCTCAGTCAAAGTTTCTGGTGACCAATTGTTCATGATTTTATTTTTCTCATTTTCTTCTTTTATTATATTTGTATTTTGGTCTGTGACTGCAAGAAATTAAAATAAAACATCTGATTCCTGAAAGGAGAAAGGATGGCTTTATGACACACACGTGCACACACAAAATCTATAGCAGGTGATGCATGAAGAAAGAATTATTCACACATGTGCACCTCTATAGACAAGAAATTGAACTCCAACAAATCAACACAGCAACAACTTGAGCTTAGAGGTTTTTTTTATTGATTTTGTTGGATTCCTATTTGTGAAGCTATGGTGTTTGTATTTCATACTTGCTTTCTAAGCAGTGGTGTCTCCAGGAGAGGAGGAAGGGGGGAGCAAGCTGATTGTATCTGCAGCATTAACTTAACTGTTGTCTCTGGATTGTGATGTCACATACATGCCCAGGAGGAGTAATGTATGTGCTGTAATATTGCAATGATTTCTATTTCATAGGGCAAAAGGGGTGTGCTCCTGGAGATGTCACTGTTTCTAAGTGTAGGAGTGGTTGGACATGCTTGCCATATGTCTAGTGAGCAGCAGTTGTATTTTGGAAAATGATGATTACCATAGTAGCTTAAAAAGGGCTTTGGAATAGATTCTGCCATCTCTGAGGGAGACAGGCAGTTTAGGAATAGGAAATATAAACAGATAATAAACAAACTTTTCTTTGTTGCTGCTTTGGACTGCCCTGAAGTATATTGAATAATTCCGAAGTAATTTAGAGCCACGGAAATGCAGTGTCAGGGAGTAAAAATCTTCCAAACATCCCTGCTAATTAGAGGTGATAGACCGTGCTTTCTTTGCTGTCAACTTTGATAAAATAAGACCCGGAAAGTAATCTAAGAAACATTTTTTATTTTACAAAAATAATAAAACCTAAACACTACTACATACCGGCAGCTTAATCTGACACCAAAGCATATACAGGAAAAGTACAAAGGAAGTTACAGGAAGTGAAGTAAAAAGTAAAGTTTTGTTTTTAGACATGCACAGTGAAACAGAAATCACAAGACTGTCATATCTCATTTCTGTGGAGACAAGATAACAGTTCTAGCTAGCAGACACCTGCCTGCAAATATTAGCTTAGGAGCTTGGCAGACAAATCAAAATAACGTAATGACATGCAGAAATGGTTATATTAAAAACGTATGAGAAAACAGCTCATGCTGTCTCAATCCTCATTGATAGGGTATAAGAGGGAGAAAATGGAAAACATGGATTCTATTTTGGTCATAGACCAAATTGATTGAGTCAGTGTTTAAGATTCTGTTATTATAATCTAGATCAGTAAATAATGGTTCCAGTCAAATGTATGGACTCTGTTTCCTGACCTGATCTGGAATGGGGTAAATTGGCCCCTGGAGCTTCCTCAAGTGAAGTTCTTGGGCTGTTCTCCCACCATCCCTACTACTGAACATCCCACATTCTGGGGAGAATCTGTCTGAAAAGCTATCCCATGTACTGTTTTATAGGGAAAAAAATCATCTCTGCACCTATTGGCCTTTTGAGCAGACCAGATAGGAAACATAACCAGAGGAGCTAATTCCACTACATTGTAAAGCTGCATTTATAGAATCCTGCAAATTATCAACTCATAAAACATTTCTATGCCTGTTTTAGAGTTGCCATGAACAGAAAGGGTGGGGGAGAAAGGAATTTGGAAGAGTAGTGCAGCAGTTGGAATCAAAAGTGCATTCCATTCTTATCTTGCAAATATTATAACTAAGTGACTGGAGTTTCTGCTGTGCAAATCTCTAATTGGAGAATGTGATTGATGGCTCCTGGCTATGAACATGTTTCATTGGAGAATATGAATAATGCACCCAGAGGGGTTGGGGGAAACCAGGGTCAAGGGTGACAGTGAATTATGTGTCTCAGAATTGGCTACATACAGGTCATGCTGACATGTTAGCTCCTAATAAATCCTTTGAAGTTTTTGAAGCTTGGCTCGAGGTTGATGATTTAATTAGGGCAACTGCTGGAATCCTGACAGCTAGCTGATTCTCATAATTAATCAACATTACTGGGGTACTGAGTCCAGATCTCTTCCATTGCTCCCCGACATTGTGGTGCATGAAGAGAAAGTCAGGGGACTGTGGCAGAGGGAGGACTATCAGAAGAAAGCTTGCTCCAGGTGACCCAAGCAGAAACAGGCTTGACCTCCAGCCAGAAGCAAATGGAACCTGACAACACAATTACAGCCAAAGCGCAGAAAACTGATCCAGAGAAAGAAAGAAAAATGGATGAGTACTGATGGAAAAAAAATTCCCCAAAGTTTTGGAAGTTGAGCCCCCTTATCCCCGGCCAAAAATGGGGGAAGCCCTCTGAGTGAGCTGGGAAGAGTGGATTGGATGTGGGACTGGGAACAGGCCAGAGCCCCAAGCTCCTGATGGGATCCCCGGGGAGATCCATAGAGGAGCTGAGGGAGGAATTTGACCGGGCTACCATTAGAGATGATGGCCTGTTAATGCCACCAAAACAGTGAGCAGTTTCCACAGAGCCTTTTGAAGTGAGGAGGAGCAGGTGAGACCACAGCCCCCCTTCTCTACCCACCAAAAGAAGAAAGAACCTGCAGCAACAACCAGTGCCTCTCCCACACAGCAGGCAGCCCCCTCCTCCTGTGCAAACTAGAGCCGGGGAGGAAGGTCAGCCACCTCAAGTGCAGGCTTACAGAGGGTGACAGGAGGAGGGTGGAGCAGAGCTCTACGAACTGCCCCAGTTTGGGAAAATTTTGATGGGGACCTAAACCAGCTAGCTCTATTCCTTGACTCAGCTGAGATCCACCTAGAATGCTATGGACACCTCTACCCCTCCCCTAGAGTCATGATGAATGCCATTTCTGAGGTGTTAGAGGGAGAAGCAAGAGGATGGCTTGAAACCCTCCACAAGAGGAGGGCCCCCCAACTACAAGACGCAGATGACTTCCTACAACTGCTAGAGACAGATCTGAGGAAGCAGAGGATGACTCGTATGTGGAAGATGAGTTCAGCAACCTAAAGCAGGGAGGGTGATCCATCAAGGAACACACCTGTGAATTCAGGAGAATCAGTGGGAAGCTACCTCTTTTGCCTGAGCAGATGTTTTAGAACAAGCCTCGACAAGCAAATTAGCAAAGTAACCATCTATTGGAACATCCTGAACTGACTCTCTGAGTGGTTCTGATTAGCCATAAAAGGACAATATGCACTAACGACATGAGGAAGCCACCGGGAACCAGAGAGAGAGGGCAGCCAAACCAGAAACCACCCAGCCAACGGGACAACACAACATCATGACTGGCACCAAAACCAACCCTCTCACGAAGTCCAATTAAATGCTACCGATGTGGGGGAGTTGGGCACATGGCAGTGGTGTGCGCAACCCCAGACCCGAAACCAAGACTGAAACCACCACCCAGGGCACTACTGGAACAAGGCCCCAGACATGCCATCAATGCATCCCAGAAGACTCAGATCTCAGAGAAGCATACTATCGAATCCACATCAGGGAGGGAGATGAATGGAAAACAGCATTCAACTGACCCCTAGGGAGCTTCCAATTCAAAGTCATGCCTTTCAGACTACAGGGGACCTCAGCTGTGTTCATGCAGTTAGTAAACGAGGTGCTACACAAACATCTCTATAAGGGGGCTCTTGTCTACTTGAATGACATTCACATCTACATTGAGACGATGGATGACCACATACCCCTAGTCCGCCAGGTACTGGAAAAACTTCTAGCAGCAAACCTGTATGTCAAGCTGTCCAAATATGAATTTCACTGTGCACAGTTGGACTACCTGGGCTACCAAGTCTCCAATGAGGGCATAGAGATGGACCCAGCCAAAGTATAAGCCATTCTGAGCTGGCAGCCCCCTCGCACCCACAGACAGCTACAAAGCTTCTTGGGGTTCGCAAACTTCTACTGACAATTCATCTCTTTGTGAGGATTGCCAAACCCATGATGAACCTCCTAAAGACAAGGAGTTCAGGAATGAAGCCCCGTCCAGGGCAAACCCTACAGTGACACCTTAACCTGCCAAAAAGCAATTGAAACACTGAAAGAACTGTTTGCAAAAGAACCAGTGCTGAAGCATTCTGACCCCAAACAACCCTTCATCATTCAAACAGATGTCAGTGACGTGGCAGTGGGAGCAGTGTTACTCCAAAGAAATAACGAAGGAAGCCTAGAGCCTTGTGCTTACACCTCCCGCAAGCTCACAGACACCGAGAGGTGATGGGCTACATGGGAAAAAGAGGCTTTCGTGGTGAGATGGGCACTGCAAACCTAGTGCCACCTGCTGGAAGGGGGGGCAGAGACCATTCAAAGTCTGGACTGACCATAAAAATCTGGAAGCTCTTAGGACCCTGCAAAAACTATCACTCAAACAAGTCCACTGGGCTCAATACTTCAACTGATTCGACTTCATGTTAAAATACATCTGGGAGGGGGGGAAGAAACTTTCTGGCTGATGCCCTCTCCTGCATGCCCCAGTACAAATGTGAAAGGGAGGAGGTCATAAATGCCATCACCCCTCCTACCCAAATAGCTGTGCAAGTAACCACCAGACGACGACGCAGTCAGCAAGACCAACCCGCAGAAGACCTAACTACGAAAGTAAAAACCGAACTGCTAGCAGACCCCTGGTTCCGGGACAATCAACACATCTTAACAAAAAGAGATGACCTAGTGTAGAAAGGGACAAAACTCTGTGTTCCAGAATCCCTACATACCCTAGTCCTTTAGAGAAACCACAATGCCAAGCCAGTAGGCCACTTCAAGTTCTTTAAGACTTTAGCTCGGAGGCAATTCTGGTGGCCCAACATAAAGAAAGACATGGACAGTTATGTGATGAGTTGCACCACCTGTGCTGCAATGAAAAAATGACTAGGAAAACTCCCTGGACTGCTACAGAGGGTAGCAGAACCAACAAGGCCAGGGGAAGAGATTGCAATGGAGTTCATAGTGGAGTTGCTGAAAAGTGGGGGAAACACAGTGATTTGGACTGTAATAGACTTATTTTCCAAACAGGCACATTTCATACCTTGCAGCAGACTACCCTCAGGCCACCAGTTAGCCAAGCTGTTCCTGAAACACATTTTGAAGCCTACATGGAGTACCACGGATAATTATCTCAGACAGAGGGTCCAGTTCACAGCCAAATTTTGGAGAGAGTTCCTGCAGTCTATTGGGTAGTCTCAGGGCCTTAGCTTGGCCTTTCATCTGAGCACCAATGGGGGAGCAAAGAAATTGAATGCCATGGTAGAGCAGCACCTGAGGTGCTACATGAATTATCAGCAGTCAAATTGGGTGGACCTCCTGCCTTTCACTGAGGTCGCGTACAATAATGCTATTCACAGTAGCATGGGACTAACCCCCTTCAAAGTAATGAGCGGTTTGGACTTTGTCCCAATGCCTGAGTATCCAAGGATTCCCCCCCAGTCAGCCTGACCGATTGAATGTTAACGCTGAAGGTAACTGGAGAGAATGTCAAAAGAAATTGGGGCCAAAGTTTATGGGACCATTCCCCATAGTAAAGATCATCAACCCAGTCACAGTGCAATTGTTAGGGAAAATACACCTGGTATTCCATAGTATCCTCTTAAAACCCATGGATGGATCGACCCTGAGGCCCCTATCTTGTGAACTCCCAGACCCCAAGGTCATAGGAGGCCAAACCCATTATGAGGTGCAGGGAATCCTCGATTCGAGGTGGCACAGGAGACAACTCCAATATTTAGTCAAGTGGAAGGGCTACCTCTTATCAGAGGCATCTTGGGTAAAGAGTAAGAACATCCAAGCTGATCGCCTTGTAGCAAGTTTCCATGCAGAAAATCCAACCAAGCCTGTGTGTTGTTCACAACCCTAAGTTCTATACCTGCACTCAATTTGTTTCTGTTTTTGTGTTGTACAGGTCACCTTCAAGAAGTGAGGGGAGCCGACTGTCAACTCATAAAACATTTCTATGCCTGTTTTAGAGTTGCCATAAACAGAAAGGGTGGGGGAGAAAGGAATTTGAAAGAGCAGTGCAGTAGTTTGGAAATGAAAGTGCATTCCATTATCTTGCAAAGATTATAACTAAGCAACTAGAGTTACTGCCGTGCAAATCTCTAATTGGAGAACGTGATTGATGACTCTTGGTTATGAACGTGTTTTGTAGGAGAATATGAATTATGATACACCCAAAGGGGTGGGGGAAAACCAGCATCAAGGGTGACAGTGAATTACATGTCTCAGAATTGGCTACATATAGGTCATGCCGACATGTTAACTCCTAATAAATCCTTTGAAGATTTTGAAGCTTGGCTCGAGGTTGATGATTTAATTAGGGCAACTGCTAGAATCCTGACACAAATCTGAAATATATTTCTCCCCCTTCCCCATCTTGTTTACAGCCCAAAAAACTAAGGACAGTTTCTTGTAAACCTTGACTGGTTGTTTAAGTCAAGAGCTAACTGTATTTTTGTAGCTATTAACATGCATTATCTAGTTGTTGTTTTTTTAAAGCAACAGGGGAGAAATTTAGCACCATCAATTAAGAGACATGGTGCAATTATTTTTTTTCTTTTCTCTATGTCACCATCTTTTCCCCAATTGTTAACAGGTATACTGGGTTTTTTTATAAGTTGGGTCTTCCTATAAAATCAATCTAGCATGGAAAAAGGGTCAAATCTTCTATTAAACCTTTCATTCCAATAATTTTAACTGAACAGAGATACTAGAGTTCCAGTGCATTTTGATCCTAATACTGTTCATCCAACAAAGGTTCTATATATTCCAAAGTTGCCCAAATAAAATTAATACCAGCTGCTGGTTTCTAACCGCCACCTCTCTTTCCTGCAGACCCCACTGCTTAGAAAGCAAGTATAAAGAACAAACATTATAGAAATCCAACCAAATCACTAAAACCCTAAGCTCCAGTTGCTGCTGTGTTGATTTGTTGGAGTCCAGTTTCTCATCTACAAACATACATAGGTGTGCTAGTTTCCAATATTTAATATTTGACAACAGGGAAGCATGATGCTCCAGATTCAGAAAACTGAATCCACCCTTATTAATTGCTAGTTGCATTGTAAGGATATTCTCAGAATTGAAAAGCCCCATAGAAATTTTAAAACCAGGAACTGATTTCTGAATATATTTTCCAGATATATGAACTGAAATTCCTCTCAAAATGTAAGCTTGCTTTCTGAAAGTTGAACTTTAAGATCGCCCTTGCTGCTAAGATACAGTATACAATCACCAGTATCCATTAGGAATGGTGTGACTTTTTCTGAGCACATGAGAAAGTATAGTGATGAAAGGAACTGTGGAATAAGGTTTGGTATGTACAGGAGGAAAAGATGACCTTTTGTGGGCAATGAGTCACATTCATAATGTCGTCTTTTCTCCAAAATAAAAGTCTTCAGTTCATGAGTTTAATGGAATACATCTGATTATTATTTCTTGTAAAAGAACATAGTTCCAGTTTGCATTTCATTAAGTATCGTAATGTAGCTTTTTGTTTGAAGTTACCAAAATCTACATAAAAGCCATATCTTTAGGAGAAAAGATACTACTTTTCTGAAAATATTTTTCTGAAAACATGCTTATGTTTAACTTCTTTAGCATAGTAGTGGCAATGTTTATAGAAAGTTTTGTTATCTTTTGGAATTCCATTAATGGAATGACGTACATACTATAAGAGCCAAATTAGGGCTTGAGATTTTCCAATGCTAAATTATTTACCACCGAAACCTGTGGCTGAAATTATTTTTTACACTATGTCAATTTAACACTGTGCCAATTACATAGATAATTTAAACGTCTGTTGTCCTCTTAAACTGTGCTCCCTTAAGCAATTATGCTAGTGCAATTAAATCCTTTCATTCAAAATATACTGTTGATTTATTTGGTAAAGCTAACAAATGGATGGTAGATTAAAAAACTTTAGTGTACATTAAATACTTGCTTTTCAGAAATAAAAATCTTAGAAGTAAGAAAAACTTTGTTGCATCAGATTAAAGGCAACACCCAGTAATTTATTCTTGTGAAACTCTTAAGCAGCACAGCAGAGTCTTCCCCATTCTTGTTAATAGAATAACAGAGTTGGAAGGGACCTTGGAGGCCTTCTAGTCCAACCCCCTGCTCAGGCAGGAAACCCTATACCATTTCAAACAAATGTGTCCAATCTCTTCTTAAAAACTTCCAGTATTGTAGCACCCACAACTTTTGGAAACAAGTTGTTTCACTGATTAATTGTTCTGTCAGGAGATTTCTCCTTAGTTCTAGCTTGCTTCTATTCTTGATTAGTTCCCAACCATTGCTTCTCGTTCTGCCTTCAGTTTTTTTTTTTTTGGAGAATAGCTTGACTGCCTCTTCTTTGTGGCAACTTCTTAGATCTTGGAACACTACTATCATGCCACCCCTAGTCCTTCTTATCATTAGACATACCCAATTCTTGTAACTGTTCTTCATATATTTTAGCCTCTAATCCCCTAATAATCTTTGTTGCTCTTCTCTGTACTCTAGAGTCTCAACATCTTTTTTATATTGTGTCAATGAAAACTGGATCCAGTATTCCAAGTATGGTCTTACCAAGACATTATAAAGTGGTATTAACACTCATGTGATGTTGATTCTATTCCTCTATTAATGAAGCCTAGGACTGTGTTGGCTTTTTTGGCAGCTGCAGCACACAATTTTTTCAGCCTCATCAGACTGTCTCCATCAGCCAAAATTATAATATTATGAAAGTTTTTATTAAAAGAGTTTTCCTGTAGAATTTTGCAGTGTTTAGATTTTTAAAAAATTTTTAATTTAGGGAGATTGTAGGTATTGTTTTAGAGGTAAAATGCACTATGTGCATTAGATGCATTAGAATTCACCCATAATTTTACAGGCATTTTAAATGTCTGTAATCTATGAGCAATGTGTTTCAGCTGTAATCTGAGATACGTTCTAGATATAAAGTACTTTCCCGCTTGTCAAGATAAGATATATTTTCTGGATAAGCAGGAAAGTAGTTTAGTTGATAGATTAATTGAACAACTATAATGATAAACAACTGGCTAAACAGCCATGGCTTTTTAAAATAAATCCGTATTGTGTTTCCTTGAGACAAAGAAGAAATGGAAGTCTATTTTCAATATCCTAAAACAGGGGTCGCCAACCTTTTGGACCTCAGGGACCACCAAACTCATAATTTTAAATCCCAGGGATCACTAACTGGTTCTGTGGGTGTGGCCTAATTTGTGGGTGTGGCTTGGTGGTTATGTGATTGGCTGGGCATGGCTTGTATGTAAATATTATAAATATATAAATATTGAATTTTTTATAAAAAAGAGCAACTTTTACCCAAAAGCAGGCAAAGCAGGCAGGCAGATTTAGTTGCTCACAGAATCATTCAATGGTCTATCTATCTGCCATTGGCTACCTGAGTCTGTCACATAAAATTTGCTTGCAAGCAAACTCACAAAATTAACTCACAATACACCATATATGTAAATATTGCATTTTTTATTAAAAAAAGAGCAACTTTTGCCCAAAATCAGGCAAAGCAGGCAGGCAGATTGAGTTGCTCACAGAATCATTCAGTGATCTATCTATCTGTCATTGGCTACCTGAGTCTGTCACATAAAATTTGCTTGCCATGAGTCTGCACTGAATAATAGAACCTTCAGTCCTAAGGGAGGTTCGGCTGTGCTTAAAAGCAGAGCCAAAGATCTAAAGACTAGGTAGAAAGCAAGAAATCCAACCATTTCCTGCTTCCTAGCTAATCTAAATCTCCTGGCACAGCAGAACAGCTGATGGTTGGAAAAAGGAAAAATAGCAGCTTAGCAGGCAAGTTTGCCGGGTAAGGAGTGAATAGGCAGGGAGGGTTCCCGCAGGCCATGTGGGCGGCGCAGCCTTGTGTTTCTGCGCAGCCTGGATTAATTGCTTTGGGGGGTGCTCTGGGGGTGAGATTTCTCTGCGGCCCACCAAAATTTTCTCACGGACCACCAGTGGACCACAGCCCACCGGTTGGCAACTGCTGTCCTAAAAGATTAAGAGCCTTTGGGTGACTTTAATCTTCACTGTTTGAACAATCTTCTCAATTTAGTCTTGTAAAATAAGATGAACCTCAACCAACACTTTGTTTCCTCAAAAGTTCTATTTATATTGTCTTTGGCTTGTGTGTGTATTTTTATCCCACCTCCTAATCTTGCTGCACCCCTCCAGGGAGTTAATGCAGTATGAGTTAGAAGCAATAGAATACCTGAATAATTAATAGAAGCTATAATAATAGAACAAAAATAAAGCTGAAGTCCACCTATCTTGAAGTAGCCAAGGTTGATAAATACTGATTTAGATGATAGTCACTTTGGTGCAGGGGTTAAGGACAAAGGAGTTAGAAAACAAGAGAAACACAAAACCAGTTAGATGATTTATGAAGAAGGCAATGGCAAATTACTTCCAAAACAAATGAACTGCCAAGAAAATCACCAAGTAAACTGCCAGGACTTGTCAGATGTTTGACTCAAAGCGATATATGTCTATGTACACACAGAGTGAGATAAATGTGGGATGGGGCGGGAAAGCATTACTGATGTTTAGTCTTTTCACCATCTAAAATTCCAACTTCCCCCAAAATATACCCTACTTGAACAGGACAAATGTCTCTCTAAATGAAAGATATTTTGGAAGCTTGGTATTTATTTAATTTTTAGAGGCCAAGGTTGTTGAGGTGGTGATAGTAGAAGAGTGAAATATTTCTTTTTTTTAAGGGTTGTTTGTAATTTTACCTTTGAACCTTTTTAGTCATATCTTTTAGGATTTATGCTCTATGATTTTTGTGTTTTTTGCCCCATGATGTTTTGAAAAAGTACTATAATACTTGGCAAATGGGACACTATTATTTGGTGAATCAGATTGTTGGAGTGTTACTGCAACAGCACAAAGGTGTAGCCGAGAGTTATAGGTTGCCCTACCCTGAATTATGGGTTGAAGAGAAACTGGCAAAATGAAAGCAAAGGGAGATAAGGTTTTAATACAGAAAGAAAATGGTCATACAAGACTAACAACAGAAATTAATGTAATTTTGCATCCAGGACGTGCCTAAGCCACATAGAGTTCCCCTAAAAAAAGCTGACTGTGGAGAGGGTCTCAGTGACTAACAGCTTTTGTAACATTTTAAGCGTAATATAGAGCAACATATGTAGTTTATGGGGTCACAGGATGGAATAGTTTATCAGTGCAATAAAAAACATAAGAAAAGGAACAGTACTCCTTCACTAATTTTGATGCCAATATTAACAGCTGCCTGGAGTTGCCTCTAGATAAGATGGGTGGCACAGAATACAACACACAAATAAAATAAAATCAATCAATAAAAATAAAAGCTAATTTAGTTATTTCCATGAAATAGTGCAAAATCATAGAATAGTCAGTAATATCATTGCTAGGATCATGTGGAGAGAGTGGCTTATCCACACAAGTGATTTATAACATAATGCAGCCATCACTATAGGGAAACATCACCAGTGTTAGCTTTTATATCCCTGCAGCGATGGCTGGATGATAGTATAAATCACAAGTGTAAATAGTCTCTCTGTCAGTGTGATCTGATGTGTTTACAAGGAATGAATGATTGATTGATTGATATATAATATACACACATATAGCATTCTATATTAGTACTAGTAACAGTGAGATGGCTGAGGTATCCTATGAGACCATTGGTTGCCCCAAATGCTGTTGAAATAATTTTTGGAACAGGAATATTGCTAATGTGAATACATTTCTCTCTGTCAGTTCTGGATATACACCAGAATGGACCTTAAGCTTCAGGAAATCTTGGTACATTTTCCATTGTCAGGCAGGAGTGAGAAGCAAATCAAGATTTCAGTTTGGTACAACAGCCCTTCTTTAGTACAAACTGGCGCTTACAAGAGAACCTAGGTTTACATTGATATTTCTTAGGAATATAAAACCAGAGAATGCTTGGTTACTCAGTGCATGTGTTTAAGTGTCTATTGTAGAAAGTATTGTGAAATGAAACTAAATGGAAAGGCAGGCAGAAATAAATTATTTTATATGAAATAAACCAGTTAAAATACATCTAATTCCTGATGTGCTCTGGATTAGACACTGATTTTTACCATCTCCTGAAAAAATCCTTGAGACAAAGGTAGCTTTGGATATCTATGTTGTACCTCTCTTCAATCCATGAATCCATGTGTGCTTTTCTTTAAATGTTAAATGTTCCTAATATCTATGGGGAAAATCTGATATAGATATACAATATTATATATTTTAAAATAATTTATTTTAATTGCATGCTACAAAATGGGTTGTAATAAAAGCAGGGTATTGTCATTAAACTAGTTATAACTAGCCTTTAAATTTCTAAAGGAAAAAATACATCTGGAACTTTTATTGAATTTTATGAACTATGCAGGGGCAGGTGGGATCCTGCACTTCTTTCTTTTTCCTCTCAGCTGATTGTCCGAGGATTTTTTTCCTCCTCACAGCTGATCATCAGCTTTTTTTTTTTACTACCGGTTTAGCCAAACTGGTCCAAACTGGTAGCATATCACCACTGTCATAATTGTAAATGCAGATGGCCACTAAGCAAAGGCCTATCTGCATGTTGTTCTAGTCTGGTGGTCTTGAAATATTTGCGAATTATTAAGTGTTTGGAGAGAAATTAGAGGAAAAAAATCTGAAGTAAATGTTCAGAATGCCTATGAGGTAACAATAGAGTCATATATTGAGTGATCTTCAACATACTTCTTTCTGAATGCTTGCAAAGATTTTAGACCCACAAAACAACAATATTCCTTTCTCCCCCTGAAGTTACATGATTTCTTAGAAGATTCAAAGGATTATCTAGGACAGAAGACATTAGTTTTTGACTATTGTAATCTTTTGGCCGTTAAAATGGAAATGAATTGCTTTTGTAATAAACTATTTGACCCTTCAAAACATGACACCAGACAGGAAACTCCACTGCTAATGAGTCATTTCAGTAACTTTTTTAGAAGTAACAAAATGGATATGAAACAATTTAACTATCACATGATCAATCTATGTTTCCTGCTATTTTCTCCTTTAATTAAAACCTAGTGCATGTGTAAAAACTGTATCCCTACTTCATTCAAGTTCACAATCTTTGCTGGGCTTCAGTTTTGATTAAGTTTAGAACTGAAGAACCTAAAATTAGATTTTTTGCATTAGTGAAATGAAATGACAGTAACATGACTAAGCCGGTGGGGTGAAGTGTTGATGGTTTCAAGTATCTTCTCACCCAAAAGCCCTACAAATCCTCAAAGTTTAAAGACTCTGCATCCTACCTTAGTGTAATGGCTTTGGTAGTTCTGCTACTACTACCTGTCTTCCGGGAGGATGCCTTACAATACTTGCTGCCATGCTTACTATGTTCTGTGAGATGAATAGGGACTCTACACCCTTTACTGACAAGGGAGGGGGAAGAGGAAATAATTTGTTTAGATTTATAGTGTTGAAACCCAAGGTTAGGGAAATCTTTGTGGAGCTCAAAAGACAGAAATAGAATCAAACTTTACATTTTAAAGAGAAAAAAATAAAAGGGCCTTGGTGGTGCAGGCTGTTAATAGCCTAGCATTTAGTTCCAGCTGCCTGTAATTATTGCAGGCTTGAATCCCACCAGGCTCAAGGTTGACTCAGCCTTCCATCCTCTCGGGGTAGGTAAACTGAGGACCCAAGATTGTTGGGGGCAATAAGCTGACTTTGTAAAAATGCCGCTTAGTAATAAGCAGGCATATACAATGGAAGAAAGGCTATTGCTGAGCGCATTGGGTTGTATCCCAAAAATTGTAAGCCACCCTGAGTCTCCGGAGAAGGACGGGATATAAATATGAATTTAAAAAAAAAGAATATAAAAATTCTGTTAAGTTTGCATGAAGAGACAGACACGGAGTGCTTCAAGCTCTTTGTTTATTAGTGACTACAGCTCAGAATGAACCCACTTTGGCTGGGCTGCGGCTGCTACTTATAGCCAGCAGCTGCAGTTGCCAGCCAATCAGAGTGCAGGGTTTTCCCGCACTTTTTAAACCAATCATTTCTTACATTTTACAAGAACAGTTCAAACTAAACCAATGACTTTAAACCTGCATACATAACACCCCTCCCCACTAGGTTCAGTCCATACTCAAACCCCAGCCTATCTAATGTATTCTTTTAAATAGGTGGGGCTCTTACGTGTACGTTGAGACCTCGTGGTTCAGATGTTTTAAGGTTCTCACCTTGTGAGGGAGGAAATGTGTCTGCTGACATTTCCTTACTAGGACTTGTAGTAATGGTAGAACCTGTTTGGTTACTACAACCTGGTCTCTCCTCCCAATCCATCTCCAACCCAATGTCAGCACCTAAATCAGGTAGTGATGTGCAATCTTCCATTTGTGAAAATGGTTGTTGGTATTGTGACAGGTTTTGGGATGGTTCCTGTCGTGTTAGCTCGTTACACATGGGGTTGACTCTTGCTTGTTCATTACACTCGTGATCCTCCCCTTCCCCCCTAGAAGAGGTATTAGGTATGGGAACTAGAGAGGAACAATTTCGATGTTCCTGAGGTAATCTGGATCTAAGCTGATCAGTGTGCCTGCTCCAGAGGACACCATCCTCTGTTTGTACCCTGTAAGATCGAGGGCCTGTGATTTGGGTTATCTCAGCAGGAATCCATAAAGGTTCACCCATAAGGTTCTTAGCATAAACAGAATCACCCACAGTGAACGTGCGAACTTTGCTAGTGGAATCTAGTGGTGCGTTGGGTGCGTAAGTGGGATGAAGGCGGTCAAGGGGAGACCTGAGTTTCCTACCCATCAACAACTCTGCTGGGGATAAGTTAGTTGATGGATTAGGAGTGATATGCTGGACATTGAGAAGTTTTTCAACTCTCTCAGTGATATCCCCAGGACCCAATTGCTGAAGTTTTTCCTTGGTAAATCATACCATACGTTCAGCCTGGCCGTTAGCCGAAGGATGCCCAGGGGCTGTCAGGGCATGTCTGATACCCTGCTGTGCTAGATATGATTCAAAAAGGTTGGATGTAAATTGAGGACCACTGTCAGAAACGAGTACATCAGGTAACCCGTGAGTTACAAAAAGCTTTTAAAGCTGTTTGATGACAGCATCAATTGTGGTGGATGCCATAGGGATGACCTCTAGCCATTTGGAATATGCATCTACTATAATAAGGAAAGTGTGCCCTCTGGTAGGGCCAGCAAAATCAATGTGAATCCTGGACCATGGGCCCTAGGACATTCCCATTCCTGTGTGGGGGCGAGAGGTGGGGCAGGCCTGACTACCTGACAGTTGGGACAAGATGCAACCCAGTTTTCAACCATTTTGTCAATACCTGGCCACCATACATAACTCCTGGCCAATCCCTTCATTTTGACAATACCTGGATGACCCTCATGTAACATTTCCAAAACCTCTTTTTGCAGTTTTGCAGGAATAACCAC
This sequence comes from Naja naja, assembly GCA_009733165.1. Taxonomy (NCBI): domain Eukaryota; kingdom Metazoa; phylum Chordata; class Lepidosauria; order Squamata; family Elapidae; genus Naja; species Naja naja. The sequence continues at coordinate 17,284,550 of CM019153.1, read as the reverse complement.
CCTGTTACCCCACAAAATACATCCTCTTAATACAGATAATTCAGTTTGCCTGGATTTAAAAGGTTGGGCAAGTTGAGGTAGATCTTGAAGAGGCCAACCTTTCTTAATCCAGCCTATAACAGGAGCCAATAAAATGTCTTTGGCAGTCTCTCTGGCAATTTCAGCAGCGTGTACTGGAAGCTTGGCAACAGTTTCTAGGAAAAAGGTGTAAGTCTCAGGAGCAAAGTCCTCAGTGTGAGAAGGAAGTGGGCAGCGACTCAAAGCATCTGCATGCCCAATGTCTTTGCCAGGCCTGTGGATGAGTTTGTATGAATAAGCAGCAAGAAATTCAGTCCACCTCAGCATTCTTGGTGACAGGATAGTGGGCATAGGTTTGTCTCCTGCCACAATGCCTAACAGAGGCTTGTGATCTGTGACAATGGTAAATGTTCTCCCATATAAATACTCATGGAATTTCTTGACAGCTGCAACAATTGCCAAGGCTTCCTTGTCCAGTTGGCTGTAGTTCCTCTCTGCTTTGGTCAAGGTGCGAGAGTAAAATGCAATAGGAGCTTCCCTCCCTGGGAAGCCTGTGGCTCAACACCCCCCACTCCAAAAGGGGATGCATCACAAGTCAGTACAACAGGCAAATTCTCAGAGAACTGTATCAGTACAGCATCAGATGTGATTAGTCTTTTAATATTGTTAAATGCAGATTGTTCTTTTCTGCCCCAGACCACGCAGACTTTTTGTCTAGTAATCTGTGCAGTGGTTCTGCAATGGTTGCCTTCTGAGGTAGGAACATGTGATAAAGTTAATGAGTCCAAGGAAGGCTTGCAAATCTGTTTTACATTTTGGTCTAGGGGCTTCTTTGACTGCCTGAACCTTGGCATCTGTGGGGTGGATACCATGCTTGTCAATCATATAGCCCAAGAACTCAACCTTGTCAGTTCTAAGAGTGCATTTTTCTTCCTTGACTTTTAACCCGCTTTTTGAATCTGGTAAGGACTTCTCTGAGTCTCTCTTGTAACTGAGTGTCATTTTCAGCAGAGATTAACACATCATCAAAGTAAGGTACTACCCTGGCAGTCCTTGAAGCATCCTTTCCATAAGGCTTTGGAAGATGCCTGGTGCCACGCTTACTCCAAACTGTAACCTTTTACATTTGAAAGCACCTCTATGAGTCACAATGGTTTGGGCCTCTGCAGTGGCATCATCAACTGTTAATTATTGATATGCCTGGGCCAGATCCAATTTGGCAAAGACTGTACCCCTGCCAAGTGAATGTAGTAAATGATGCACCACTGGAACTGGATATGCGCTCTGTTGAAGCGCATGGTTCAATGTCCCCTTATAGTCTCCACAGATTCTCACTGATCCATCAGTCTTGACTGGTGTGACTATGGGTGTCTCCCACCTGGAGTGGTCAGTGGGCTCTAAAACTCCTTGAGCTATTAGTTTATCAGTGACTACAGCTCAGAACGAACCCACTTTGGCTGGGCTGCGGTGCTACTTATAGCCAGCAGCCGCAGTTGCCAGCCAATCAGAGTGCAGGGTTTTCCCGCACTTTTTAAACCAATCTTACATTTTACAAGAACAGTTCAAACTAAACCAATGACTTTAAACCTGCATACATAACAAATTCCTTTTTAACTGAAAGTAGTTACAAGCAAAACTATCAGTGGTGGAAAACAAAATTACAGAGCTGCTCAAACCACACTCTAAAAGAAAGTCCAGTAAAATATATACTGTCAAAGATAACACTTTAAGTGAATTACAAAATAAGAAGGCATGCTCCTATTATGAGACAGGTGCAAAAAGGCTCCAAGTTGCATAAAAGGACACATTGACTGTTTTTATATACAGTCAATGGATTCCAGAGAAAATAACATTTAAATTGTATATACATTTCAAAATAAAAAGCAATCTGTCACAATATTGCTAAGTAAACCATCACTGTCACCAATGTTTCTGTTCTGCTTCCCTGGATTTTCCAGATTTTTGCATATTATAATCTTAAATTATAAGAAAGTTTAAGAAAGGTTTAGGAAAGCAATTGTTACTTCTGACTTTTAAGTAGACTCGGTACCGGAGAGTAACCTCAGCTAACTTCTTTGAAACGGACCAAAAATCTTTTCTCTTTCTAAAGAAAGGGCAGGAGTTGGAGGGAGCCTATCTTTTGCTGCATGCTCAATTTTCATGTTGATTGCAAACGTCTGCTGTCTGCCTGGCATGCAGCTGACAGTCTGTGAAAGCAGACTGGAGTGGTTTCACAATGAAAACCTACTGTATTTAGACAGTATAATATTTTGCATGTATAATAAAAATATGCAAGTGAGCAGTTAATTTGGTAGTTAATGGTTGAGGCTGTCAGAAGCAATTACCTTCAAAGCAATTCCTGTACAGACAATGCACTATCATAATAACTGTTCTTATAGTTCCTTAAGTCCTAAAGCAATTCAAAGGTTTTTGACCAGGCCAATCTCTTCACTGTTATCTACTGCTCTTCTCAAATATTCTATTTGTTTTAATGTTCCTCCAAAAATACATACAGTATGTGTAAAAGAAGCAAAATACAGAAGAAGAAAAAATCCCAAGGTATTTGGTCTATCTATATCTTCTATTAAGCAAGTGATAGTCCTCATTTAACAATTGCAAAGTTATTGCAGTCATTATTTTATGACTTAATTTTATGATTATTTCCATGTCTGAAATGCAATCAAGTGACTGTGGGGTGGAGAGAGGCAGCAGTCATAAGTTCAAGGATAGGTTATAAGTAACTTATTTGAGGTCTACTGTAAAACGACTGGTTAAGCGACTGGTTATTAACCAAGGATTACCTGTATTGTCCATAGTTGGAATCAAAATGTTGTTCAATAGGTGGCTTTTATTTATGTTTAGAGGAAAGAAGATGTATAATTGCTCAGAATTTCTAGAGTTTCAGTTAGCAGTAGATCACCTTGGTACAGAATTATAAGCTATATATAGAGTTCCTAGTGTTCCTAATGACAAAAGCAGGACAATTTGAAAAACAAAAATGATTGTAACATTATTGTGCATAGTAGACAGCAACCCAATATTGGCGCTATGTACATATTGGCCAATATTGGTGCTATGTACAATGTTATCTTCACAAAGGAGTCTTCCAATTCCCAGAACAGCAATGTCTGGTATTCTTTTTGTGTGGATTTAATATATGAACAGAGAAATGTGCACAATGAAAACTTACTGATACAATAGTAGATGAAAAACTTTTTATGTAGTTCTAATTTATGTCATACAAACTAGGGATTCTGCAAAAAATGTTTGGGATTTATTGAATACAATTAGCTTTACTCCATATACTATTTTTCATAAGAACCTGTCTCACATTTATGTGTTTTGTTGCATGCTCTTGATTGAAGTAATAATTTTACATGTGTTACATGTACAGTATATCATGCTTTTCTGCCAAGCAAGCATATGTGATTCTCCTCTTCAACCTTCATGGTATTGGAGTGAAAGTGTGATAGCTTTTAGGCCAGAAAAATAGGAACTCGGTTATATGAATAGATTTCAGTGTTCAAAAAGAGTTGAATGAAATCCAGTTAGGTTCAGCTCTAGGAAAATAAGGTGCTTTGGATCATTCTATTTACCAAAAATACCATATATGATAAACTTTGTGCCAGTCATGAAAAACAAGTAAATTAAACCTTGTTCTATTAAAAGCAGCTTACAGGTAAAACATGAAAAATTAGAATATCATGCAAAAGATCATTTATTTCAGTAATGCAGCTTAAAAGGTGAAACCAATATATGAGATAGACTCATTACATGCAAAGCAAGATAGTTCAAGCCGTGATTTGTCATAATTGTGATGGTTATGGCTTACAGCTCATGAAAACCCCAAATCCACAATCTCAGAAAATTAGACTATTGTGAAAAGGTTCAATATTCTAGGCTCAAAGTGTCCCACTCTAATCAGCTAATTAAACCATAACACCTGCAAAGGGTTCCTGAGCCTTTAAATGGTCTCTCAGTCTGGTTCAGTAGGAATCACAATCATGGGAAAGACTGCTGACCTGACAGTTGTGCAGAAAACCCTCATTGACACCCTCCATAAGGAGGGAAAGCCTCAAAAGGTAATTGCAAAAGAAGTTGGATGTTCCCAAAGTGCTGTATCAAAATACATTAATACAAAGTTATGTGGAAGCGAAAAGTGTGGAAGAAAAAGGTGCACAAGCAGCAGGGATGACCTCAGCCTGGAGAGGATTGTCAGGAAAAGGCCATTCAAAAATGTTGGGGACTTTCACAAGGGGTGGACTGAGGCTGGGGTCAGTGCATCAAGAGCCACCACACACAGACGGATCCTGGACATGGGCTTCAAATGTTGTATTCTTGTCAAGCCGCTCCTGAACAACAAACAACATCAGAAGCGTCTTACCTGGGCTAAAGAAAAACAGACCTGGTCTGTTGCTCAGTGGTCCAAAGTCCTCTTTTCTGATGAGAGCAACTTTTGCATCTTATTTGGAAACCAAGGTCCCAGAGTCTGGAGGAAGAATGGAGAGGCACACACTGCAAGATGCTTGAAGTCCAGTGTGAAGTTTCCACAGTCTGTGTTGATTTGGGGAGCCATGTCATCTGCTGGTGTTGGTCCACTGTGCTTCAATAAGTCCAGGGTCAATGTAGCCATCTACCAGGAAATTTTGGAGCACTTCATGCTTCCTTCTACAGACAAGCTTTATGGGGATGCTGACTTCATTTTCCAGCAGGATTTGGCACCTGCCCACACTGCCAAAAGCACCAAAACCTGGTTCAATGACTGTGGGATTACTGTGCTTGATTGGCCAGCAAACTCACCTGGCCTGAACCCCATAGAGAATCTATGGGGCATTGCCAAGAGAAAGATGAGAGACATGAGACCGAACAATACAGAAGAGCTGAAGGCCGCTATTGAAGCATCCTAGTCTTCCATAACACCTCAGCAGTGCCACAGGCTGATAGCTTCTATGCCACTCTGCATTGAGGCAATAATTGCTGCAAAAGGGACCAAACCAAGTACTGACTACATATGCATGCTTATACTTTTCAGAGGTCCGATTGTTCTATGGACAATCCTTGTTTTATTGATTGCATGTAATATTCCAATTTTCTGAGATTGTGGATTTGGGGTTTTCATGAGCTGTAAGCCATAATCACTATTAGGACAAATCACGGCTTGAACTATCTTGCTTTGCATGTAATGAGTCTATCTCATATATTAGTTTCACCTTTTAAGTTGCATTACTGAAATAAACGAATTTTTGCATGATATTCTAATTTTTCGAGTTTCACTTGTATGGTGAAACAGTTTGCAATGAAAAAAGAGGAAGTAAGAAACATGCGGAATTCAAAGTAAAATACTCTAACTGAACTATATAATTGTACCAATTATGTTTTTGAATAAGTCGTGGGATTCAAGAGATACTCATGCAGAGGATGACTGAAGATGAAACATTTGGTTTTTCTGCCTGGATGTTCTTAAGCAAGCTGTCCTTCCTTTTTGTCTTTTTCTTTTTAAAAGATCAAAGGCAATTGTTTAAGAGCTGGATGTTATCTATTTGCAAATCACTATCCTGTTCCTTTCCATTAAAGTATTATATTTTAATTACCTATGGGTTGTTTTAGTAGGTGTGAGTCTTCTTTGTGTCCATTAAAATGATTTGTGTTGAAAAGGGAAGTATTATTTATGTTATTTAGAGCCTCCAAAATTGGTGCTTCACTCCTTGTGTTCTCATTATTTCAGAGCCTCCCTGGAGCTCTTCTGTTGAGTCACTTAACTTCCAACTTGTTTGAAGTGGAAGAGAAAAGAATGGCTGTTAATAATAGAACTATAAAGTTCCTGACCAGCAGTAATTATTGCTTTGTCCTGTTCCATGGATGTTTAACTCTAGTTTCTCCTTGCTGAGTGCTTCAGCACTATTAAATGAAGTGTTTACAGTTCACAACAGTTCATTTAGTGACCGTTCAAAGTTACAACTGCACTGAAAAAAGTGACATGACCATTTTTCATAGTTATGGCCTTTGACCCATGATCATGGGATCAAAATGCAGATGCTTGGCAACTAGTTCATACTTATTGTCAACTCATAAAATGTTTATATGGTCTTTTTAGAGTTGCCAACAGAAAGGGAGGAGGGGAGCAGTGCAGCAGCTTGCAAAACCAAAACTGCATTCCATAAATGTTTTCAAAGATAATAACAAGGTGACTGAAGTTTCTGCTGTGCAAAATTCTAACTGGAGAGCATGATTGATGACTCTTGGCTATGGATGTGTCTCATTGGAGAATATGAATTACGATACACCCAGGCAATGGCAGACCTTTTAACTCCCAATAAATCCTTTTGAAGTTTTGGAAGTTTGGCTTGAGATTCATGATTTAAATAGGGTTAAGTGCCGGAATCCTGACACTTATGACCTTTGCTGTGTCCCAAGGACATGGGGCCACCTTGCGACTTTCTCACAAGCAAAGTCATTGGGGAAGCAGATTCACTTAATGATCAGTTACTAACTGATCAACTGCATCGATTTATTTAACAACTGTTAACAGGAAAATAGGGCAAAACTCACTTAACAAATGTCTCACTAAACAACAGCATTTTGGGGGTCTATTGTAGTTGTAAGTCGATTACTACCTCTAATGACACCTAGATTGGGTAGTGGCAATTTTTATATTGATCTCCTCCATTGTTCATTTGGAGGAATTCTGGAAGCCTTTTCCAGTATTGGTCATTCCAAAGATGGTAATCATGGCCACACTTAAAAGACACTGAGAAATGTTTAAGAGATTTTGAACTCTAAATAATCTCTGCATAGAAAAAATAACAACAGCTAAACTGATGAAATGAAGATAGGTTGAATAATAAATGTTTGAATAAATATTAATATAAGCACAACCACTAAGCTGTCTATGCTTTTAGTTTTCTTGTCTTAATAGTAATTTCCCAAAATATATTACACAAAAAATTATGCCATCTATAAAATAAAAAGGTGGATAACTTTCCAATTAGTAAAAAATATATTCAATATTTTAAGCAAGGTAATAATTGATTGTTTCTTTTTGTAAAATATAATTGTATGTCTTTTATTGATAAGATTTAGACTATCAAAATTATTTAAAAATTTTATATTAAGCTTTAGAACCTTGTGACATTTCCTTCAATTAATGGAATTCAATTTAAAAAAAAAACCTTCTGTAGAACAAACATTACGACAATTCAGTCTGTAACAATGAATGGCAGTCAATTGTGCAGAAACAGCCAAAGTTGGATTTTGATTTGTGTTGGGAAGGGTTATTTTATTCTTGATAGAAAGTAACCTGAACTTTTGTATTCCTAGAAAAGCTGATTGCTTATCAAAGAGAGTTTCATGCTTTGAAGGAGCGCCTTCGCATAGCTGAGCACAGAACCCTGCAACGTTCTTCTGAATTAAATACCATCTTGGAGCGGTTCAGACAGGCAGTGGCAGAAACAAATGGAAGTAAGGATGCATTGAGCAGCGTTTCAGGTACAGATTGATGGATTTGAAGATTACTGGGCTTGCTTTTCTCGCTGGGTCTCTCCTGCTTTCCATAAGTTATAGAATACAAAATCCTTCTTCTTACATTATTATTTCTTGCTTTTATATGCAATTGAACAGAAAATACTAGTTTTATTTATTACTCAACTTTATTACTATTGTCTTTGCTTTATCTCTCTGTTCCAGGAGTTCTCAAGTTGCGGTATAATTTCAGGATTAATTTTACTTTACATGGATATGAATAGCTTCTTTTGGGAGTTGTTGGTTCTGCAATGAGATTTAGTAAATATCAATGTTAGGCATGTATTCACTAAACCTATTCAGACTCTTCTCCCATTCGTACACACACGCACACCTGCTTTTTGCTATGCTCTCTGCTTCCTTCTGCATCGTAAACAGGGGAGATCTGTGACTTATTTACTTGATGATCAGAGCAACAGCAGTTTTTCTGCTAGTAAACTTCTTAGGTTCATTGGTTGCATTTAGAGAAGGTAGTATTGCTCATAGGCTTAGCTCTCAGCCATTTGTTTTCCCTTTCCAACCAGAAAATTTTGGGAGGTATGACCTCCAGAAACCCAAAGACCACTCTATGATAGCAAAGTGATATTAAAAACTCTCACTTTTGCAACTATCCAGTGGTTGGCTTATTTGGTTTTGCAACCCAGGCTCCAGGAGAGAGGATAGAAGCAGAGAAGAAAAACAATAGAATCCCCCAAAGAGTGGAGGAGGAACAAGGGCAAACTTTCAAAAACCTGACAGATGAATTCCAAACATCTGGCCACCTTAAATGGAAATGTTGCTTCCATACTTAAAGTAGTTCAATAATGTGATGTATGAGAGGTTGCTTCCATTTCTTTTGCACCATTGGACTATCTAATTAGAAGGTTTTTATTATTTGGTTCTCTAGTCTATATCTTATATTTGATCCATTGCACTAAGCCATAATGTAAATTTTATTAAGAGACTAGACAATCTATGAACTGTTGGGTCATTGTTTGTCAGTATTTACTGACCTGAGGAGACAAATAGAATGATCAGGAGGGGGAGTGAGAGAGGACAAAAAAATAGGGTAAGTGAGAGTAACTTCCAACTTTCTGCCACTTTCCCTATTGACTTTGCTTGTGGGAAGTTGTCAGGGAGTGTCAGAAATCAAAATCCTGTGACAGTGGCTGACCACAGCAGCATTCTAGTGGTATAATTTGGCAAATAAAAGTGGTCTGGTGTATGAAAATCTTTGAAATTTCAGTTACATGGGAGTAAGCGATCCTGGATTTTCTATGCCTTCTTTGAGTCAGAGGGTTTGAAGTACTTTGATTAAAAAATAATTCCCCTACAATGCACTGTTTTGTCTAATTGGATGTTACAAACAAACAGGAGAGTTTTAGTGGTATATAGATATGCAGCTCTTTGGATCTTAAAAGGAAACCATGCTCTGAAAAAGATGTGCTGTGCTTGCTGCCTGCCACCTGTCAGCTGCTCCTTTAAAAAGATATCCCTTTTCCTGGGCTTGCCTGATACATGCATAGACCCAGAAAGATATTCATTTGAATAAAGAAGACATTAAAGAGGTTCGAAGAATATATAAAGATCTTGTTGCAATTTCCCTAACTCAAAAGCATATTTTCCTGGGACTTGTTGGTATTACCTCTGAACCTAGGAAAAAATGAAACTTTTTCAAAGAGGCGCCAGAAGTGAATATACCCATGACTCTTATGCAAATATAACCCTTGGGTTTACTTTTAGATGAAACATTAAAGTTGTTAAATGAACTGACAAACAGAAGATCTCTTCAAGTGCCAAATATATATTACCACTTGCCTCATTTGTTGAAAAATGAAGGAAGCCTTCGTCCTTCTGTACATGTTGGCCTCGGACGAACAGGAGGTAAGCTAGCAAAAGCAATACCAGTGATAGTGTGATGCGCTTAAAGATGTACTTAAAACTGTTGTAGCTAGAGTCAGTATGACTTCTGAGAAGCAGAAAAATGAAATTTTATTTTATTTGCTGTATATCTCTTAGAATTCAAATTGAACTAATTTTTTTAAAAGTTTGTTTTCAACCTTTTTGCTTATTGTTTTATACACATCCTACTGTTTTGATGCTAAGGTATAAGAAAAACAATGGATTTGAAACAGCATGTATTTGCCTTAATTTAAAAAAATAACAATGCATGAAATTTTGAAATCATATTTTTGCAAATATGGATGCTGTGCAGCTTTCATAAACCTTTAAAAGTAAAATAAATATTTGGATTAGTTTATCTTTTTTTATTTTCCCCAACTATTTCAACAGAATCAGTAGGTTATGTCATATTTATCCTGATCATCTTCTTATTCAGTTATTGATTTGTCTTTGCTTAAATAATGTGAACAAATGACTCCTGAGTAATTAGAATGGGCGTTGAACATATTGTAGGAAAACATACGCATTATATTAGACTTCAGACATCATAGTAAATTTATATTTTCTATTCAGAAATTATAATCCTAAATTTTTTTGTGGGCGTGGCTTAGTTGGTGGGCATGGCTTGGTGGTCATGTGACTGGGTAGGTGTGGCCAATTCAACATCACTCATGTCAAGGGGTGCTTCTCTTCGCCTGGCCTCTCATGACAGTGGGGATGCTGCAATGGTCGTAAGTGTGAAAAATGGTCATGTCACTTTTTTCGGTGCCATTGTAACTTTGAAAGGTCACTAAATGAATTGTTGTAAGTCAAGGATTACCTGTACAAAGATACAAAAAGCTTCTTTGCTTGCAAAAAGCTGCCCTAAATACCAATCATTAGATTAAAAATACCTGCAAGCCAGAGTTACAAATCAAGCAGGGTGCCAGAGCATCTTGAGGAATTAAAATAGTTAAAATGCAATGATAACTATCAGCAGCCAATTCTTGCTCATAAAGTGAAACTCTTTAGCAGAGAGGTCATTTAAGGTCTCCAGAAAGAGCACACCCAGGAAAAGCAACCCTTAGATCCATTTGCACCACTTAAAGATACCAGTTGGTCTCACTCATTTTGCAAGATAACCTAAGGAAATCATCCAGATTTAAGGAAAGGTCACATGCCCCCCAGAAAGGCAGTGAAAAAATCAGTGCCAAGCTTGCATCCTGCCTCTTTGGAAGTACACCCCAAAAGGACATTGCCAGATACCACTAAAGCAGTGAAGGAAGACCCCCTCCCCAGATAGAAAAAGAAACCATGAGGCAGGAAAAAATTCAAACAAATAATTAAATCACAACAGTAGCTGTTGCTTGTTAAACCAATTACCAGAACAAATAGACACAGGAACTAGCCGGATTTCTCAAACCAGTTTCTTTTCAGGAACAGAGATTAATCTTTTCCTTCCAAACAAAGCTGAATAGGGAAAATTATTCCACAATAAACACAGGATTAAATGTCACTCAGCACAGAATTAAACTTCATGAAAAAACAGTTTTAGACCAAAACTCAAAAAATGTTTATATATTTACACGTAATCCTTGTTAAGTGACCTGGCTGAAATAAGCTCATAAGCATAGTTACAATTTCACTTAGTGATTGATTTGTTTAACCACTAAGTTGCTGGTCCCAATGGTAGTCGCTAAATAAGGACTACCAGTATTTAAAAGATTTATAAGGCCACCACTCTATCAACTCTATCAAGGCCATCACTCTATCAACCCCCGCACAGGCGGGGTCTCCTCGGGCTGCCCTCCGCGACTCAATGTCATTTGGCGGGGACTCGGGGGAGGGCCTATTCTGTGGCGGCCCCCACTCTATGGAATCTTCTTCCGCTGGAGCTCCGGCTGGCTCCCGATCTCCGCACCTTCCGCCGCGAGCTAAAAATCTGGCTGTTTTTACAATCTGGGCAGTGTTGACCCTTGGGGTTGTTTACGTAATTTTGGGGTTTTAATTATAATACTAATATTAATTCGGCTTTAATTTAATATATTTTTAAGTAACTTATTGTTGTATTCTATTTTAGTTGTGAGCCGCCCCGAGTCCCTCGGGAGAGGGGGCGGCATATAAGTCGAATAAATAAATAAATAAATAAATAAACTCACGATTCTAGGTAATCTAGAACAGGTGACCCCTGTTCTAAAACATCAGTAGTAAATATATTAATAATAAAAATAAATACAAAAACTAACCCCAAAATCCCGCACATCCCAAAACCAAAGATATAATCAGCACACAATTGAGATGGCTATGAAAACATATACAAGCATCATAGAGAAGCTTATCCACCACATTAGCCCATACATAGAGCCAGGTGTTCACAGCTTGTGGCAATTTGAATATCAGGGAGAACTCATTCCAAAGGGCAGGAGCAAGAATAGAGAAAGCCCACTTCCTGGGTCCTATTAGGTGACATTGTTTCAGAGAGGGAAACTGGAGTTGTGCCCATTCTACGCAACCTTGTTTTGTCAGTATGATACTAGGTTGCTATGCTTATACTATCGATTTTGTACACTGGATGGGATGTTTTTTTAATCTAATTTTGGATGGCTTATTTTTAATAGAACAATCAGCTTTAATGAGAAATTGCATTTTGTAGGCTATACACTCTTTTGAAGCAACAAGTTTTCTTTGTTTTAATGCATGATAGGCATGAAAGACACAAGATCACTCATTAAGATTTATAGCAATCTGTGTGAATGCATGCAGATTGTTTTAAAGATAGGTAAAGGATATCTATATTCCTCATGTGCTTGCTGGATAACAAGTTAATTTTAAAATCTTTCTCTAGTAGACTGGGCATTACAAAATAATTGTCACATCCAGTAAAATTTGGATCTAAATGTTTTATATTAAAATATGTTTT